>CM068379.1:14563505-14998505 GCA_034770075.1 Aralia elata
TAATAAAATCATTTTACTTCATTCTATAAATTGATTTTCAACAATTTATTGACTATATTGAAATATATAATTTTAATATATTCCTTATGAATAAATATACCTATTCATTACCATATATACACATAAATACATATTGAACTTCCTTTCATATATCACGTAATTAATAATTTAAATAATTATGTTATTACATCGAAGCGTAATATTCACATAAAAAAAATATTAAAATAGCACACTTCGTTACAATATACACAATATTCATGTATTCAATTTAGTCATGCCACATAATAAGAATAAAATTAAAATTCTTATTTAATAAATTCAAAAATTTCGGAGATGTCATAGTAGCTAGAAGAGTCTTACCAACTCAACTACGTCTTACATCACAGGGGCACGTTAGTAGTAAGAAAAATGCGCAAAAATGAAATATAATTGGCATAGATTGCTAAAAAAATATATTATTTTTTTGAAATACTTTTTTATCAGATAATAAAAAGATAGCAAAAAAGACCTTTAGTGGACATTGTCTTTACAAAAAATATTAAAATAAAATAGAACAACCCCCTACATTAATTTGAGTTGGGATTAGACTCATATTTGTGTGAGCTCGACCAATGGGCCACTGTGACAAGGTAGTTCTCCCTGGTGAGCGAGCGGGGATTGCAAGGAGACAACGCCCCCTGGAAGCCAAGCGTAATGTCTATTTGGGCTTGGGGAGTTTATTAGTAACCCGATCTTGAATTTGGCTAATGTATTGAGTTAATATAGGAATTTAGCCCATGTTAATAAAAAGTTAGGGTTATCTTAGTTACTATAAAAACTTTTATTTGGTATGTGATTATGTAGAAATAAAAACTTTGTTTGGTATGTGATTATGTAAAGTGTGTGAGACTGCAAAATTGAATATATCAGAGAAGCAAGATTAATCAAATTGGTGAACCTGAGTAACTTGTATGTATCTTCTATTTTTTGGGGGGGTGTTCTTTAATTTATGTGTGTATTGTTTGTGATGTCGGATCTTAAAATCTAACAATTTGAAATGAAAGTTAGGGTTTTAAGCTAGGGAGAAGTTAAAAATAAAAAGACTCTACTAATAAACATTATATATGAATAAAACTCAAGAAAAAAAAAGAATAAGGGGAATATTTTCATTTTTTGTCTAACATACTTGTATAATCTGTACATAATATATGCATCAATGCATGTGTTTGTTGAGTACTATCAAAATCTTTCCTCCTCGGAATATAGAGCATTACTCTCGAAATGCAGCATACTAAGATACTCCCTCACGTTCCATATTAAATGTTGTTTTAAAAACTTCATGCACATTAATTAAGAAAATCATTTTAATACTATCATTTAATAATTAAAATTTGTATGAAATTCTTCCATCACCAACCCCCCTTTATGGGAAGTTAAAAACTATGTAATGCAAGGAAGAAAATTTCTTGGGAATAATGAGAAAAGTTAGGGGTGATATGGGAAAGTAAATTAATTTAGTCTCCTAAAAAGGTGTAAACGACTAATAAATTGGAACAAAATTTTTTTCTTGTTAGAAAATCACATATTATGGAATGATGGTAGTACTGTTTACATTCACACCAATGGGGTGACAAAAGCTAAAAGAAACAAATAAAAAACAGGGCGAGGGACTTTAGAAGAGTGTAGGCAATAGTGAAATAAAACTTCGAATGAACAAAAAGAGGAAAAAGAAAAGAGAAAGGAAGCAACAAAATTTTATTATCGAGAAGATGTGTGATGGATTGTAAGTTTTTGAACTTTTTGAATAATCTATCTTATATAGAACCGGTTGTCACATTATTTGTCCCCATCTTTTATACTATAAGTTTAGTTATATTATTATTTTATCATTTTTTATATTATGTTTTTATAATTTTCTATTGTTCTTTCAATTTTTATAAAAATTCTTATTTTATATCCTACATAATTTATACACCGCAACATGATGTGTCACTGAGTGCTAGATCTTTATAGTTTATAATGTATAAGGAATATTAGAGATCTCTACTCAGTGATTTGTTTTGAAGTTAATAATTTTTTTTGCCACATAAATCTCATGTGTTCATTTTATTATTCAACTAATTCCATGGCCGAATTACTAATACAATAAACCACCCTATGAATTGAATAATATTTTAAGTTATTAAGTTGATTTTTAATTTGGTTTGAACACTAATTTAGTAAAAATCCGGTTATTATTAATATAAATTAAGTTGCATGATAAGTTAAGGTTTCAAATTTTATATAATTTAGACTTAGTTAGGTACCTAAGTTAGTAAATAAAGTGCTGAAACCAAAAAAAAAAAAAAAGTGCTGAACTAAATTTGTAACAGAGGCTAACTTAGGCGAAACTAAATTTGTGTATTTAATTAAGTAGAGTTAAATGTTTAAAAAACAAATGGAAGTGTTATGCACTGTTTTTTTGAATATTTTTTTTATACATATATATTTGCAACTTATTTTTTTAAAATTTATTATTATTACTATCACAACAATGGCAAAAATTCATTAGCCCAATAATGATGCTCTTCAAGCCCAATAAAAACCTCATTCTAAGATTTTTAACCAAAATGAATTAAACCCAATTGGGCCAATTTGGAGCAAAACCCAATTGAGCAATATGGGTTGCCTTTACAAAGTGCGTATTTCTTCGGGCTAGGGTTCCAAGGGTTTGAAGAAGAGAGAGAGAGAGAGAGTTGGCAGAAGGTTTTTCTCTCTGAATTATTCTCACTTTCTATCACCATTGTTGCCTCTGCAACAGGTCCTGATTTATACTCCTGTCACTTCTTCAATTTAATTCTGTTTCTCGATTTTCTGTGATTTTTGACTGGGTTTAATTTATCCCATTCGAACAGGAGAAGCAAGAGGTTTAAGAAATGGGGAAGCTCGGGAAGAAAGCATGGAAATTTGCGAAGAAGAATCTTCAATCTGTTCATCGAAGGAACCGAAAGACGAAAACTTTTTTTAAAAAGAACATTCTTCTTCAAGGTGAGATTTTTATCCCATCCTCTCTTTCCCATTCTCTGTATAATATAGTAGTTTAATTGTGTTTGTAAGAATCGCGTCTTGGTTCGGTTATTACTGTTATGTGAGCTGAAACAGGATAATTAAACTGCAAACTGCAAAAATGGAGGTTTCTCGAGGGATTTGAGTGAAACCATTAGAGGGTTTACAATTATATTTTGCATACTTTCATGCTATTATTAGTATTTTTAATTAAATTAAATTTAAAAAATATGAATGATATAATAATGTGAATTTCAGCTGAAAGATTCTAAACATTCTGCTACAATCTGCTATGGCCCTTTTACCATTGGCAGAATGAGGCGGGTGGGTTCTACATTATTGTGCGCCAGATTTGTTTTTTATATAGATGATTGCGAATAGTTAATTTTTATGATGTCGTAAGACTTTTTTACTGTTTGTTATTATTCCTATTACCATTTCACAAAAAGAGTCACATTTACCACAACACAACTTATCAAACTTTTAAAGGATATAATAATATATATATATATATTATGTTTATTATTTCCCCTAAATATAATTATTTAGTTTAGTGGTGGTGACATTGGTAGTGAAATTGTGTTTCTTATACTTGAGGATATTATGTCATTTTTTGAACCATACATCTTTTTATAATATTCTTTTTTGTGGAACAATAAACTTTTTCTTTTTGGGCAAATAAGACTCTTTATGTGGAACAGAGGGAGTATTAGTCTAAATAACTTCCAGATTAAGTGATGGGCCGATGGCTTGTGTGGTGTAGGAGAGTGTTGGATGGATCACTGAACAGTTGTTAGGTTTGAAGATATGTGAAAATTGGATTCAAATTAAGAAAAGTAAGGTATTGCTTGATGAGTGTGTGCTAGGAGTTGTATGGACTGTGGAGTGATTTTTTAATTTGTTTCGAGTCTTTTTTTTTGACTGGTTATTGTCATCTATATTTTAGGTTCATTAAAGTCTTAAATTTTTGTTTGACTTGTTGTGGAATATCTCGATTTTTTAAATTGTATTTTGCTCATACGCCATTTAGAAGTCCTTGCTTTAGGAAGATTTATTGATATAATGGAGTCCCAAAGAAGGAGCAATTTTGCACTTTAGGTTGTTGACTCACCTCTTTGTTTTTTTCTTCACCTGGTTAATTTAGGTTCTGCCACACTATGACATCCTTGGAGTTTCCCGTGACGATGCTTTTGTAGCTTTTTGCTCAATTTTACGGGGCACCCTTATAGGTTGAGCTGTTTTGTCCATTATATTGGACAGCTGAAGAATGAATTATGATCTAATATTCAATTCCTGGAATTATTTGGGAGCAATAGGCAGAAAATGTAGTAAAATTGCCATTTTGTTTCTATGTTTTTAGTAATGAGATATATTTGAGGGATGTGCCCACTAATAGGATTGCTTTTTGATCACAACTGGTGGTAGGCGTGCCATGGGTGGTAGGGGGGGGTTGTTTCTTTAATGTTTTTATGTAATTCCTCAATGTTCCTTGCTGTCTGGAACTTTTAACCAAAATGTTGTTTTTCTTTTTTCGGTCGACCAATAGTAAGAAAAACCTTGGGTTTTGGATTGCTTTTTTTTTTTTTCTGCGGGTGCAAAAAGGTAGGCCATTAATTGTTTTGGCCGTTTGTGAGTTTTGGGTGGGATGCGGATGAGGAAGTGGGGATGTTTAGGAAAGGAATAGGGTGTTGGGGAAAAATGATTATTTAATTTTCCTTCCATGTTGGTTTTGGGGTAAATTTTAGTTAAGGAAGGGGGGATGGGGGAGGGGATGGGGGGATTTTTTAAATTATAATTTTTTTTCCGTTGTTTTGTGGGACGTTTTAGAAGTAGGGATTGGGGGAAATATATGAGATTCTTTTTTTTTTTTTAAAAATTACTTAACATTAATTTAACTAATATATACCCACTTACAATATTTATTAAAATTATAAAGATATAATGATATAATTGTAAATAATGGTCCTATCTATTTGAAATTAATTATTTTGCTTTAGGTCTTTTTTTTTTTTGCTTTGGTTTTTTCAACACACACGACATAAAAAAAACCACATCACATTATATATATAATAGGGAACTTTACTTGTACTATTATTTATTTTTGTTAAACATTACAACTTACTTGTAAACATTGGAGGGAATAAAAGGCAACAAAAATTTCCAATTTTCGACAAAGAAATTAGAAGAATTAAGGAGATTTAAAAAAAAAAAATTGTAAAACTGAAACCAGAAAGGAGAATAATGGTAGGGGGGACTATGAAAAAAGTATGGTTTTTTCCTCCAACCAATTTTTGTTGTTGGAAAATATTTGAATGGATATGAGGGGGAGTGAATGATAATTTTTTCCTATAATAGTCACCTTCTGGTATATAAGATTGGTGAGAAATCACGTTCAAAGGGTAAAATAATGTATTAAAAAATTATCGATTGGCGAGGGGAAGGATAGAATACTTTCCAAAGGGGGCATAATATATAATATATCATTTGGTTGCCCCAAAAACATTGTCAATTGCGTTTATTATTTTCCTTTATTTATGGCCCTTTCACTTTGAATTATACATTGGGGAATATGAATAAGTGATTTTTATGAGGAGAGAGAAAAATTTTAGGAGGGGGGGTGCGGGGTGTTAAAAGAGAAGTGAAAAATGGATGAGTTTTTCAAAACGGGATAAAAATTGAGAGTTATAAATTAGTGAGGAGGCAAAAATTGTTCATATTTTATTTATTTTTTTCAAAGTTTTATTTTTTTGTGGTTTAAAGATGGTTAAATTATTTCTCACACTTTTTTCATACTTTTTTCCCCATGCCCTCCAAATTCCTGTCCACTTTTTGAAGAGGAACGAAATTTGTGTAAGCCAAAAATTGGAAAAAATCAATTTTACTTATTCTATAATTCCCTTCTCTCTTTTCCCGCCTTAAAAAAAAAAAAAAATCCACAAAACCATGGGATTTTGGAGGGAATTTTAAAATTTTATTTTCCCTTCCCTTTTCCCCTTTTTCCCCTCCACCCTGCAAAAAAAAAAAAAAAAAAAACTTTTTTAACAATACATAGGTTATAAAGGGGGGCCTAAAAAACATACACTTATTGGTTTTGCTTTTTTTGTTATTTTTCTTCTGTTTTTTGGGGGCATTTTGCCAGGTTAAGGTTGTGTTGCAGGATTGGTCCTATAGATAAAAGTTGGATTTGAGAGTGGGATTTTTTCTTTTGGGTTAGTGGGGGGACAGGGGAGGGAGAAAAGGGGTTCATTTTTGTGGGTAGGGTGGGGGGGAAGGTGTGTTTGTCTAAGCAAGAGGGAGGCTTGGGATTTGGCAACTTATTTCGTAAAAATGTTGCCTTGGTGGTTAAGTGGCTTGGAGGTTTCCCTTAGAACTTAATTCTCTGTTACATGAGGTTATGAATAGCAGATTTGGTATTCAAATGAATTTGTGATATGCTAATCTTGGGACTTATGTAATTCATGCGGGTCCTTAGAAATTCATTTCACAAGATTCTCTCCTCTTTTGGGTCTCATTGGAGATATGCGGTTGAGGAAGGACATCATATTTGTTTTTGCGATGACACATGATGGGTTAAGTTCTATTTTCAATCCTCTTTTTTTTCGCATATCTAACTTTGTTATTGCTTTGATTTTTGAATTTTATTGTTTTTAATGATGAATTGTATATCTTAGGACTTTTTTTACTTTCTTGAGGAATCTCACAAATCAAGATATCAATGAGTTCCTATCAATGCTTAGTTTGTTAAATTTTGATACAGATCTCCGCATCTCCTGGTAAACGAGTTTGAACTCGAAGACTCTTTTGGTAGCTTCCCTTGCAAGAGAAATATATCTTTTATTACTAGTTCTCGTGTCCTAATTTCATTTATCTCCCTGTCATTGGAAGTCAGAGGTTTCCCTCATTAATCTAGGAAATTGTTTTGGTCTATGGTGTTAGAAAGGTTGATTACAAATGATATACCTATCGGACTGGGCAGAAGGCCTCACAAGGCTCTATCACCAGATATTTGAGTTGTGTATAATTGTGTGACGCACTCATTTATTTTTGCATTTTCCCATTGCTCGGGTTTGTGAAACTCTATTTTTGGAGTTTTAAGGGAAGAGTGGGTTTGCCCTGCTGTGATGGATGATTTGTTAACTTATACAGTACAGAGGTTTTTTTGGAGGGATTTAGGATGTGAAGGTGCTTTGGAAATGTGCGATCTTGTTTGTGTTTTTTTTGGGGGACTTGGACTGAGCGCAATGTTAGGCTTTCTAGATTTAAGCCCATATTTCTTTTATTCTATCTTTAGATAGAATATTTTTCCTTGTTTATTTACGGGCCTCTCCACGCGTGCATTTAGGGGTATTTATGTGACTGATCTTTGTAACGATCGGAGAGCTGCCCTCTTTTAAACTGTTTTTCTTCTTTTTCCTTGTTAGGTTTGGGTGGACTCCTTGTCCCCCTTGCTTGTATTCTCTCTTTTCATCTAATAAAATTTATTCTTTTATCTAAAACAAACTAATTGGTTGACAAGTGAGTCGAGCTCGCCTAAATGTTAAACGAATTGAGTTGAATTGAGCTTTACTTTGAGTCTGAACTTTGCTGTATGAACTTGGCTCTCTTAATAAACTAACTGAGTTGAGCTCGACCCCGGCCAGCTCATTTTGTTTTGTTTTGTTTTTTTTTTTTTTATTTGTTAAGGTTGTCAAAGTTTTTAATTTTTATTTGTCAACAAAGCATTATTATATATAGACTTTCTATCCCTTCACTTTTGAACTTATTTGCTGCAGAAGGTGAGCTGGATAATGTTGAAAACGAAGTGGAGAATACGACTAAACGTCTTTAAATGGAAAGGTAAAAAGGTGAAAGTTATGCACTATCGCTAAATTTTTTGATGTCTAACTTAATCAAAAATATGATAGGATCTACTAGCCTTGAACTAATTTTAATATCATGAACTTTATTCGAATCTCCTGTTCCTTTATTGTTGTCATGACCAATTTTGATTAAATGATATCATTACAATTATGCATTACAGGCCATTTTAAGCTTTAGTGCATTATATGAAAAATTCCATCTATTAATCTTACTCTTCTATTTTTAAATTGTTGTCAGAAACGCTGATGTTGAGGTTATTGAGGATACATCCCTTGATGCAATATTCACGGAGAGTGATGTAGAGGCAGATGCTTCAGACAGTGATGGATATCTTTCAGAGGTCACACATTAGCCTATACATACACTATTTGACTTGATATTGCATTTCATTTCCTATGCTAAAATCTTTTTCATTGGTTAACGGTCAAATCAAACAGGACGATAAGCTGTCCACATGTCACTGAAAGTAAGACGGTGAATGATTTTGAAGGTCAGAACAGTTTTGAAGCCTTTAAAGCTCTTTCTGGGGGTTATTCCCATTTTTTCTTTCTACACTAATACCTTCATGAACTAATTAAATTTTTTTGTACAGATATTAAAGGTATTAGTACCTTGTCGACGAAGAATAGAAAGATTCATGAGGAACTTGAGATACAAAAGAAAAAATTGGATAAGTTGAAGAAGAAGGTGATTGTCCCTGAGTCAATTCAAATTAATACGTATTGCATTTTATCGGGAAGTACTTATTTTGGATCATGTCTTATTTATTTTTCTTTTTTCGATTAAATAGTTTAAAGTTTATACAGCTTTTCCAACAAAAGAATTTGGATTGGATTTAAGAGTGTCCTTTATGTTTGGAAAAATAAATGAGGATCCTTTTGGAGTTGCAGCTCTGCATAGTCTGTCAACTATGAGCGTGGATGGGGCAGGGGTTTCTTCTATAAGTTCTAAATGAAAGTTCTAATTTGAAATATTAAGGGTTTAGGGGATTGTGAACGATAGATTTGTTCCTGCTCGGTGTAAGATCTTATCCTATGCAGGATTTAGGAGTTTAGCAGTGGGAAAGAATGGAGGATTGTTTTGATTGTTATTAATAATATTTGTTTTTTTGACATGCTGGTGACTTTAATAAAGTAATATCGGATAAAGTGTACAAGCTACAAGGTGTATATTAACTGATGCCATAGTATGAACACTGTTGTTTCCTAAATTAATTTAGCATATATATATTTTTTTTGCATCGCACAGTAGGCATTAGCAAGTATCTCATGGAGTATTGACTTGCTTCAGTAGTATGTGGTGGCTTATCTTCTGCATTATATTCTGAATTTAACTGGCAAGATGACATGGGATTTATATTGGCTTCAATCCTATTTGTATGTATGAATCAATTTACTTCTGTTCGTCCTAGGGGGCCTCAGAGAAACATAGTTTTTCAGGTCTGACATTTTTCAACAAATAATGGAATCATCTTCTTACATATTTGGATGTCCATTTGGTTCTCTTTTCTGTTGGAACCAAAATTTTTCAACTTCTTTCTTGCAAAACATTCATGTTGTTTTATTTCTGCTACTAAAAGAGTTCTACTTCAAAAAACTTTCAGGATCCAGAGTTTGTTAAATTCTTAAAAAGCTACAAAAAGGGTGGAGCATCTCAAAATGAAGAAATGGTAAGCTTTTTGTTTAAGACGTCTTCTATTGGGATTACCACTATCTTGAAGGGAAGTGGGGGTTTTTTTTTTTTTTTTTTTTTGGTTGGGGTGGGGGGGGTTGTCTTTTGTAGGATTGCTGGATGTTGACACATTTGCTTTTGTAGCCAGTCGTCAATCATATAGCATGTATATCTTTTCAATCATTCTTTGTCTATGTTAATATGTTTAATCAGTATATTTGACGAAAATTTTGTTGCCAACTGATTGGCTGTATAAAATTTTAATTAATTTTTAACTTTGTTAGTATTGTATTCCATAGTTTTAGAAGACATCTTCTCTCTTGGTGCTGTTTGTAATAAACTAGTGTATTATTTGAACATCACAAATTTACAAAAAGAACTGCTTTGAGGTATAAAAATGCCAAATACTTTTACTTCTGAAGAGCATTGACCAAATTTTTTTACTCCAGGTTACATTGAGAATGCTCAATATTTGGTCTTTTCATGTCTTCTCCGTCCAAGATCGTTCAGTTTAACATATTCTGCAACAATCTCCATCTCATAAGGTCACCCTATTACTTGCTTTGTTCCTGCCCATGCCTACCTTCTTTGATTGTTCAAGCTGAACTTGACATTTATGGATAAGAACAAAACCAGTCCTGAATCTTATGGTTATGTTAAAGTGCTTTTATGCTACAGTAATTCTACATGAACAGTTATGTGCAGTGTTATGTATAGTATGGGTAAGTTTGCTCTGTCTCATTGAAAAGTTGTGTGGAATATGTCATAACTAGTTGTGTTTTTCGCTTTTCAGATGGAATTTAATGCCATTCTTTTAGTTTCTCAATTCCAAACCTGTGTATCAGGTTGCTTAAAATATATGAATTCTTAGTGTGCTATCCTGTGCAACAGTACTCCGATGAAGACGATAAAAGTAATCATATTATGCAGTTAGTGGATGAAGATGAATCTACTACAAACAAGGGAAAAGTCTTGAGCACTTCTATTATAAATTCTTGGTCTCAACGAGCTGCGAAGGATCATGATGAGTCTGCCCTTATTAGTTTGTTAAATGCATATCGGGATGCATGCCATTTCGGAACTGAATCAACTGGTAGTGGCTCATGCTATATAATTCAAAACAGTGAAACTTTCTGCAATTTAATAACCTTTGTTCTTCGGGAGGCCGATAATATATTTCGCGGGCTATTGAAGATAACATCCTCCACAAATGCAAGAAAAGAGAATATACTGGAAATGAAGAATACTTTCAAAATGGAAAAAGATGAAGCCACTTTTATGAAGTCCTTATTTGAGGAGTACATTATTTCTGTTGAATCAGGTCACTGACTCGGAGTTACTGGCTCTCTCCTTGACCAGACTCAGAGCTTCTATAATATTCTTTGCTGCCTTTCCATCTTTACTGCAGAGACTCATCAAGGTACTTTAATTTAATATAACTATATAAAGATAGTGAAGATAATGCATTTTTTGTTGACATGGATGGAAATTTAACATCTGTTGATTATGCCAAAGAGTTTCGGGCTGTTCAGAGTCCTTCAGACAAATTTGATAAATGAGTATATGACTGATGGTGTTCTTTTACAGTTACCTTTCTTTTTACGAATATCGGTGTGTATTATATTGTTTGGTTTAACTTAGGCTGCTATTATTTGTGTGGGTGCATCTTTTTTGGTTTAGCAATGGGGGAAGGGGAATTGGATTTAGGTACATTGTTATACATTAATCTGGTGCATTTTTTTTGCAGTTGTCTGAGAATTGTGGCAATGTAAAACAACTTCTAAGCCAGTCAGATCTTTATTTAGTATGCATCCGCATAAACATTACTCATGCAAAAAGAGGGAATTAGTAATGCATGAATATATTAAATACTATTCACCATCCATTATCCATCATTCATCATTTATCATCCATCATCAATCATCATATCGATGTTGTCAAATGTTTTTTTTCTTTTTCTCCTAATTGAGTATCTTGTTTGATGGGTATGTTTACCAAGGGCCACTAGTAATAAATAAGATATCTGTAATAATGGTACATGCTTCACAATAGCTTCATATGGTGGCTGCATAGAAGCAAAGGGGGTTGGAAGCTAATTTAAACCTTTTTTCTTCACAACCCACTTTGTTACCTCTTTTTTGCTTTTTGTTGTAGTTTGGGCAGAGAAGAGAAGGAAAAACAGGGGGCGGGGGAGCTAAGGTTTTATACTAGGCATTCAGGTTTTAGATCAAATCCACCTTCTTTGCTTCTTTCTTGTTGAGCAAATTTGTTGGTGTGATGTTAATGTCTCAGATCATTCCTTATGAGTTCCAAATTCAAGCAAAATCAACAGACAATGAAAGTTTCGACAATTAATATCATTTAGTGTAGATGCTATATATGGTATCTAGCATCTAGCCTCTAGCCTCTAGCCTTTTGGTAATGGCGAGTATTATATTCCATTACTGTCAATATCTTCCCAGTTTCACGTATGCATATAGGAGAAATGCTATAATCTTTTCCTTCAGTCGAGAAGAATTAAGGTATTCAATGCTTTACTGTAAGCGCACATGCTATCGAGCCTTCCAACCCATCTCTGGCCATCCAAAAGTCAAAAGTCCCCAAATTCTAGTGCGGACGTGGATTCACATCAGCAGAGGCCTACAATTAACATCGTTCTCGCAATAGCTATGAGGATGTCACACATTATACTGCGGTTGAGAACCCACATCAGCAAATGACCAAGTTGGATTCAATTCTAAAAAATTCAATCTGTACAATAGTTGTGTGGACGTTCCTTTTATTAAAAAGAGGCAGTCTCTCTCTCTTCATCCCACATTGGGACTGAGGAGAAAGGACCCCTTACCTTCTTCCGCTTCATGGCTGATCAAACCCATTCTTGTGTAAGATTCAAGTTCTGGGTGTGGGATGGTCGGTGAATGATTTGGTTTGTTTCATTCTGCGAGAAAGAAGCATTTGGTTAAGATTTCCTGGTTGTTTACAGAAGAACTCTATTGACTATTATACATTTTGGACTTGATTGATATTTTTATGTTTGTTTCCAGTTTCAATAAATATTTGACTGTAGTCATGTATGCACCTTCAACTATCATTTTCCTGGAAGTCTAAGAATCATCCCTATGAAGTTATCATTTTTTTCAAAGTAAATAGCTAGACACTTCCTTTTGCAAATTCTGTGTCATCCAGACATTGCTATTCAACGGTTCTGTATTTAATGCAGATTTCAGTTCACTTGTGGGCAACAGGCAGAGGGGATCTATCGTCGTGTTCTTTCCTTGTAATACGGGATGTAGCTGTTGTGTTTAGCTCCAGTTGTTTTGACACCTGCTTCACAAAAACATACAAAGCCTTTATTGCTCGCTGCAAAGTTGTAGAAATCATTGACATCCAACATATAGAATTTCTAAAGAAATCCTTTGTCGAACTTTGCTCACTAGATGTGCAGAAATCATGTAGCAAGGCACTTCTGTCTGTTCAGCAACTTGCCAAGATATTGCAACAGGGTCTAAGAACAAAACGAAAGGTAAGCATTGGGCACTGTTTCTGTTACCGTTGGTTTCATTGGGCACAAACAATATTATGTGGTTTGTTAATGTTAGAGGTTTATTCCTATGTCTAGTTTCTGGAAACCTCATTATAATATATGTTGAATAGATTTGATTCTTAAGCTTTTCTTATTTATTTATTTTTCCTTCGCAGGGAAAGCTATAAAAAGTATATGCACTTGGCAGTATGCTAACTGCATTGATATATGGGTTTTGTTCATATCAGCAAATGTGCATGATTACAGTTCTTCAGGCATTGTTGTATACGACAATTCAGCTTGTGAATGGAGTGGACTTACTTGTTTCCTGGGCCTAGATATTTCCCTTATAGGCTCAAGTGCATTCAGTGGCTAAATAGACTCTCCTGTTCTAGTGGGATATTCATCCCCGTTGCATCATTTGTTTTAGATGTTCTGGAATATAATACTGGCAGGGATGGTGGAAAACGTCAAAAATCAATCAACCTCTCATCATCCTTAAAGGTTAGAAATGATTAATTAATTTTTTTTAATCAGTTTAAGCTTTGTGTTTTTGTTTCTTCTCTTAATCTTAAAAGATTATTTGCACAATCTCAACCTTCTCAATCAAGTTTATTTAAAGTGATTTAATTTGTGCTACAGCTGCCAAAAAATTGGTTAAAATCTCAAAAGTTTCAAGAGGAATGTGTTTTCTCAGTTATTGAGATGCTATCATTGCACTTTGCTCAATGGAGCTACCATATTTCCTTCCCCGATCTAGCAACCATTCCGCTCATCCGGCTAAGAAAGTTTTATGAAATAACAACTGTTGAAAGTATGAGGCGTACGGTAAAGCGCCTGATTGATCAGGTACGTGCTTGTTTTATATGCAGGGCAGCCTGTTATAATGTTGGAGTTTCTCCTAAATTGTTCATATGAATCACTTCCAGTAGAATATTTTTGATTGGCTGTAGATTTATGACGCCTTATATTCTTTTAAATGCTCAATAGCTTACTCATATAATACAGTACTTACAGTACTCCGAAACAAAATTGGGGTGATAAAGTGTCATCTGATGTTGGACACTCCAAGTCTGGTCAAGTTTGTATGAGTTAATTTTCGAGTCAATGTTTTCTTAGACAAGTCACTTACCCCGCCGGGGGGTGGGGGAGGGGGGGAGAACTGAGTAGAACAAGACTGTTGATTTTTGTTTGGATATTTTTTTTTTTTTTTTTTTGCCATTTTTAAAAATTTGATCCACTAAGCTGTTGCAATAGTTTTTCATGTAATGGGCGGACAGAGAAGTAATACTTAATAATATCTAAGATTGTGTACTTATCAAAAAAGAAAAAAAAAAACTAAGATTGTAACGTGCATGACTTGTGCTACAGGTGGAGCAAAATGTGGAGTTTGTGCAAAAGAAAAGAGAAGAGGTAGCCTTTTCGCCAAAAGATCAGCAAAACGTCGAATTATTTCTTCAGGTTTGCTTTCCTTTTCTCCTTTGTTGTCAGCTTCCAACTATCTAAGGCGCTGATGCAACTTCTTCTAACTTCAATATGTTGTTGTTGCGCAGCTTGAAAAGGGTAGTCTCAATTCTCCATTTACTCAATATTACAAAAGTGTCATGGAAAAAGCTGCCTCGAGGAATTTGCATATGAATCAAAAGATAAGGTACCTAGAATATATATTTACTTTCACCTTTGTTTCATTTAGTGACCTAAAACTGTATCGTGGGCGATTATCTTGTAGTTGATCAAAAATGACCCTGTTCTAAGTCCCACAACAAGAGTAAGAGTAATAATGATGGCCTGAAAGCTGCTAACTTAAGTTCTTTCTTAGGGCAGGATAACCTTAGTGTCTTTGCATGTTGTATGCACAAAAAATAGGAAAAAACAAACAAGTTCTCAAGGTTGACATCTGGGTTTGACTTACGGTGCACAAAAATGACACCTTTATACACGCATTCAACACTTCCATTTACGTGTTCACAATTTAATGCTCTTGTCCTATTACAAATGACTAATTATGCGATTTGAAATCCTAGGGAGTGATGCGTAGGGGAACATAAGTATGGATTCCATAGGATGTTGGTACATGCGATGTCTGGTTCTTCTTTCTTTGTTACTTTTTCTGCAATTAATTGTTTGATCAGATCTGACAATCAGTCTTTCAACCTTAAAATTTCACAGTTTCTGAAATTTCATCCTAGCAGTCT
Organism: Aralia elata; assembly: GCA_034770075.1. Classification (NCBI taxonomy): domain Eukaryota; kingdom Viridiplantae; phylum Streptophyta; class Magnoliopsida; order Apiales; family Araliaceae; genus Aralia; species Aralia elata. Next base: position 14,578,779 of record CM068379.1, read on the forward strand.
AAAACCATCAAGAACCCACATACGCTGTTAACTGAACCAGAACCACCTATGAACTAATTTGTACTGATTTGAGCAGAAAAAATCTTAAGACTTTTTTATTTTATTTTATCATTTATTATTATTTTAATGCTTTGGAAAGACCCTAAACCTGGAGTTCTTCTCATATATTTTAGCCACAAATGTAAGCTTCATAATCAGCAGAAAGGAAATTCCCAAAATATGCTCGACTTTTAAAACATATTTAACCATATCTATTTCTGACCAATAACAGTAAGCTATGAATAAACTTAAAAATAGATTTTAACTAAACATGAAAGTTGACTGATGAGTGATGGCTGGATGGTTGGGAATGTGCTCCATCTTGAAGTTAAGCCAACTTCTGATTTAAGTATACTTTTCCTTGACCAGCTAATTGCATCATTGAAGTGTGTTATCAAGGCATAATATAATAATCTAAGGGAATAACTTCCCTTAGATTTTAGCCACAAATCTAAGATCAATAAGCAGCAGCTAGAAAAATCCCAAAATATGCTTGACTTTTAAAACATATGAAACCATATCTATTTATGAGTTCTGATGAATTACAGTAAGCTATGAATAAACTTAGAAAAATAAATTAACTAAACATAGAAGTCGACTATGCAGGGTTGGAAGCGGGCTCCATCTTGAAGTTAAGCCAACTTCTGATTTGATTATACTTTTCCTTGACAATCTAATTGCATCATTAAAGTGTTACAAGGCATAATATAATATAATGTTTGTTTGGATCGCCAATATTTTGTCCAACATGTTTGTTTGTATTGCCAATATTTCATCCAACCAGAAAGAAAGATTGGTCTTTTGATCTAAAATTGTAAATCATTTGAGCATGGAATCTGTAGATGCCCGTGGGAACCAAATCTTAAGAATCAAGTCTTTGGACCGCCAAGCTTGTCTATCTGCGAAGCAAGTGGTCTTACTAAACAAATAATTTCAACGCTAAGTTTGTACGTTAATGCTTGTCCATCAAACTTTAAATAGGACTCGGGGCAGTCGCTACCAGTAGTCTTTAGTCTTATGTACGATATGCTTCTTTTGTTGTGTGTTTTGTACTTTTGACGAATCAAAACTTTGTGGCATTGGTTTCATTTATACTGAAGCTGTAAGGTGACAAATGCTAGTGTCCTTTTTCGTTATAGATCCGCTCTTCTGTAATTTATTACCTAGGAACATTTTACAGAGGAATAGCACGTGTAGCTGAAGATGATTTTTGATGGCATTTTGCTATTGACATGCATTTGATTAATTATTCTAGGATTTAATCTTAACTGCAGCTTCCTTCAGCAGAAAAGCTTGAAGAAGGGACAGGTTCCAAATGATATGATTGATGCTGTGAAAGGCGATTCAGAGAAAAGATTTCTTCCTGTAGATGGTGAAACCCTTGATAAAAAAAGGAAGAAAAGAAGAGTTTTGAAAGTATAATGGTGAGTTTCTTGGTTGCATTTGTTAGAGATTATGTATTTGTAATTAGACTCCATTTATCAGAGGTACATACCCTTGAATTGGGAAAATACAATTTGAGGCAACAGTCGATTATATTCTGTATTAGTCGGTGAGATATACTTGTGTCTAACAATTTTTCCTTCATCAGAAATACATTTCATTTGATTATTAATCTGCTTCTCTGCTTCATTTGTTGGTTTTAACTTTTAAGTGTAGGCTATCGGATCGGTCTCTGAACAATACAAATTATCTATCACTTGATTTTGTTGCTGTGAATCAGGTCCATTTGGATCTGGGGCGAGTGTAATGATCTGGTTTTAAGAGATTGCTATTTATCTTTTGCTTTGTCACGGGATAGAACAAAGTTATTATTTAAATTTTTTTTTTTTGGGTTTTCTTTATGCGCTTCTGCTATGGGGGTTTTCCAATCTTTGTAGAGGCTGTAAATCTGCTCCCTTTAGATTACTTGCGTTTTTCACTTATATGGAGGTGGACTACTTGTTCTACCTATATTTGTATTCTATTTTTTTTACAGGCTTGTGGCATTATATGTAGTAGTAGGCTGAACTACTAAAAAAATCTCTTATTTCTATTTAATCTAAAAGGAAAGAAATCTAGGCTGAACTACTAAAAAAATCTCTTATTTCTATTTAATCTAAAAGGAAAGAAATCTAGGCTCATTTAGACTTGTGGGTGACTGCGACGTCGGATTAGTTAATTGTAAAAAATAAAAAATAAAAAAAATAATGTAGCTGTTAACAGGCAAATTTGGTTTGGTCCACACTCAATGATGCCTTTTTGTTTAAACTAAATATGTAGAGTGGTGGTCCATCGTTTTAGATGTAATCCTCCCTACCTAGCTGTATAAGCATCTACTCCGGCAGTCCAAAAAAAAAATAAAAATACTTGCCTTTAAACTATTGCTATTTTTATCTATGTTAAGGTTTATCTACGTTTAACCCAGCTATAATCTTTGTTCAGAAGTAAATTACTATAAGACTAAACTTGTCGATGGGATATCTTATAAAGTGCTTAAAAATCCCTGTGGAAGAAAAAAAATCGACAAGTGAGACTCTTTTTATGAATGATAGAGAGAGGAAGTAATACTAAAAGGGGGGCAGTGACAACATTTCTTTCATACCAACTGTGAAAACATTGTGATAGAAAGCATTGTGATAAATGAGATGCAATGCATTCCTTAAAGGATGGTCATTTCACCACATATGACTATGAGAGCGATAAATGTGCTGGTAATGCATTTCTTAAATGGTGGTCTTTTCACCCATCAAAACTGGCATCATCAAGCTCAGAGAAATATACTATTTGGTGGGAATCTTATGGGTACATATACGCTCTTTTGAAATGTATCTTGATCCAAGAGGATAACCTATCAGGTTTTGCATGAACTATTAGAATTTGATCTATTAGAACATATATATCATAAATCTTTTTTCTTGTGTTTCGATATTGCAGTTTATTATCACGTGATATCTCAACACTTTTCACGTGCTAGTGGAGCACAACCATATGAGGCCTTAATCACGGCGTCAGCATGGTGGTAGCCGCTACAAGCCAAAGCCCGAATCAGCTTCCACCACCCCCTTCCGTTGGTCTTACCACTCTTCTTGCCGCCACCACTTGACCTCAGTGACCGACTTTTCTTATTTTGCCTTTTCCTCACTTCTCTCATCTCCATCTCCGTCGGAACCCTAGCCATCCCAAAAAAGAACAAAAACCACTTAGACTTCGTCGGAGACTTCAAAATGGTGATCCTTCGTCCCAAAATATCATTCTCATTGTCACAACTTCCATGTCTGCTTATGTGTTGCTTCGACGAGTGCAGAGAGTTGAAGCTTGAAGAATGGGGTAAACTTGAGGCATTTTTGTCAATGCATTTACCTTTTCGACCCTTTGATTTCGATGTTTTTGACTTTAAGTTCCACTTTAGAACATGCTTTGTGCGCTTACGCTGTTTGTTGCTTCTGAGCTTGAGGCTATTATCGACATTTTGCTTATATGGAATGAGCTTTCCACAAAAGAGAATGTTATCAGCTGGATTATAAGATGTAGTAGTAGCAATCCATTCTTCAGTGAAGAACTCGAAGTGGTCGACTAATTGGCCGTCAGATGATGAAGAGGAGCTATTTTGATAATTATCCGGCTCGCCGTATATTGGGAGATCACAAAGAGAGAGTGTTTCATCTTCTTCATCTGAGTCATGCATGATGGTAGGGTTAAAGTTTTGTTCCATTTTGTCTAAAAATGTAACTATATATTGGGAAAAAAGTGTATGTAGTATAGTCGGGAGAGAAATATATAGGTTTAAAGTGTTGAGCATAAAGTAGATTCTAAGGTGACACCTTGAGTGTTTATCTACATAGGATCTAGAGACATAATGATATATATAGTAGTATTTCATTGGAGAGAGAGAGAGAGGGAGAGAGAGAGAGGCTACATAACAAGAAGAAAAGTAAGAATCAAAAAGAACATTCTATTTGGGCAATTTTGTAAAAACGAGTTATATTAAAATAGCACAGAATTATTTTTCAAATGACCTTTGTTATATAAATATTTTATAATTGAAACATTATACTATATAAATTCAACTTATTTTTTAGACTGTCCAAAACAAATTTTTCATTGTAAATCGTCTGAAATTATGATCTAGAAAGTACGCTACGTTGATATTTTTTTTCTCTCTATATGTGTTGAGTAATGTTATGGACACAAATTATATACAAAAATTTATGCGCCAACGATAGGAAAAAAAAAAGAAAGCGAGACCTACTATTAGATATTTTACCCATTTTCATTAATGATATATAATATATGAGTTTTATTATTTGTGCATAAGTTTTAGTTTACACTTTGTACAATAGTATTATTCATATATATTATAGATTTGGGAAGTTGTCCTTTTAGGGTAGTTATGCTTGGTTGGAGGAGTCCATTCCATGTGTTGAGTTGTTATGTAAAGGTCAAAAACCACTGAGCCCGCAGCTGGCTGACCAATAACCAAATGAGCGGACTTGATCAAACTGCGTTTCCGGAAGATTTGGTTATATATGGATGGTCCCATAAAAAATGACAGCGTGATCCTACTAGTTGACTATCAACGGCTGCTAACTTTCAAATATTCGTTATTCAATAAATAGTTCAGTGGAAAATTGTGAAGACTCATTCAAACTTGTCACAAGAATATCATTTATCTAATATTTGTTGATGATTGAGACACTTTATATGAGTTCTTCTGTATACTGTGATAAGAATGTGTAAATTTTTGTTACGAGTAAATAAAATAATATGATTCATTAATTCATACAAATATATGCATAATATTTGATTGATGTGTTTAATTACTTGTGATAAAAGTTGACATATTTTATAATTATAATATATTTTTTTTTGATTTTTTTAAAGACTATTGATAATGTCAGAATATTATTCAGATTGTCAGAACAAACATGCGTTATCGCTAAAAATTATAAGTATTATTGAAAACAAAGCAAAAATTATCGCTAAATATATTTCTTTGATTTGACAGTATAAATGTATATTGCTCTTGCAATTAATTATTAGCAGCCCTTCTAAATTGTAAAAGGGGATATTCAATAATATTAAGTTGTTGTAGAAATTACTCATTACATAATTAATGTACTTGATTTATACATACATATATATATATATATATATTGATATAAATTCATATCTAATGTATTTTTTAAAATTATGAATGCTTGAATCTCTCTTACATAATTAATCTCTCTCTGGGAGTTTTTAAAATGAGAGAAAGAAAGTGGGACGAAAAGAAAACATAAGGCGTCTTGGAGTTTACTTGGGGGAATAAAACATGAGTACGTCTTGAATATTATTTTTATGGGAGAAAGGGAGAGAAATTAAACTACTCTTATTCTCTCCAAAATTTCTTCTAAAAAAAACAAAAATTCTTAAAGAGAAAAGAGTCTTTAGACAAATAATTGTATTTTTTTTTCCTTCAGTAAAAATTACTTATTGGTGTTGAGACTTGAGAGTGACTTGTCATTATATTAAAATCATATCCCAACCCTAGCTAGAGCCTAGACTGGTTAATTATGATGTTAAACCACAATTGACAATTCAACTCCATTGGCCTGCCACTATTTTAAGTTAATATTGTTCCTTCTAGAGTTTAACGGACACACATTGAATGACGTCATTGAATAATAATAATATTCTCCTGCCTTCCTTATCAAGTCTTTTCCGTTTCAAAGTTCGCAAATCCCGGACCTTTAATTTTACTCCATCATTTCTTATCCTTTCTCTTATGAATCAATGCTTCTAGAAAAGGATGGAGCGACCCTCACTCAAATGTCTCACAACCGTTTATGGTATCCAATGATTCAAATTTTCTCTCTGTTTTATTCTTTATAATATTCTCTTCTATTTCAAATTATAAAATTATTATTAACTTTTTAAAAGTCAATTTCGTATATTTTCAAATTTAAAATTGACATAATTGTTTTAAATTTTCAGAATAATAAATCTTATAACTGGTAGTACTTTTTAGGTAGTTTATGATATTTATAATTGTGTTGATATAAATTAAATAAATTCATCTCAATTTTGAGTTTCAAAATGTTTAAAATTGACTTTTCAAAAGTCAATATTGATCATATAATTTGGAACGGAAGAAGTATTATTGTCGCCTAACTAATTTTTATTTATTTATAAAATTAATAATAAATATGTGAATAAATAGTACATAACAACAATACATGAGATGAGACAGTAAAATGAGGGGCGAGTTTGTTGGTGCTTCGTGTACCCTCAAATTAGTTTTTATGAAGAATATAATCTCTTTTCAAATTCAGATATTAAACTGAAAGTTTTCATAATATATTTTCATATATATATATATATATATATATATATAGGGGATCGATCCATAACTAACGTTGTAAGGATAAGATTATCCTTACAACAGATCTCATCCGTCCATCCGTCCATTAAACGGTAAGGAGGAAATTCCATACACAGTTTAATATGGGGGAGCCTGCAGTTTAGTTCCGCGGACGAAAAAATTGTCCAAAATACCCCTCATCCGTTTGCAGAACTAAACTGCGGACACTAGTTATGCCAGGTGTTAATATTATTAACACAACGACGTTTTGTTCATATTACCCGTCAACAGAACTAAACTGCGGACACTGAGTATATTTCCAATTAAAATTCAAATGGTAGCGTTTTAAGGTAAATCACCCGTCTGCAGAACTAAACTGCGGACGATGAGTCATTTATAAAACGATGAAGTACTTCTGTTTATTTACGTTCTTCATAGCATGACTTTTAGATATCATCTCATTTTGGCAGTGGCGATCTGGAACTAGAAGAGTTTGATTTAAATCTATTAAAATTTTCATTTCTTCTTGCATATTCTTATTCTTACTAATTCATGCGATTTGGGATAATGAGAAACACGCATGGCTAAACGAATGAATGGAAGATTGATAGATTTAAATCAAACTTTTTTGGTCATATCACCCGTCCGCAGAACTACACTTCTGCATATCTAGACTTTTGGATATTTTTCTCATTTTCACACTAGCGATCTTGAACTATAAGAGTTCGATTTAAGGTTATCAAATATTCAATTTCTTCTTGTATATTTTTGTTCTGCCTTATTCATCTTATATGGGATGATGAGAAACATGACCATGGCTAAACAAATAGATTTGTTTAGCCATGTATGTTTCTCATCATTCCAGATAAGAATATGCAAGAGAAATGGAAGAACTGATAGGTTTAAATCGAACTTTTTTTTAGTTAGTCCACATCCACAGAACTAAACTGCGGGCGGTAAAAATATATGTTTTACCCATCTGCGGAACTAAAGTGTGGACGGTAGGACGTTAACCTAAAAAAGATATGTTTTACCCGTCCGCAGAATTAAAGTGCGGACGGTAGGACTGGTTAACCTAATTGATCATCTTTTTCGTCAAAGTTTCAATCAACTTGAGATAGCAGAACAAGTATTGAGCATACTAGATCACTTTTCTTTCTTCCTTCCTCACCTGCTAATACCATTGCGAGAGTATAGCCAACTAGAAAGCATACCAGGAGACGAATATCAGCCATGTAGACACCCAAATTTTGCACTTCCTATACTAACCCTGACAGGAGGACAAAATCGTCAATTGACCCGGCACACGAGAATAAAAGGTGGACATAAAGACGAACACTCAAAACCACCACTACGGGACGAGATCGAAGCCGACACGACAACAAACGAATGTCTGGAGTCGGTTGCTGATCACTGCGCTTACCCGGATGACATGGCACGTTTCCCGGCGGTTTCCGGACTGCAGAATGCAAACCCTTCAGCGGAAACCAACGGTACGACACAAATATCGAGACGAGGTACGAAAAACGAGAAAATTAGCACAGTCAGCCGCAGATCAATCCGCGGCCAAGGACAGAACTCGAGACGACACGGGACTCGAAGCGCACGGGACTCGAGCACGGCTGGGGGGAGAACCAAGGGCCAGCCGCAGATCAATCTGCGGCCAGCCGCAGATGGATCTGCGGCTGCCCTTGGCAGTCCCTTATCAGGCCATTTCGCATACAGAAACAGGAGGAAGAATCCAGCAGCAGCAGCAGTTCGGGAGAAGGAGAAAAACAGCAAGAAAACAACAAAAATTAAGAGAGAAAAGAGTGAGAAATAGTGAGAAATTGTACCCATTTTGTGAGATTACACCTCATATTTTCTACTCTATTCAATACACAAATTCATACATATTGTGGGGATCATTTGCAAGGTGAAAAATCCTTTGTTTTAGCATTTTGTTATACCATTTTTTCCAAGCTTTTTGTCATCCGAATTATCTTAAATGTAGCTTTCTTACATGTTATTGTGAAACCATGGATTAGGGACTATTAGTGAGGGTCTCATCGGAATGAAATTCCTCCTAATAGCCCGATGATGTCCGTTTCGTGTAAATTTTAGCTATTACGGTAATGGGTCATTCGTAGTGTATTTCAATTTTTATTGCAAGATATCCTAGAGCCTTAGGCATCCCACGGTTGTTCATGTACGTTGTATCCATTTTGCGGTTGTGTAACAAGTTCGGATGTGAGCCTAGGAACGCGACCCCGTGGTCCAAATCCGATGATGGACATTTTTGGATGTATGTAATCGGGTAGATGCATTCGTCATTGTAAACATGTAATCGTCGGGCCTTAAAACGATACCAAGTCGGAGGTCGGGTTTAAGGCCCCGAAATAGTGAAACTTGTGATTGTAGGCGTTTGGGGTTATTTTGATGGTTTACATGCCCATGAATAGCCCCGACGCGTGGTTATGCTTGATTGAATTTTGTGACACGAAAAATGATTTCAAAGATTAAACGATGAAGGTTTTTCATTAAAATCAAGCAAACTAGGAGGTTAGCATCACGTAGCTAAAAAATTGGAAGTGTTAATGAATGTCGATTCCTATTAAACGAGAAGGCTAAAGAAGGCCGTTTTCAAATGTCACAAAAAATGGTTTTATAAAATAAAACAACGTTTTTATTAAATCTTGGTGCGTAGGGTGAAAGATATCCTAGAAGTTGCCCATCATTGTATGAAAGCAATGTATAGATTTCGATTCCTATTTCGACGAAGGTTTAAAAGATTCTTGTTTTGCCAAAACGACACCTAATAAAATTCCCATAGCTTTTGACAAGTAAAATCAAACTTTTCTCATAAATAAAAGAGCTCTCTCGTACAAACGGAAACGACGTTCTAAAACATTCCCAAAATAAAACACGATTTCTCATAAAAAGCCAAATGTTTCATCTCTCATGAAGAACTCACCACAACATTCACATAAGCACACACATACACACACACGCCCACACACACACATTTCATGAATTAAAGGATAGGAAAGCATCAAGATTGCGGTAACCGTGTTTCACGGAAGTCGGGGGGTGCCTAACACCTTCCCCTCGCTTAAGCAAGCCCCCGAACTCTATGAATTTCGATTTGCAGACCAATTAATTCGGAGTCACATATGAGCCATCGATTTACAAAAAAAGAAATTCGGATGAGTTGGTACATCCATTTCAAATATACCAACTGGCGACTCTGGTTAATTGGCTCATCATAAAAAACGATCTTTCAAAACCCCGTCGACATCAATGCCGACCTTTTCCAAAAAATCATTTAATCAAAAGGCTAAAATTGGAAAGGACAAAAAACCGGCGTCGACAAGCCAAATACGGTAATCTGTAATTTAATTTTTACAAGTGATTAATTTGTTTTGCCATGGATTTGTTTGCTGAGGAATTATTTCATTCAATTTCCAGTACTGAGGAAGAATTACATGATAATAATGATGTAACAAGTATAGTTGATGATACCATTCCTTATGTTGGTCAAAATTTTGATGCGTTAGAAGATGCTGAATTTTTTTATAGAAAATATGCGAAACGTGTTGGATTGGAAGTAAGAATAAATACTAGCCGAAAACATGTGAATTCTCAAGATTTTTATTCTAGATTGTATCAGTATCGTAAAGCTATATATGGTTGTTAAAAAAATGAGGTTGTCATTGATTATGAAGATAATAATAATAAGGAAAAGAGGAGGATTGATTCTATTGATAGAACAGAATGTAAAGCAAAATTTTATGTTGTGCATGATAAGAGTAAAGATAATTGGTTTGTGTCTACTCTTGAACTAAATCACAATCATGAATTTGTGTCCCTAAGTAAAGTTTCACATATTCAAACACACAAAAATATTTAAGGAGTTGCTAGGGATTAATTTGATTGAAACCTTTAATGATGTTGGGATTAGTCCAAGTAGGATGATAAATGTTCTTAGCTCATTGAGATGAGATATGAGCAATGTTGGGTTCTCTGAAACGGATGTGAGAATTATAGTTAGAGATATTAGACGTGATTCGATAGATTTGAATGATGCACAAGCTGCAATAGATTACCTGAGAAAGTTGTAGCGTGAGAGCCGAGTAGATTTTATTTTAGTGTCAAACCAGGCGTGGATAATCGTATAGTATGTATTATGTGGGTAGATTATCGGTCAATATTAGCTTATCAAAAGTGACGTTGTTACTTTTGATACCATATACCAAATAAATAAATATTCCATGCCATTTGCACCTTTCACGGGTGCAAATCATCATTATCATTATGTATTGTTTGGGTGTGCACTATTGAGCGATGAGATTGATGATACATTTGTATAGTTGTTTGAGCAGTGGATTGAAGTAATGAATTTTAAACATCCCATAACCATTGTCACTGATCATCAAGATCGTGCTATGCCGAATACGATTGTTAGGGTTTGTCCTCATACCCACCATGCATTGTGTACGTGACATATTAGTAAAAAAATATTCTAAAAAACTTGGTCATGTCTACTCTTCGCATCTGACTTTTAAGTCAGATTTTAACTGCTATGTCTTAGGTCTTTGAGTATACAAGAATTTGAGGACAATGTACATTGTTGATAGAAAACTATGGTCTGCATAATTACGAATGGTTGAAATCTCTGTATGAATTAAAAGAAAAATGGGTTGAGGTGTATTAAAAAAATTCTTTACAACGGGAATGACTACCACATCCAGGAATGAGAGTATGAACAGTTTTTTTTGACGAATATCTAAATAGTAGTATGGGAATTAAAGATTTTGTTTTAAACTCCCAAAAAACTGTTGAGAAATAGTACATCAGAGAGAAGCAAGATGATTATATTACAGTCAATCATGCAAGAAAATTCATTCTTGGAGATTCGTTAGAGCTGCATGTAGCTAAAATATATACCAAAGAAATATTTTGGTGTTTTCAAATTGAACTGATAAAATCGCACAAGTTAACTTCTAAAAAGGTACATGAGATGTCAACTCCTGATTCAAAAAGTTACTCAGCGTTCAAAGTCATGGTTCCTGAATCTTGTCATAGGTATTTCACAATTGTGCATTATATAGATACCATGATAGTGAAATGTAATTGCAAAATGTTTAAACATGGTGGTACTATATATATGTCGTCACATTCTTAGGCTACTAAGTTCAAAGAACTTTGTTGAGATTCCCGAAGAATTGATACACAAGTGATGAACTCAAGATACTAATAAAACCAACGGTGTCGCTCCGTATGTTTTGACCTCGGTCACAGATTATGCTAATACACAAACCAGACGATACAATTGTGCAAACAATTTCTGGGTTTTGTGTTAGATGCTTCATGTTCTAAAGAAGCTACTAGATATGTTGACGAAATGCTTGATTGTGAGGAAAAATTGTGGCCAAAATCCATGTTGAAGGTGTCAATATAAGATGAGATGACAATCTGCAATCTGTTATCGAGGCCGATGATGTTATGGAATTGTGTGATGATGATAATAGTGAGCCCAATGATCCTATTTTTGATTTAATTTGTTTGCAGACAAAAGGTCGTAAAAAAGCAACACGAATGAAAGGTGCCGTTGAACAAATCGCAGGACAAAAGTCACTCCGAAAGTGTGCAATATGTGGAATATTTATAAATCATGATAAGTGAAACTATTATAAAGCTTTAAGATTGACAAAGCCTATATCTTTATAATTTCATTTCTCTTAATGTAAGTTTAAAAAAGTTTTGTGCACATTTATGGAAATATTGAACCTGACTCTCTCAATTTGTTATCCCTTATATGTATTCATTGTCTTAGACAAGCATATAAAGTTTTGTTTTCTTATATTTATGATTGATAGCTTGAATGATAAAATGAACTTTGACAAAACTGAGAGAATTCTATTTCTAGGCAGTTAGAATATAATGAACTCCCTGGAATGTATAGGCTTCGCGGTTTAGTTTTGCGGATGCTAAGTGTTATAACATTATATTCAATACGACGTTGTTTGAGTTAAAGTGAATACGAAGTCGTTCAAATTATTCTCTCCATCTGCAGTTTAGTTTTGCGGACGCTAAGTAAGCAAACTCAATACGATGTCGTTTTACTTATTCCTCAGTCCGCAGTTTAGTTCTGTGGACGCTAAGTAAGCACACTCAATATGATGGCGTTTTAGTTATCCCGCCATCCGTAGTATTATAAACGCACCACTGAATACAATGTCGTTTATATTAGTATATTTCCTCCGTCCGCAGTTTAGTTCTGTGGACTCTAATAAAATGAAAAAGTTTAAAACTCCCTGGAAGAATTTTCACAGAACTAAACTGAGGATCCTACCTTAACGTCCGCAGTATGAAATTGCGGACTCTACTTTAAAAAAAACTAAGTCAGGTTATATCAATGCAGAATCAAAACCTGTTCTATGTATTCATCAAACACAATCAACAAAGACAATAAAAAATACTCCTTGTATTCAACAAACACAACCATTTCATACCATCAAATTTACAAAACATAATACTCCTTATATTTAAAGAAATTATCATCCATAAAATGTATATATTAAGCTAAAAAAAATTACAAATTACGATAAATCATCCACATTTGAATTCATGTATACATAATTTATTTCTCTAACTTTATTAGTGTGTAATTTGTGGTTAATCTTATATCTAAATAAAATTGCATCGTCCTCCGACCAATCTTAACTGGCCAAAGGAATGCCTTGCATGGCGTAGTCAACATACTTCATAACGTACACGCCGCAATCATAAGCATTCTTTTTTTTTGGATGCTTCGCTTTGATTGAAAGCGTCATCTTGTTATTCAAAAAATTATTCTCCTTCGCAAAAATTCGCAAGGCATTTGTAAGAAATCACGCTGTACCAAAAAAACATGTAAATACATAAGATGACATAATAAATAAAATGAACATTCCAGAGTAGGATTTAGTTTAGTTAGATATGTGAACGTTCCACATATTCAATATTGTCTTTATATCTACTTGTTATTTTATTGCCTTTTGCATCTCCGAACATTGAATCTAGCAGCTGGAGGACTTCCTACTGCTTAAGCAAGACGACGAACAAAAAATAGTGACTCTCATCGTGACAAATCGAAAGGAATGCAAAATAACAATTCAGTAAAGGAGGTTACTCCCCTTAGTTGATAAAAAAAGGGTAACATCAGAAATATCAAAGCGACTCCTTTGAGACGCCGACATTTTCTTATATTTATTATACCACCCAAGCAGTAATTGAAAGAAGCAACATGACATAAAAAAGAGATTAGTTCGTTCACAACTCCCTGAATTTCAAAGAATCTTTTCCCTTATCTTAAGCAAGCTTAAATAGGCATCTATGGTTTAATCCCATATAAGCGTCCAAGGCCGAAGTGACTGTACGTCTTTGTGAACCAATCTATACTCGTCCTTGGGGCCGACATGAGGGAACTGTGATTCATTGACACTATCTGAGAACCAGTTCAAATTCAGTCATTCCACCTTATGTGCCTTAAATGGCTTCAAAGGATTTTTTTTAAATTTACTCCCTCAGGCAATTTGCAACCAAAGTGGGCTATAATAGAACCATCCCTCCAACCAACTCTCGCTCGACCTCGCTTCACTATGTGGTGTTTCTACAATAATATGACTCAAGTGCATATTTTGAATATTTACCACACTGTCAAAGTCAACATTATACGTAGGCTTGTACATGTAGAGAGGAAGCAGTGTCAACTGCAAAATTGATTCCTTTTCCGCCACAAATGGGAGCTGGGGCTGGTATGGAAATCCTTGACTGAATAGACCGAACCTATAATAAGTACTTTCTTAGCTAAATTGATCTGGCGCCACATTTGGTATTGTGTCGTTCGGATCATCATAGAAACCTCAGTGTTCTTTATTGAAGAGTATTGACCTGACATACCACTCCTCGTATACATGGCGAGAGTTGTGCACAAGTGGTACTCGTAAAATATTCCGCACAAAAGCTCACGATGACTCGATTTGTAATATAAGTGTACATATGATTAACAAACAGTATATAATATATTGTAAATGTTTTAAACAAAATCTTCAATGTGAAACTTACAAGGTTTGCAGCTTCATACTGATGAAATAAGCCACGTGGCGTATAGTGTCATCTGGTTCAAGTTGTGGGCAGCTAATTGTTGTACGAGTCATTCATCGATACCACTTTAGGTATTCGGCCAGAGTAACCTCTTGTCTTGTAGCCACCACAAAGTCTAGTACAATGTCTTGCCATGCATACCACGTGGCAATATAATCTCCCCGCTCATGAATATAATCTATAGCGCAGATCCCTTTTCTCTCTCGGCAGAGTTCAAACATATCTATCGGGGCCTCGAGAATATCTTATTTTTTTCCTCAAATTGTCTCAAGACACGATCTGACATTTGGAATTCAACAACGTCGAGCCAAATGAGGGGAATAAGCGAGGCCCCACTATAGCAGGTTGCTTGATACTTATGTGCCACTAAATGATTAAACTTTGTATATAACATCCACGATACCATTGCAGCCGTCATCCCATCAAATTCGCCTGTATAAAAAATTTGGTTGTAGGCCCACGCTCTTGTATGGGGCAACTAATGCTTGACCTCTCCTGCAAAATTAGGCCTCTCGATAGACGGGCGTTCGTAAGCTCAAACCTGTGTCATAATTGATCAAGTTAAAAATGATAACACTAAGTATGAGGGTCAGCATCAATATAAATAAATATCAAACTACAGTCAATAAGATACCTGAAGAAGTGTTAAACAACCAAAAAAGCTCTTTGCATCGATGAAAGTTGCTTTGTGTAAATTCTAAACAGGCCAAAATCGCAGCTCCCCATGCATAATCACATAATTTATCAATATCTTCTAGAAATATAAGATATCTAACATGCACAACGTCGCGGTTTGATGAAGCAAATAATATCTTTCCAATAATAAATAAGACGTACGCTTTGGTGTAGGTTACCACCGTTTTCATGTCTGCATTTATTAGAAGTTTGCAAAATTTAGTGCCAAACCATGACAACATAATGCCCCATCGGTTATAAACCTTCTCATCCTCCACTACATATTTATTAAATTTACTTTGATCAAAACGTTGTTTTGGATTTCTTATTAATGTACATGTAATAGGTGTGCCTATAACCGACAATCCTAAAATGGAATAGATATCTTCTAAAGTTATTGTCATCTCACCCGTAAGGAAGTGATATGTATTTGTCTCACTCCGTCAATACTCCACCAATACTTCTATCAACGAAACATCTATTTGGTTACATATATTCATGTTTGTAAATACTTCAAAACCTCATTCTTGTAATAATTGTTTTTGAGCATCAGTTAAAATCCAAATATCCAAAGAGCGTCCAGTCTCATCTGTTTTTAGGGAACAACTAAAAGGGGGATTATTCCTTACAATTGTAGAAATGTGGTTAGTTTGATCATACAACAGTGTATTATCGACTGGTCCGGAATTGAATTCTATTTTTGCATAACTAACACAAACAAAATAAACATATATCAAGAAGACATTGATGCTATTATTATTACATATCAAAAATAACTAAGAAAAATCCTAATTCTAACATTATACTAAAACAGTTTAGTTCTAATCGACCAATAATGTTTCTTTGTTGTATACAAAGAAACGTTTGTAGCCAACAAGTCTTTGCATATAACATTCTATTCAACAACTATGGAGTTTGTATACAACAAAGAAGAATAATAGAATAATATATATATATATATATATATATATATATATATATGACGAATTTATAACTTACATGAGTTGGATTTAGTAAAGATGTAAGTTTGTAGCAGGGATTTGCTGATTTCCTTTTGCTTGGTTGCTTTTCTCTCAAAATCGCTTTAGGTATTTAGATCTCAGATGAGGAAGAAAGAACAACAACATATCTGGTATAGAAGGACTCATCGTCCGCAGTTTAGTTCTGCGAACGGGTGATTTATCTTAAAACACCACCATTTGAATTTTAATTGGGAATATACTCGGCGTCCGTATTTTAGTTTTGCGGACGGGTGATATAAGCAAAGCGCCATCGTGTTAATGATATTAACACCTGACATAACTAGCGTCCGCAGTTTAGTTCTATGAACGGAGGAGGGATATTTTGGACAAGGTCGTTCCTGAGATTTTTGGTGGCCAGAGAGAAAAATGAAAACAAGATCATTTTCGAAATAGTCTTCACAAAAAAAGTAAAAATAAATAAAAAGTACAAGCTGTATCCAAAAAAGTATCTTTCCGAAGATTAAAACATAATAGTTTGACTACAACAAAATATATGAGAACTTCGACTACAACAAAATATATGAGAAGTTCGACACTATTAGAGTTGGCCCAGTTGAGTCCTTAAAAATTAATTGGACTTTGAAAATTACTTTTGTATACCTATATCATTATATATTTATATTTTAAATTTCACACACACACACACACACACACACACACACACATATATATATATATATATATATAAAATTGGGGTCCTCCTAATCGGGGGCCCAAGGCGGTCGACCGTCCCGCTCGTACTCAGGAACAACCCTGATTTTGGACAATTTTTCTGTTTGTAGAATTAAATTGCGGGCTCCCCCATATTAAACTGTGGATGAGACTTCTTCTTTACTGTTCGATAGACATATGGTCGGTTGAGATCTGTTGTAAGAATAACTTTATCCTTACGACGTTAGCTATGAATCAGTCCCCATATATATATATATATATTAAACCGTGGATGAGACTTCTTCTTTACTATTTGATAGACAGATGGTCGGTTGAGATCTATTGTAAGAATAACTTTATCCTTACGACGTTAGCTATGAATCAGTCCCCATATATATATATATATATATATATATTATATTAAACTGTGGATGAGACTTCTTCTTTATTGTTCGATAGACAGATGGTCGGTTGAGATCTATTGTAAGAATAACTTTATTCTTACGACGTTAGATATGAATCAGTCCCCATAAATATATATATATATATATATAAATATATAAAGTTATATATATATTTTGTGTGTGCATGTTACCTAGAGAAAGATTCATTAAGTAGTATGGTTTCTAGAGGCATACTACTAATAAAGAATGAATAGATAACAATATATAAATAATAATAATAATAATAATAATAATAATAATAATAATAATAATAATAATAATAATAACAACAACAACAACATATTGACACTTTTTTTTGTACATATATAAATTCTAGAAGAGCTGGTGGAGAATTTCAAGGCGTCTAATAATTTTTTGAAAGCAAGACGTCTAATAATTAAGTCTTCTAATAACTAATAAGTTACTTAAAAGTCTCATAGATACACCTCCTACAGTGTTCAACAAACTAGCACATGGAGTGAAAAGTAATCCATAATATTTGGAATTTTGTTCATTTAATGATTTAAATATTATAATTTAATCTGATTAATTCAATAGGTTGCCTACTAAATTAACCGGCCAACGTAGGCTCCAAGATTGTGAGACCTGAATATGTATGGCCTGAAGTTCCGGATTCAAGCCAATTATTTAGTCATCTGATTAATAGTTCCCATGCATTCCCCAATTAGTCCAACTAAACAATTCATTTAACATTATGCAAACACATCCAAAAGTAGCCTCCTATGCAACACATTGAACAAGTTAACACTTAAAATAACAAATTATATAGAAACACTCCAAGTATTCTGGTTGTATTTACTAATTATTTTAAATTGGATATATACTTAAATAGTTGATGAATATATATGGAATTATAAAAAGTTTATGGAGGTCCCAATTTGTTTTTTATTTATTTTTCAATTATACTTAACGTATAGGTAAGATACACTTGCACTTTGTCACTTGATATAATAAAGGAAATGATAATAAACAATTCTTTTTCTTGTTACATATATAGTAACATTTCACTTTTTTTATTGCTACTCTTTTGGTACTTTATAAAAAATAATGATATGAAGAGGAATAGGTCATGGTAAAAATGGTACACTCAAATCCCCTTTTAAAAATGAGAGGTTTAATTTATTTTTAAACTATTTTTTGGCCAATGATATTGTCATAACAAAATTAATATTATCATAGTAAATATATATTTGATAATATTTTTGTAATTGTTTTAGTGACACTTAAAACTTTTAGTGATACTTATTTCTCTGGCAACTCTAATAATATTAACGGCCCATTTTTTATATATTAAGTTTTACATATGTATGTAGCTCATATGCATAATAAAATTTTCTAAAAATATAACTGTTAAAGTATTGTATTAAAGTTCATTCAAAAAGTTATATATGTCTTATACAAGCTTGAAAATTCCCCCAAAAAAATGGTCAATAAAAATAATATGACTCTTTTCAGATACCACTTCATCATTCTAGCGCAAATGAGAGTCCACTTAATTTCTTTTTAGAACATATAGAAATAATAACCCACTTGTAAAATCAATTTTACCAAGTCTCCTTAGATTCAAATAACTAACTTGTTATCTTGCGCATTACTTGATAATGTTATAGTCACTTTTTTTTTCCTTCACTTTATAATGTCTCTTAAACGTGGAATCTCATTTAAGACAAAATGTATATAGTGATATTCTTATTATTTGTCTGATAATTCATCCATTCCACCAAAGCAATCTTATTTATCAAAAGAAAAAAAAAAAAAATTTCCACAAAAGAGTACATTTTGTTTGATGGTAGTAACAAAAAGACATAATGTCTTCAACTTTATCAATCACTATTATATTATCACACCATCTTACTAAACAAAAATTTAAAATTTTTTAAGATAGATGTATAATTCAAAAAATATGGTATAGAAAGTTTAGAGGCGTGTATTAAATACAGTACTGTCCTTACTACTTTTATTCGTCCCATCTTACAAACAATTTTAAAAGATCGTTTGTTGGGTTACAGACAATTATAATCCTTCCGAAGATTATTGCAAGTTGAAATAATCTCAAGAAATTCTACTTTGAATTAGTGCGAATAAAGAGGCATTGATACCTAGAGAATATAAGTTAGAAAACTTACGTGTTAAATGACAAGTGACTATGTCTTTTTATAGGCCTCCAAAAATAACCAAATGTCATGACTATTCATGAATAACCATACTTTTTTATTATACACATTTATTCCAATAGACACATTAATCCTAAGATCATTTGTGTCTATTGATGAAAAAATAATACCATCTAATTAATTAGTTAATTAAACTTGACTATTTAAAATTACAATCAAATATATTTGGATTAAATAAAAATTCAACACAAAAAACGCGAGAAATCTCGATTGGGGTTGAACTTTTTTTTTTTATACTATTCTTTTTTGAAACTCCCTCCTAAATATACAAAACAAACATCCGATCATGATATGTGAATCTCTATATATTAATCCAAATAGCAGAAAAAACTTGATTGTTCTTTACTAAAAGATTTAGCCTATAAAGGCGGCTGGAGGCCCCGTGGCTTGTTTGCATACAAATATAGAATGCCATTTTATCTCTTCGTATGGTCAATCTTGGCATGCACATGCAAATACACGTGACAGGTCCCATTCGCTTTATCATTCCGTGCACATACCTAAACACCTATACGACATCGTTCCCACGAGGTTGACCACCAAAACACGTTGCCGCTTTGATGAACCTCCACAACCCATTCTCACTTGATCTCCGCCGCATCGCCATCACCTCCTCACCACCACCACCACCGTTCGCCGGGAAGAATGTGGACGGAGCGTGGCGGCTCTGCCGGTTTCTAATATCCGTCATGAGTTCCGTGTGATTAGGGATCTTTGGAGGCAATCCAAATAACACAAGCAACAACTTTGACTTCACCGGAGCCGTGTAAATCGACACCTTTGGCACCAAGGTTTCATTTTTGTCTCTACCCTTTTTACCCCTTGACTTGCTCTTTGACCTAAAAATCATGGAATTAGATTTCCATGGAATTAGGCTACTTTTTTTCTCTTGACTAATATCTTGTGGAATAAAATTCTTGGTGTTTTTGAGCTCTAGTGTAGTAGGCACAATATTACAAAGGGATTGTTTGGATGGAATTATTTTTCCACAAAAAATAATATGCTCGTCATTTGGAGTTGATGAACTAAACTTACTGATAGAAGTCGTAGTTTTGGTACTAATATTCCATTCTTCGCTAAAAAACTCAAATAAATTTTCTTGATCTTCATAAAACGATGACTCCGAGGAGTTCTTATGTAATTCCTTGGAATTATAATCTTGATCATGATCGGTGGATTCGCTGCTGTATATCGGAAGATCACAAAGAGAGAGTATATCTAATTCAGATTCGTAATCTTTATCAATATCTTCTTGTTGATGATATTCCATATAAGGGTTTGGATCTTGATGAGATAGCTTAGTACTAGCCATAATCAAGAATATATGGAATTATGGGGACTAAAAGAGTTGTTTGGAGATTGAAAATGGCTTGTTTGTTTGATATGAAAAGGGTGGCAGAATATTTATAGATATATATATAATATGTGACAATATACGTAGCGAAGAATAACATGAGCAAGTTATTACAAATTGGGTGATGTATATACTTGGGGCTTCTAGATGTGTCATTGTAGTAATTAATACTTTAGAAGTAATAAATTAAATTTTAAGTGAGGGAATGGCACTTGTGTTTCTAGTATAGTGCTGCTACTATTCTAGAAGGGTAGAAACGGCTAAATTGTCGGGCAGTCAAAGTACTAACCCAAACTTGCAAGTAGAAATTTTTATGACTTTCTAGAATGACGGTGAGAGAAGAATTTGTTTGGTTTTGTGTTCTTTCAACTGTTTGTCAAAGAAAAATTTGTGTACTCTTTTTTTTAATGGTAATAATTAATGTTACCCGGTCTAATATACTCCCTCCGTCCCTATTTTAAATTAAATGATGATTCAGAGCTTCTATCATATTTTTAAATATATAATGTTTTAGAAATTTTAAGATATTTAGCTATTATTTTTCCTAAATTACCCTTATTAATTGTGTACTAATTTTTAGACTCTCTTTTTATCCAACCTACTAATTACTCTAATCGTATTCAATTTTTACTCCATACTTTTTCTCTCTTCTTTTCTCTCTATTTCACTCCCTACTTTTTCTCTCTTCTCTTTTCTCTCTCTATTTCATGTTTTCATCTCTCTACTTCATCAATTTTAATAGTTTTCATCTTTTCTTATTCTAAAATTAATTATGAACTTTATTTTTTGTTTTCTCAAAAAAATTTGCCTTCATATATATGGATACTGTGACGTCTCCAAAATAGGTCCACACAACCCATTTTGAGTCGCCAAAATACATATTACAAAATCCAAATACAAATTTTTCTATTTACAGCTATTATACTGTCGTGTAAAATACGACAACACTCATACTGTGAATTTCAATACAAATATTGTACCGCATCTAGTACAACAATATTTACACCCAACTTAAGTTCTCAATACAATTATTGCCACACTATTTGATAATGTATTGAAATACTTCTACAGTCTCGGGCCATTACTCAATTCCCCGGCTAATCCCAGCTACACTCTCATTTCTTGAGAAGAACAATGAAACAAAATTGAAAAGGGTGAGCTCAATTAGCCTAGTAAAGAATATCATAACTAAGATAATGAAGAATAAATCATATTTAGCCTTCAACAGTGATAAATCAGAGATTTAAAGATAATATAAGTTTTCAACGATAATTACAGCGGAACAAACAATCCATTAAAAGAGTCAAGTAGACCATAATATCTATTATCTTTTACAATTTAAAAGTTCACCATCAATATTTTATTCTTGTGACACCAATCAACAGTTCATGTTCATAACTATACAAATCAACAGTTTATCTTTGCATTACAGGCTAAATATATTTATTTGTAACACCAATGGTCATGATCATGCCAAACACCAGTCCATCTTTGCACTACGGGCTAAAGAGAACTTTCACCACAAGCCTTTGTTTGTAACACCAAAGGTCATGAATATACCAATACACAGTTCCTGATCATAATCATGCCAATCACCAGT
This sequence comes from Aralia elata, assembly GCA_034770075.1. Taxonomy (NCBI): domain Eukaryota; kingdom Viridiplantae; phylum Streptophyta; class Magnoliopsida; order Apiales; family Araliaceae; genus Aralia; species Aralia elata. Next base: position 14,601,207 of record CM068379.1, read on the forward strand.
TTATCTTTGCACTACGGGCCAAAGAGAACTTTTCACCACAATTTAAGTCTGAGAATTATGATAATGATATAAAGGATAAAGAGAAACAATAAGATCAAGAATAAATATTAGAGATTTGTAATTTAATTTATCTAGAGTCCAAGAATGTCCAAATTATCAACATGATATCTAGAAATTCGATTAGAGTTCAAGAATAGAATAAATAAGGTTCACAATTCAACTATAACGTGTAAAACGTAATAGACAGATTTAGGTGAAAAGATAGTAACTGAAGCACAAACTATTAAGGATATTCTACTAATTTCAAGAATTTTTACCATTTAATAATAAGGTTATAAAAACGAATAATAATTTTTTACCATAAATGGGGAAGTATGAAAGAAAATAATATCCCTTACGAGTATGACAGAAAATGATATCCTTTACCTTAGTAGCAGACTAGAAAACGTAATAGAAAGATTTAAGTGAAAAGATAGTAAATGAAGCACAAACTATTAAGGATATTCTACTAATTTTAAGAATTTTCTCCATTTAATAATAAGGTTATAGAAACGAATAATAATTTTTACCATAAATGGAGAAGTATGAAATAAAATAAGGGCGTGAATAATTGGGCCCTATGGATCTGGTGGGGCTTGTCCAGGTGGGGATACGTGGCACCAGGTGGGATTTTATTTTGGACAACAGGAAGATTTTAAGGAATCTAAGATTCCTAACTATATTTAAATTCCAGTTTTTAGGGAAAGAGTCAGGATTATATCCGACTTTCTTTCTTTAAGGAGATTGAGTTCTATCCAATCAAAATGTGGTTACCATGATTAGGAATCCTATTACAATTGAGGGACAGGGCGGTTAGGGCAGTGTGATCATCTATAAATACAAGGCTAAACCCTAAATTTACAGGTATGACTCTTTGCTCACTAAAGTGCTAAACCTCTATTGTTAATACCTTGAACAACCTGTACTTATTCTCACACTAGAGCTATCCCCTGGAGGCAAAAGTCGTCAACTCTCTGAGTATGGTTCTGTTTTGTGCAAGATTAGGCGCGTATTTTGGTGATTAGACGCGCGATGAAATCTTGGCGTTAATACTGGCGCTAGAAGGAGGGCCTAGTACAACATAATATACAATCACTCAGTAGTAGACGATCAGAAATCATGGTGTCAAACAGTACAAAAACGGTATCGGCACGGAACACATCAACAACCAATACATTCCAACCCCAAGGATTGGTGAAAGATAAGCTGGGGCCATCGAAGAGCATCTTAGATAGGCTGGGCCTCCAAAGTTGCTCGGTGGGCCAATTCGATCCCCGGACGGTGATTGTCAAAAGGAAATTATTTTCAACCACACGGAGGACGGGGGGCCATGATGATGGTGCCGATGACCAGAACTCTAGGCCGGATCAAGGTTGAGACAAAAGAAAGTTGATCCTGGCCAGAAAGGTACAACAGAACAAAGATGTTATAGAGGCCCTACGCCTTCAACAAATAAAGTTAGATAAGCAATTGGCATCATTGCTGCATGGAAAAGAAGTTTCCTCCAGTCATCATCGGCGTCAAGAAGATTCGTCAGAAGATCAATCCAGGACACATCGTTCGGACGGTTCTCGGCAAGAAAGGAGCAGGCCGAGGAGTCGCTCCCCTATCCACAACAGGCACCGAAACCACTCGTAGGACCTAAGCAAGCCGAAGAGCTGCACACCAGTCCGCAGCAGGCACTGAAAGCCGTTTGCAGGACCTAAGCGGGCCGAAGAGCTGCGCACCGGTCCACAGTAGGCACTGAAACCGTTCGCAGGATTGGAGTAGGCCGAGGAACCACTCCTCGATCCGCAACAGGCACCAAAGCCCCTCGCAGGATTTGAGCAGGCCAAGAAACCGCTCTTCAATCCACATGAAGCATAGAAGTCGCTCGTAGGACAATAGCAAGCCAAAGAGCCGCGCACCAGACCAGGGTAGGTGTCGGAGCCGCTCCAGGGACAATTCGTTGGAAAGAGGGAGGTCAAGTGATAAGAGGAGGTTGTGTTCCCCGGATGGTGCCCGGGACAGGCGTGAGTCGTCCCCCCTGCAGGACGAGACCAACTCCCTCGCAAGAAGGTTGAAATAAGTAGAGCAGAGGCTGGCGGTGGCCGATCAGTTGAGAGATTTACCAAACAATGCCAGGTCGCTTTTCACCCGGGAGATAAAGGGGGCGAGGACTGATAGGTCCAAGAAGATGTCGTTGTTGGAGACGTACGACGGCACTGGAGATCCATATGACCACACACATGCATATAATCAGATTATAGATTATCACAACCACCCCGATGCTACAAAATGTCATATGTTCGTCACTACGTTGAGGCATGGGGCTCGGGAGTGGATGACGTCTCTCACTCCAAATTCTATCAATTCATGGGGATAACTATATGACAAGTTCCGTGCACGGTTCGGGAGTAACAAACGAAGGTGAAAACTGACAACGTCCTTGATGCAAATCAAGCAGCGTTTCGATGAGAGCCTCGGCCAGTACGTGAAGAGGTTCAGGGAAGCGGTTAGCACTGTGACCGACTTAAACATGCAGCAAGCCGCAGGTTTATTTACTATGGGATTAGATATTACAAAGTCTAAAAAGTTGGTAAAAGATCTCATACTTAATCCCCCCGGAGACTTGTCAGAGGCTTACAGTCGGGCCGATGGGTTTATCACCCTCGAGGAAGCAATTGGGAGCCTGAAGCGACATGCACACTCAGAGGATAGATCGAGAGATCGGGATCAGAACAATATGCCTATGTTGGATAACCAGCCGAGGCAAGGTTTTAATGGAGGAGGTTAAGGAGGAGGTAGACCACCCTTTCCGAATAAAAATGTGAATAATATCTATACTCCTCTGAACACCGATCGGGCGAAGATATTGGAGGAGATCAGGAACAAGCCATGCTTCGAACCTTGCTCGACGAACACAAAGTCTTACAGGGGAAATCATAATCGGTATTGCAATTACCATCAGACTTTCGGGCATGCCGCGAAAGATTGTTATTTTTTGAAAGATTTGATAGAGAAAAAAGTACAAGGTGGAGATTTGGTACAGTATGTTGCAGGTCGATAGGGAAGTGTTCTGGCAAGGTAAGAGTCGGTAGTTCCCGAGCAAACAAGGGTTCAACAGCCGAATCAAAATCCACCTGCTCGAGGGGTGGTAGATGTTATAACTGGAGGATCTCATGGACGGGTAGCGGGGAAAAAGAGGAGAGTTATGCTAGACGCAGTTCTGTCAGTCACTGAGCAGCTTACTAGGAGAGAGTGGGCTTATCCCGGCGTAGTTATTTCCTTTTCAAACTAGGACTATCCGTCCGGGTCGCATAAAGGAGCCTTGGTGATAACTGCTCAAGTTGGACTGGTGGATATGAAGAGAATGATGATAGACAATGGTTCTTCTGTAGATATCTTGTATACTCATACGTATCAGAGGCTGGATTTGGGAGTTCAAAAATTGGAAGTAAGCCAGGAGGGTCCTTTATACGGGTTCAGTAATGACCCAGTACACATTTCGGGAATAATAAAGCTGTTCGTCGTCTTCGGGACGGCTCCTCAACACGTCGAAGTGTTGGTTAAGTTCTTTGTGGTACAGGTGGATTCGACTTATAATACTATCATCGGCCGGCCAACCTTGACCGCACTCCAGGCAGTGGCGTCAATTCCGCATTTCAAGATTAAGTTCTCGATGCCGAATGGGGTCAACGAAGTGAAGAGAGATCATGATCTGGCTCGACGGTACTACAGGAACACATTGATCTCATCCGGGGTTGGGGTCAGTAAATAGAAGCAGACTATGGCCATTGAAATGGAACCGTTTACCAAAGGATCTACAGAACCCCTAGCGCTTCCAGCCGAGGAGGCAGAAGATATTGAGTTAATACTGGGAAAGCCCGATAAATTGGTGAAGATAGGGTCTGAGCTTCGGTAACCCCTTCAGATGAATTTGATAGAGTTGCTGTGGGTGTACGCAGATATATTTACTTGGGAGCCCAAGGACATGCCGAGTATTGATGAGGAGGTGGCAATTCATAAACTATGCATCGATCCTACTAAGAAACTGGTTCGGCAGAAGCGAAGGATATTCACCCCAGAAAGGCAGAAAATCATCGATGATGAGGTAGCAAAGTTGCTGAAGGCCGATTTCATTTTCTTAATAGATTACCCGAATGGCTGACGAATGCGGTTTTAGTCAAGAAGTAGAACGGAAAGTGGCCGATGCTCTAGCTAGATTGGCAACGACTGAAGCGAGTTCTTTTAGCGGATCAGTGTATTTAGAGGTTTTGGATGCCCCAAGCGTTCAAAGGTCGAAAGTGTTAGCATTGGATCGGCTGGATTGTTAGTTCACGTTGTACATAGTGTACCTTAGTGATGAGATTCTACCTTCTGACCGATTGTTGGCTAAGAAGATAAAGTACAAGAGTTCATACTTTATCCTGATTGATGGGGATCTCCTCTCCATTATTGAAGTGTCTGACACCTTCAGACAGAAGCTAGTTATGTTCTATGGGAGGTACATGAAGGGATCTGTGGTGATCATATGGGAGAAAAATCACTGGTATATAAGGTTCTTCGGCAAGGTTACTACTGGCCAATTATTTTTAAGAAGCAAAGAATTATGTGAAGAAGTGCCCGAAGTGTCAGCTGAACAATCCGATACTACATCAACCCCCGGAGGAGTTATCTTCAGTTCTTTCCCCGATTCCATTCGCTATTTGGGGGATCGATATTTTGGAACCATTGCCGAAAGCTAAGGGACAAGTAAGCTTCATGAGAGTCACCATTGATTATATGATTAAGTGGATTGAAGCCAAACCACTTCGGATGATCTCAGAACAAGAGTGTTTGAAGTTTTTTAAGGAGTTCGTGGTGTTTCGTTTCGGGATCCCGATGGTGTTGGTCTCAGATAATGGGTGACAATTCGTGGGAGCTAAATTTGAGGAGTTCCTGGAAAATTTGAACATACAGCATCGATGGACTTCAGTTGTACACCCTTAGTCGAATGGGCAGGTAGAGGTCACGAACAGAACCCTGCTTAATGGCATAAAGCGAAGATTAGATGAAGCTAAAGACCGATGACTAGAGGAGTTACTTAGTGTCTTATGGGCTTATCGGACGACTTTGAGGATGATGATAGGAGATTCACTGTTTAGGTTGGCCTAAGGGACCGATGCTCTAATTCCAGTGGAGATTGGTTTTCCTTCTCTTTGGGTCAGCCAGTACAATGATGTATACAATGAAGAAGGGCTTCGGCTGAATTTCGACCTGTTGGAGGAAGTTTGGGAGTCAGCTGTAGTGCGATTGGCGAATTACCAATAAAGAACGGCTAGACACTTTAATAAAGGGATGTGTATTGATTATTGATGTTGTGGGGGATCGGGAAGTTGCTCTGTGTGGGGCTTTTTGGAAGGAGGGGTGGATGATGATTCAACCCGTTTCTTTCGCTTCTGTAAAGGGGCTTCGGGATGGGCAAGTTCTGAAGGTTCGGCTGAATCGGGTTGGATAATGTTAAGATCGGCTGCGGTTGTGCCCGAGGGGTTGCTAGTCCGGTTGGGTGTATCGACCATTGTTGGTCGGGGTTTGTAGGGTGAGTGGTGTACTTCGTCGGAAAAGGTAGTTGTGGATACCTGAGAGAGTTGTTACAGGAAGAGAGAGAAAGACTTTTAAACAGTAAGACAGTTCATTTTGGGGGAAATGGGTTTTGATGTGACTCTTCAGTACGCACGTTTCACGAGATGCGGCTAATTGAGGTCCATTGGGTAGCGTGGGCAGCAAGAAGGGACTGCTTGATTTCAAGTAAAAGGGTTGGAATTGCTTTATTTTGTGTGTACTCTCTTGCTATAAGTCATGTATAGCTAGAGAGCGGGGGACAATGTTGGGGCGTGAATAATTGTGCCCTATGGATCTGGTGGGGCTTGTCCACGTGTGGATACGGGGCACCAGGTGGGAATCTGTTTTGGACAACAAGAAAATTTTAAGGAATCTAAGATTCCAGCTATATTTAAATTCTAGTTCCTAGGGAAAGAGTCAGGATTATATCTGACTTATTTTCTTTAAGGAGATTGAATTCTATCCAATCATAGCTGGTTACCATGATTAGGAATCCTATTATAATTGAGGGATAGGGCGGTGATGGCGGTGTGATCATCTATAAATATAAGGCTAAACCCTAAATTTACAGGTAATGACTCTTTGCTCACTAAAGTGCTAAACCTCTATTGTTAATACCTTGAACAACCTGTATTTATTCTCACACCGGAGCTATCCCCCGGCGGTGAAAGTCGTCAGCTCTCTGAGTGTGGTTCTGTTTCTGTGCAGGATTAGGCGCGTATTTTGGTGATTGGACGCGCGGTGAAATTTTGGCGTTAACACCTTACGAGTATGACAAAAAATGATATCCTTTACCTTAGTAGAAGACTAGATCTGGATAGTATAAAGGAAATTATCTTGAGAAAATCTTGCACTATTAGCTACACTCAAAGTATCCTTATACTCAAAAGAAATACTTACAATATTATAGAAGAAGAATTTTGTATTTCTGGTGTGAGTTTCATTGCTCAACTGAGCAACCTATTTATAGGAAAATGCTTAGTACACCGCGTTTGACAAACGTGTCGGCTTCGCACATCGAATTCGAAACTTTCATCTGATTTTTTCTATTCAATAAAGTATTCTAGTAAAACAAATAACTTTATATATAATATAATATATTCTAATTAATTATATTCAAATAAAATAAATAACTTTATATATAATATAAAAGTTTTCTGTTTTATATAAAAAGTTTTCTATTTTATTCCTATAATAATAATAAAACAAATACTGAAGAAAAATTTCTGCCGACGGTTTGACAAATTGCCAAGTGGTGGGTCCATGGAATAATAAGCCAAACTCACAACAAACGCTTCATGACAAACTCCTCTATTTATACCAAAAATTTAATAAACTACCACACATCACTTATCAACATATTTTCAATTTATCTACAATTATTCACCATTAATATTATAGACTTATAATATTGACAACCAGATCATTCCCAGGAAAGAGGGGTTTTTCGTAGAAATGACGCGCAATTATATAACTCATTTCCTTGACAAAATTTCTAGATATTGTCAATAATGCTAACTGGTCTAATAATATCATATCAAATAATATGAGTTACTGATCTGTGATTTTGAAATACTTTGCAGATGTTACTGTAACAATTATTAAGTTAAAATACTGTGCAATTGCTACTATATCAATTATTGAATCAATAATATGAAATATTATGTAATACCGTGTGCTACTGTGGAATAACGCGTGCTACTATTCTTTTATTACCGGGAATTTCAATAGTTGTAAGTGATAGTACCGTTGACAATTTTTATAAAAATATTAATAATATCGTTTTTCGTATCCAACAATTAGTCGTTATGGAGCACACCAATGATTGGTTATTTCAACACCGTCGTACTTTACCGAATATAATATTCCCTGACAGAAAGAATATTCTCCGACATACTGTTTATCTGATAATTTGTATGTATCACCCTTAACTATAACATTTTATAAATTAAGCACTTTACTGCTTAGAATAATAATCATAAGGAAAAATATAATTTTATTTCATAAAAGTCGGGGTTTTACAATCTCCCCTCCTTATGAAATTTCGTCCTCGAATTGACGTACGTACCTGGCATCTCAAAGAGGTGAGGATACATTGCTATCATTTCAGATTCTAACTCCCATGTCATTTCCTCTGTATCATGGTTTCTCCATAAAACTTTGACTTGAGGTATAACCTTTGAGCGTATAATTTGTTCTTTCTTATCCTAGATCTTGATAGGTACCTCATCATACGTTAAATCCTCTGCTATCACGTCTGGTTCTAATTCAATAATGTGGTTCGGGTTTTTCACATATTTTCGTGGCATTGATATATGAAAGACGTTAAGAACACGAGACATGCTTGGCGGTAAGGCGAGTCTGTAGGCCATAGTTCCTACTCGGTCGAGGATTTCAAATGGACCAATAAATTGAGAGTTGAGCTTTTCACTCTTTCAGAATCCCGTAACTCCTTTCTATGGAGAAACACGTAAAAATACATGGCCTCCGACATTGAATTCCTCGTCCCTTCGATGAAGATCAACATAACTCTTTTGTCGATCTTGTGCTGCTTGTATACGTTGCCGGATCATTTGAATCTTTTTTGCAGTCATATGTACCAACTCTGGTCCCAATAATTTTGCCTCGCTTACTTCATCCCAGCATACTGGAGAACGACACTTTTGTCCATACAACGCCCCGAATGGAGTCATGCCTACACTTGCTTGATAACTATTATTGTAGGAGAATTCGACTAAAGGTAAGTATTTGTCCCAAATTCCCTTAAAGTCTAGCACACAAATTCTTAATAGATCTTCGAGAATTTGGATTGTCCTTTCCGATTGCCTGTCCGTCTGGGGATAGTATGCAGAACTAAATTGTAATTCAGTGCCCATAGCTTACTGAAAGTTGACCTAAAATTGTGAAGTGAATGTAGGGTCTCGATCAGAAACTATAGATATTGGCTTGCCATGCAATCTCACAATCTCGCTTATGTACATATTAGCAAGACACTCAAGTGAATAGTTTTCTCGTATGGGCAAGAAATGAGCTGACTTGGTCAATCTATCTACAATGACCTAAATTGCGTCTAAGCCTTGAGAAACTTTGGGAAGACCCGTCACGAAATTCATGTTGATGTGTTCCTACTTCCATTCTAGAATCTCAAGTGGTTGCAATAGACCCTTTGGTACTTGATGCTCTGCCTTGACACGTTAACAAGTTAAACACCTTGAGATACACTATGCAATTTCTCTCTTCATATTGCTCCACCAAAATGTATGTCGAAGGCCATGATACATTTTGGTACTTCCAGGGTGGATTGCAAACGGTGTGTTATGTGCCTCCATCATGATTTTAAATTTCAAATCAGGGTCGCTATGAACATAAAGTCTAGAGTTGACTCGAAGTATCCATTCTTCGTCAATTCTTACTTCTGAAATAACACATTCTTGTACTTTCTTCTTCATATTCATTAGCTCTAGGTCTGTAGCTTGAGCAACTTTAACTTTGTCGATTAAAGTCGGTTTTACTCGTATATTTTCCATTTTCACATTGGTCCCTAGAGTCTTTAACTCTATCTCCATCCTTTGTAAGTCATATAAAATGGGCCTTTGTGTTGACAATATCGCACTCGTACTCGCACATGATCTTTTACTCAATACATCAGCTACCACGTTTGCCTTTCCAGGATGATATTGGATGGTATGGTCGTAATCCTTCAATAGTTCCAGCCAACGTCGTTGTCGCATCTTAAGTTCCTTCTAGGTGAAGAAATATTTGAGGCTTTTATGATCTGTATAGATCTCCATTTTCTCCCTATAGAAGTAGCGTCTCCAGATCTTCAATGCAAAAACGACCGCTGCCAATTCTAGATCATGAGTAGGATAATTCCTCTCATATTCCTTGAGTTATCGAGAAGCATAAGTTATAACTTTCTCATGTTGCATGAGAACGCAACTTAGACCTCTGCCTGAAGCATCGCTGTAGATAACAAATCGTACCGATCCTGATGGTATTATCAAAACAGGTGTTAAGATGAGTCTTCTCTTGAGTTCTTAAAAACTTTTCTCACATTCTTTGCTCCATTCGAATTTTGTGCTTTTCCGAGTCAGCTGAGTTAATGGAATGACAATTCGACAGAATCCTTTTCGAACCTCCGATAATAATCAGGCCCAGAAAGCTTTGTACTTCGGTTACTGATTTAGGTTGCTCCCAATTTAGTATTGCTTCAATGTTTGCCGGGTCAACCGATATTCCTTGTTTATATATCACGTGTCCAAGGAATACTACCTCCTCAAGCCAGAACTCGCATTTCTTTAACTTGGCATATAGCTTATTTTCACGAAGCTTTTGAAGTATCAACCTAAAATGTCGCTTATGATCTTCACGACTTTTGGAGTATATGAGGATGTCATCAATAAAGATAACCACGAAATGATCCAAAAATTCCTTGAATATTCGGTTCACCATATTCATAAATGTAGTAGGAGCATTAGTTAATCCGAAAGACATGACTAGGAATTCGTAATGCCCATATCGAGTTCTGAAGGTAGTCTTGGGAACGTCATCAGTTTTAATCTTTAACTAATGATATCTAGAACGGAGATCGATCTTTGAAAAGAATTGAGCACCTTGTAACTGGTCGAACAGGTCATCAATGCGAGGTAACGGGTACCTATTTTTGATGGTGACATGGTTCAACTCCGGATAGTCAATGCAGAGTCTCATACTCACATCTTTCTTCTTTACGAATAAAATAAGAGTACCCCAAGACGATCTACTCGGACGTATAAAACCAATGTCTAACAACTTTTGCAATTGAACTTTTAACTCCTGAAGTTCAATAGGAGCCATTCGATATGAGGTCTTGAAAATGGGTTTTGTATCAAGATTAAGATCAATACAAAATTCGATTTCACAGTCTGGGGCTAGGCCAAGAAGTTCTTCGGAAAATACGTCAGGGAACTTATTAACAATGAAAATATCATTCAAATATGATGTATTTTTGTTTAAATTAGTTATATGGGCTAAGAAAGCTTAACATCCATTTTTCAATAAACGAATGGGTTTGTGGCTAGAAATGACAGTTATTGATTTCAACGGTTTGGTTGCTTGAATTCGCATAACAGGTTGATTAGGAATGTAAAAACTAAGGACCTTACGAAAGCAATAAATTTTAGTATGATGGTTAGTTAACCAATCAATTCCTAAAATCACATCAAATTCAAGTATTTCCAAAGAGATGAGATCAACGGGTAATGTGAGGGTGCCTATTTGTATCAAATAAGATTTATAAACAGTGGATGTAATGAAGGTTTCTCCTAATAGAGTTTCAATAGATAAGTCAAAATCTAATTTCTCAGGAGTTAAGTTCAAACGTTGAGCACAAGCAGGTGAAATAAAAGAGTAGGTAGAACCAGTATCTAATAAGGCATAAACTTCGCAACAGTTTATGATTAGCTTACCGGTTATGACTTCATCTAGTTTCCACGCCTTTTGAGATGTTACGACAAAAGCTTTCCCCTGAACTATAGGCTTTGACTTGTCCGTGACAGCCTTTGGTATCATCATTACAGGTAGACTTGATTTTGCTACAAGATAAAATCGAGTTATGTGACATTCCTTTCCATAATTGAAACACACCTGGATGGCTGTGTACAGTTTGGACTGATGTATCCCTCTTTTCTGCACTTGTAACATCTGACTGGTGGTCATTCCCCTCTCCTTGAAACTAGTGCTGCTGCCGGTGGTTTTCCATGGTCATTATTGAATCTTCTCTTTTTGAAATTGTTTCCATTTGACTCACTTCTTCTATTTTTTGGGCCAGGATTACCACTGAAGTGATTACCATTTCTGGCATGATGATTTCCTCCTCGTTAGATCTCATTGTTCTGATGATTATTATCGTAATTTCTCTCTCTTTGTCTGTCGTTATTTCCTAGTTGCAATGTTTCTTTCTCTCGTTCTACCAATTGAGCCCTATCTACAATATCTGAATATAAACGAAATTTATGAGAAATAAGATGTTGACGAATCTCAAATTTTAAACCTCGTATGAACATTCGAGTCATGCACTCTTCATTGTCCACCAAGTGGGGCGCAAATCGAGATAACTTAACAAATTTGGCCTCGTACTGCGAGAGAGTCATATTGTTATGTTCTAACTTAATAAATCCCATTTCCTTCATGTGGCGAATGCTCTCCAAAAAATACTTTTCATTAAACAGCTCTTGAAACTTCGCCCAAGACATTTCAGGTGTTGAATGATATGTACGTTTTACTGATTTCGACCAGTTATCCACCTCTCCTCGTAACATAAAGGTAGCGAAGGGAAACTTTTGATCATTCGCGCAACTCAGTACATCAAATATCTTCGTCATTTGTTTGAGCCACGCCTCTACCTTGAGTGGGTCCGACTTTCCTAGAAATTCAAGTGGTCCTAACTTCTTGAACTGCTTAGCAGTGACCATTCATAAGTTACCCACGTTTCCACCAGTATTATAAACAGTAGTTTCTCTCGCCTGGTTCTGTAAGAATTACATGAAATTCCTAAAAAAATCATCATTCATCATGCTGTTAGCAACATAATTTTCTGAGTTTGAAGCCATATTATTTGTAGCTTCCTGATTCTCAGCCATATTTGCCTCATAGTTCACTTTTTGATTTTCAGATGCCATTCTGAAATGCGGCCACAAAACAAACGTTAGTTAAAAAAACCTAATATGTCACTTCTTGTCTTTACAACCAAACCAACTAATTAAATAACAAAATTAGCTTAGGTGGGACGCACTAGGGAATGATTTTACTTTTCCCTCCACTCCTAGTTCTAATCCCAGATCTCCACTAGAGATCATATCCTTAAGCTCTGATACCAATTATGACGCCCCAAAATAGGGACCACAACCTATTTTGAGTAGCTAAAATGCATATTACAAACTAAATATAAATTTTTCTATTTACAACTATTATACTGTGTGCAAAATACGACAACACATACTGTGAGTTTTAATACAAATATTGTCCCGCATTTAGTACAACAATATTTACACCCAACTTAAGTTCTCAATATAATTATTGTCACATTATTTGATAATGTATTGAGATACTCTTACAGTCTCGGACCATCACTCCATTCTCCAACTAGTCCCAGCTACACTCTCATTTTTTGAGAAGAACAATAGAACCAAACTGAAAAGGGTGAGCTCAATTAGCCGTGTAAAGAATATCATGACTAAGACAATGAAGAATAAATCATATTTAGCCTTCAACAGTGATAAACCAGAGATTTAAAGATAATATAAGTTTTCAACGATAACTGCAGCGGAACAAGCAATCTATTAGAAAAGTCAAGTATACCATAATGTCTACTATCTTTTACAATTTAAAAGTTCACCATCAATATTTTATCCCTGCAAGACCAATTAACAGTTTATATTTGCACTACGGGCCAAAGATATTCATTTGTAACACCAATGGTCATGATCATGCCAAACATTAGTCCATCTTTGCATTATGGGCCAAAGAGAACTTTCACTACAAGTCTTTGCCTATAACACCAAAGGTAATGAATATACCAATATATAGTTGCTGGTCATAATCATGTCAATCACCAGTTCATCTTTGCACTACGGGCCAAATAGAATTTTTCACCACAATTTAAGTTTGAGGATTGTGGTAATAATATAAATGATGAATAGAAACAATAAGATCAAGAATAAATATTAGATATTTGTAATTTAATTTATCCAGAGTCCAAGAATGTCCAAATTGTCAACATGATATCCAAAAATTCGATTAGAGTTCAAGAATAGAATAAATAAGGTTCACAATTCAACTATAAATGTGTAAAACGCAATAGAAAGATTTAGGTGAAAAGATAGTAGATGAATTATAAACTATTAAGAATATTATACTAATTTCAAGAATTTTAATCATTTAACAATAAAGTTGTGGAAACAAATAATAAGTTCTTGCCATAAATGGAGAAGTATGAAAGAAAATAATATCCCTTACGAGTATGACAGAAAATGATATCTTTTACTTTAATAGAAGACTAGATCTAACTGGTATAAAGGAGATTATCTTGAGAAAATCTTGCACTATTAGCTACACTCAAAGTATCCTTATACTCAAAAAAATACTCACAACATTATAAAAGAAGAATTTTGTATTTCTTGTGTGAGTTTCATTGCTCAACTGAGCAACCTATTTATAGGAAAATGCTTAGCACACCACGTTTGACAAACGTGTTGGCTTCGCACACCAAATTCGAAACTTTCGTCTGATTTTTACTATTCAATAAAATATTCTAATAAAACAAATAACTTTATATATAATATAATATATCCGAATTATTTTCTAATAAAACAAATAATGTTATATATAATATAAAAGTTTTCTATTTTATCTAAAAAGTTTTTTGTTTTATTACTATTATAATAATAAACCAAATACTGAACACAAATTTTTACCGACAGTTTGACAAATTGGCAAGTGGTGGGTCGATGGAATAATAAGCCAAACTTACAATAAATGCTTCATGACAAACTCCTCTATTTATACCAAAAATTGAACAAACTACCACACATCACTTATCAACACATTTTCAATCTTTCAACAATTATTCACCATTAATATTATAGACTTACAATATTGACAACCAGATTATTACTAGAAAAGAGGGGGCTTTCCGTAGAAACGACGCGCAATTAAATAACCCATTTCCTTAACAGAACTTCTAGACATTGTCAATAATGCTAACTGGTCTAGTAATATCATATCAAATAATATGAGTTACTGATCCATGATTTTGAAATACTTTGCAGATGTTACTGTAACAAATATTAAGTTAAAATACTGTGCAATTGCTATTATATCAATTATTGAATCAATAATATGAAATACTGTGGAATAACGCGTGCTACTGTGCTACTATTCTTTTATTACCAAGTATTTCAATAGTTGTAGGTGATAGTACTATTGATAATTTTTATAAAAAATATTAATACTGTCGTTTTTCGTGTCTGACAATTAGTCGTTATGGGGCCCACCAATGATTAGTTATTTCGGCACCGTCGTGCTTTACCGAATATAATATTACACGACAAAAAGAATATTCCCAACAAAGAGAATATTCACCGACATACTATTTATTTGATAATTTGCATATATCGCCCTTAGTTATAACATTTTATCAATTAAACACTTTACTACTTAGAATAATAATCATAAAGAAAAATAAATTTTTATTTCATAAAAGTCGGGGTCTTACAGGTACACAGTAAAATTTCAATCTCTTCATAGAATTTTTGTTATGCCACCATGGATGACTTTCAAAACTTGATACTGTAATGACTTTTAAAACGTAAGAAAAAGAGAGAACGATAGAGTTTTAAAAAGGTGAAAAGTCAAGTTATTTTATGAAGAGAGAGAGAGAATGTAGATTTCTAGGCGAAATAAATGAGTTTTTTGAAAAAATATAGATAAACGTGTTGTTGAAAGAGTAAATTTTTTTATAAAGAATTACATGTTAGGGGCATTTTAGATAATTAAAATATTTTCAATTATTTTTTTAATAAGTGTGCAAAAACTTTTAACGTCATTTAAATAAGTAAGAAGGGAGTATGAACTATGAAGAAATCAAGTTCTCCAATCTTATCATCTTTTTAAAAAATTGTAAACATAGGCAAAAGTCAACAAAAGGAATAAATATACTTGGTAAATAAAATTGATTGTTGGAGGAATAGATATGTGACTTTTGAAACATGAAGGGTCACTCTGCGACAGAGTATGAATTTAAAGGGAAAGTTCCGTACTTCAGCCTATTTCGAAAATAGCCTTTTTTCCTGGAGCACAAAAGCTGATACCTATTCCCCTTAATAATTTTTAATTCTCTCTCACTATGTATAATTTTGTAAAATGAAATTAAGATGTAGTGTAAAGATTGACTTATGACTAATTAAATTCGAGTCTTGCAGTGTATTGTGAATTTTTTTTTTGTCAAATTATGATTATAATATATATTAATATTGAGATTAAATAGACTTATAAAATTGACTCATTATATAATATATATTATTAATTATAATTATTACATAATTTATAATTAAAAAATTAATATTTAAAATCGCAACACGTATTATTATCCATTAAAACCAATGAACCTTTCATTCCGTTAGGTGAATTATTATTAATTTAATTTTGGTCACCGAGAAACAAGTTGCTGAAATTTCAAAGTCAAACCTTATCAATTGCACACTGTACACGGACACATGGTAGTTAATAATGTGCACAAAACTACCGGATGTGACAACCCCTGATTTGGAATTTTGATTCTATATAATTGAAATTTGATTATTAATAAGTTGTCCTAAAAGGAAATATATGAAAGTACGAATTTCTAGATTACAAGGGTTGAACAATTTTTTTTATTAAAAAATAAATATTTTTGCGTTTGTAGGTAAGAAATTTAGGTCTTGTCGGTTCAATCAAGATTTAGTCATGTACGGTAAACTAATTACTCCCTTCGTCTTTTTTTTTTTGTGTTTTTAGAGAAGAATTTTTATTAATTTTAAAGAAGTATTAAATACTTAATTTTACATATTATTCTTTACGATAAAAGATTAATTTATCTTTCTTTTATATTTCTAATAATTTTTAAAAGGCTAATATTGAAACTTTAGATGCAATCATATAAAGCATTAATTGTATTTCTTAATTCATGTGCATAACCTTAAAATGTTTATTAAAAAAGGACGAAGGGAGTATTTAATTGAGTCCCAAAACTTTTGATTTATTTTCTGTAAAAAATTATAAAGTTACTAAAGTTTTATAATGCGTTGTAATATTGACTGCTAAATTGAGTACTCTAAAATGACGATAGTGTTTTAGTGACTAAATAATAAGAGCTCTTTTATGTAGACATGAAAATTGAACATTAGTGTATTTAAATTTTATCTATTTGTATTTTTACCTCTCATTGGGGGTCAAAACACAAATAAAAAAAAATTCAAATACACTAATGTCCAATTTGCATGTCCACATAGAAATTTTGAAATAATAGATGATGAAAATGATGTATAAAAAGAAAATAATATACATGTCGATAAATATTTAATGAAGTTAGATTGCGACCAATGTGAAAAGTGTATGCGATAAGATATAATAAATTAAAGTAAGACACTTTTTAATTCTTACCTATCAGATGTATGTATATACGTCACAATTATAATTCGACTGAAAACTTTCACGATATATAACAGGCTTTTATATAAAATAATATGTATAATTGTAATTAGTTATAATTATTGAGCTTATCCATAGCAGAGTATGATGAAATATTAATTCTCAGTATTAATTTTATATTCACCTATTCTGTATTTTATTTTGTTCTCATAGTATTATTCGATATATTATAAATTTATCAGCAAAACTAAGAATTTTCTCACTATAGTTGGCAACTTTTACTTATTGCACCACTGAATTTTTAATTTTTTAAATTACTCTATTGAATTAATTAAAAAATTAAAATTAGACCATTCGGTTAAATAGTTGTTTTGAATTTTTTTCTACGTGACTGGTAAAAAAAAAGAGACTTGGGCTGCTGCGCCTACGTGGTTGATGATCCTCATTATCAATTAATTACCAAATTTGAGTTCCTAAATATCCTGATCACCATCTTGATTTTCACCACCACTACTGCCGCCATCAACCATCCAAGAAAATCTAACCCATACATCCTTGGCTATCGCTGCTGTCCTCTCCATGCACCCTGGGCTTCGAACAACTCTTCATCGTCGTCGCCCAATCCCTCTCCAACACCACCGCCCCGCTCACCATCTTCGCCACCTCCGACAACTCCCTCCTCACCTGCCCATCTTGCTCCGTCTCTCTCATTCTCCAAGAGTATTCTGTCTCTGGGCTCTACCCCTCCCATCTTCTCCTCTCCCTCTCCTTTGGCACCAAAATACAAACTCTCTTCCTAAATCTCCGCTGCCTAACCCTAACTTCCACCGGATCATCTAACACTACCCTCTTCGTCAATGGTACCCAAATCACCCGCCTTAATCTCTTTCAAAACGACCTCCTCATCATCCACAACCTTCAGGGTTTTCTCTCTCCTCTCTCCACCCTCTCTACGCATTGGTGGCTATGGCGTCCTCGCTCTCGCCATGAGAGAGAAGTACATAGAGCTCATTGAGTTTCACGCCACCACTATATTCGCACTCGACGACAAATCGTTTGTTAGTTTCTGTTGCAAAAAGATCATCAACTCATGTGAGTAACTTGGGATTAGTGGCCTTCTTGTTTTAATGAAGATCTGTTTTGGTTAGATCTGTTTTGACGAAGAATAAAAGGAACCCAGATAAAGAAGATGGTTAGATCTGTTTTGCAAAAAGATGTTTTGATTTTTTTGTTTTTATTTTCAAGTTTTATTTTTTTGCCACACAAGCAATATTTTTGATTTTTGTATTTCTTTGCCAGAGCCACGTAGATAAAAAATTAACGTCTGTTTAATTTTTTTAACGGAGTGACCCAATTTTAAAATAATAATTAATTTACTGGGGTAATTTAAAAAATTAAAAATTTAATAGTGTAATCAGTAAAACGTGCCAACTACAGTGAGTAATTCATTAGTTTTGTCCAAACTTATCCTACCTTGAATTTGATGAAGAATTCGTTTTATTAAAAGAGGAGAGATAGATTTTTCTCACGGTTGTATTAGGTGTTAAGTAATTAATGTACTATCTCCATTACAAACTACAAATATATTTTTATAATGATGATTTTTTAAAAAGAACTTATGTTTATAAATATGTTTTTAATATTAATTGAGTATTTAATAATAGTGATACGATGTTAAAAATAATAAATAAAAAAATAAAAAGTGTACATGATACTAGAATTCAAGAGTTTGATATCAACCAATATTACAATTAATGCATGCAAGCAGGCAACTAGGTGGTAATAATAAAATATCAATGTTTGTATGTAATTGTGGTCAATCTTGGTGTGGTATACGAAAATTAAAAAAAATCAAAAATAAATAAAATCAATCTCGGTCGTATATAGGCACGTGAGAGGTTCGATCAATCACGTGCCCACAGGCCTACATGGTCGCGGTTTGCATGTATTGAGATTTGAGACAGTCTACCGCATGATCTGAAATTTCTCTTGTGATTAATTCAAGAGTATGTCATATATTACAAAAGTTATTAGTCAAATTATAATTGCGTATGTGCATATATGAGATATGTAAGAAATAAGAAAGGTTCCACTTTAATTTATACTATTTTATCACATATATTTTTACGTTGGTCGCAATACAATTTCGTCAAATATTTGTCAACATGTATATTATTTTTCTTAATTCAACCACCCACTTATCTGAGTTGTTATTTGTAACAAATAGGTGTATCATTATCTTTTTGTATTTCAAATTAGGATACATTTATGTCTTTCGAAGTATCACCACTTTTACACAAATAACCATACTCTAAAAAAACTTAAAATAACAGCTTCTAAGTATACTTAAGTAAACAAAACTGACCCTAAATTCATTTTTGACCATAAAAATGGTCGGATTGCTGACGTGTCACGGGAAAGGCCTGTTGTATATGGTTTGACTGTATATGATTGCGTAAATCCCATTGACTATATGGTTATTTACGAAATACAATCCTAATACAAGCAAGTTAGGAAGGAATTTACTTAATAACAATTGGAAAAACTTATTTGGGTAAAAAGCTAGGGCTCTGTGAGTAGAAAAACGATCGAACTCGATAGTTCACCAAATTGGAGAAAATTTGCAAGTTTTTGCCTCTCAACTAGCTAATTGAGGTTCTAAATCAAGTTGCAATGGTATGGGTGGTGAGAATTCCAGATTTGGGGGAGGTTAGAACTCTTTTATATGGAGGTAGAGTAATTTTTTTGACATGTACTTTCACCTTTATGGTAGTTAAGAAATTTATAATACATGTGTGTGTATATACATACATACATACATACATACATACATATATATATATATATATATATATATATATATATATATATATATATATCAGTTAGTAATGGTAGTTGGGAAAGTGATTATATATATTTCTCTATTTGAATATTCTTCATTCTTTAACAATTTTGTGGTCTCTTCTTTGGGTCCCAAAATGTTCTTTATGTGCTTTTTTTAACTGATTATGCTTAGAAGCAGTGAAATAATTGTTTTTATATTTGTTGTATGGTTAAAAATTTGATTTATTTTTTGTTGTTCGTCTATTTATTTATTTATACTTTTATTGACTGCAGATGACCATGATAATATCTTATTTCATATAAGATTGTATTTGCTGGTGAATTTATAGATGGGGAGTATGAGGGGGTCAATCTCAGTTTTTTGACTATTATGAGCTTAGTTAGTTAACCCCACAGGACTTGAGTAGTACGACAATGGAGTTTGGACTTTATGGGGTATTATCATTCTACCACTTTGATCCAGTTAAGGGATACAGGAAACTGATATCAATTGATGATATTAAGAACATGAAACATTTTATTCCTAAGTCAAGAGAAGTGGATATAGTAGTTATAACTCAACACCCCTTACAAATCTTATCTCTATTGAAGATCTTTGATGATGATGAGGAAGACAACCAGTTTAGTAATAATGAAGAAGGCATCTAGTGTGGTGATAATGAGAAAGCCAAACAGTTTGATGATAATAAAAAAGGCAACCAGTTTAGTGGTAATGAGGAAGACATCCAGTTTAATGATGATGACAATGAAGATCCCTCATACAATGAACAATTTTATAATAGTTCATATGAGAAAGATGGCATTGCTTTTAATGTTATTGTGGACAGTGGTATAGAAAGCATAGCTGATAAAGATGATATAGAGCAAGAAGAAGTAGGGGTCTCAAACAAAGGGAAAAAAAGGTGACTGCAAAAGGGAATAACTAAATTTGATGATGAGGAAGATCATATGCAGGAATTTTTTTTTTCTCCTAAAATAACTGTAAATGAAGGTAAATATGGATCAAAATGGACAGAGTTTGATCCTAAAACTATGATGGATGATCCTAAATTTGAAAAGGGTATGTTGTTCAAGGATAATAAATAATTCAAGAAGGTAGTTAGAGCTCACTCAGTCAAGCATGGAAGAAATCCAATAATATACAATAATGAAGCTTTCAAGGTTAGTTATAAATGCAGTCCTCCTTGTCCATGGAAGATATATACTAGTAAGTTACAGAGGGAGAAAACACTATAAATAAAGAAGTTGTATGGCCCCTATAGTTGTTCTTGTTGTTGTCGAGCTTTTTTCTACATAGGCCTCGCTTGAATGCTTGGTGGCAAACTAGACTGAAGTTGAAAAAAGAGTTTTTCCTTCTTCAAAGATACTCTTGAAAAGCCCTTAAAAAGGCTTAAGTCATCGACGAGAGATGTTAGAAATAAGCATGTTAACTCTAGGTGGCTTGCAGAGAAGTATATAAATGAACTAAAAAAAATCCAAAGACGTTGGCTACCACATTTATAGAAACTGTTTGGAATGAAGATATTGTGAAGATATCAGAGGCTCAAGCTTATAGAGCAAGGACCAAAGAAGTAAAGATGACCCAGGGCAACATTAATGAACTATATGTGAATCTCTAGTAGTATGCTGAAGAGTTGAAGAGGCTAAATCCAGGTAATACAGTTGAATTAGTTACTGAAGAGGGTACACTAGCAACAGGAAAATCAGTTTTAAAAAAGATTTATATCTATTTGGGAGGACTAAAGGAAGGCTCCAAGTATTGTAGGTCTGTCATTGGGGTTGATGGTACCCACTTAAAGAGTACAAATAGATGAGTCCTTTTAACTGCAATAGGTATTGATCCTAACAACAATATGTTTTCCTTAACATATGCAGTTGTGGAAAGTGAGACACGGGCTACATGGACATGATTTTTGGATTATTTTAAAGGATGATGTAGGGATTGAGAATGAATACGGGTGGACATTTATGTCTGACAAACAGAAAGGGTTGATTGGAGCATATGATGATATAATCCTTAATGCTGATAAAAGGTTTTGTCTCCAGCACTTGCACCAGAACTTTGCTAATGTTAGACATAGAGGTATGGAACTAAGGAAATTGTAGTGGAATTGTGCAAGGGCTAGTAATTTGAGGAATTTTAAGGTATCAATGGAGGAACTTAAAAAGTTTGATCCTAAGGCAATTGAGTGGCTAGCTAACAAACCACCCCAACAATGGTCAAAATTACATTTCAGTCCATATATAAAATATGATATTTTGACTAACAATCTATGTGAAAACTTCAATAATATGATCAAGTTGGCAAGAGATAAGCCTATCCTCAGTATACTTGAGGATATTAGGGACTTGTTGATGAAATGGATGGCCTTTAATCGAAATATATGCAAGAAATAGTATGAGAACCTTTGTTCTAATGCACTAGAAATGTTAGAAACTAGTAACAAATATGCAGGAGAATCAATCCTTATAGCTGCTAGTTAATTTAAATATCAAGTGAGGACAATGTATGGAGATCAATACTCAGTTGATTTGGAAACAAAGTGTTGCAATTGTAGGCAATGCGATATAACTGACATACCATGTAGTCATGCCATTGTATGTATGTCTTTCAAGAACCTGGATCCTACTACATTTGTTAATGATCTCTACAAGATCAACACCGACTAGTTAGTTTATGCACCAGTCATTGCTCCAATGGGGAGTTCAGATATGTGGGAAGCTGAGGTTCAAGGTACTCCAACAATGATACCTCCAACAACAAACTTCTTGGTAGGCCAAAGAAGTTGAGGAAAAGGAATAGAGATAAACCTCAGCCAAGAGGAGATAACACTTATGGGGATTTGGGGAAAGTTTTTTAGAATTCTCTTAGATGCAGAGTTTGTTGACAGTATGGATATAATTCAAGATTTCACAAGAAGCAACAAGAGAACCAATGAAATAATGAAGCTGCAGTCAACCAAAAAAATAATGAAACTACAATCAACTAAGAGGAAAGAATTTTAACACCACCTGTTGTAACTTAGTAGTCTCAGACAAGGTCAAAAGTTCTAGTAAATAATATAACACTATACTCCTTTATTTGGTTACTTTTGGCAATATATTCACTTTTTTTTGTATTTTATTTTAGTTCATGGGGAGCTCAAGATCTCAACGAGGTGAGCAAGGAACAAATACTGGTAATACTAGTATAAGTATTCATTTGGTTCACATATATTGTCACTTTTATCTATTATAGTGTTTAGTTTGAATGAGGATCACATAGTCATGTGTTGTCTTTTTTAGGTTTAAAGTGGCACAAGTGGAATGAAGAATAATATACCTGAGAAAAGCTGGCTTTGTGATGGAGTACCTCAAACACAATCATCTTATAAAGGGACACTAATCCTTGTGAAAGGGGGAAAAATTATGTTACTTTGAAGAACATGAAATCATTTGTGCACGAGTCTGGTTCGCAGCATTAGGGGGTCAGGACTGGGACTAGTACTTTACATATTTTAGGGGATATAATATATTTTTATTGTGCAATTGCTACTTCATATATTTTTTGGGGCTTTCATCATTTTGATGTGAAACTTTACAATGTTAAGAACTACATGTCTATAGTTTGCAAAGTTTGACCTTAAGCATTAGCAATTTCAATGGTAATGTGCTATATCAAACAATTTAATGTATTAAATTGCTATTTTCAGTTAAATAGAAGTAAATTCTCATTTGAATTTGGGTGTGTGTGTGTTACACAGTGTCGTGAATGGTGAATTGTGAATGTTATATTGAAGCTATTTTGTGAATGATAAACTACATGTCTACTCTATTTTGGGAAGTGCCGATACAAAGTCATGTGTTTTGTGTTAGTTTGTTTTGTAAAAAAACTCTGCTTACTGAAGAGATTTTATGTAGCTCTATTTTTAATTCATAATAACATAAACTAAATGTCATGTCATTCATAACACCATGTATTCATATTACATAGATTGCATACTAGAAACATCATTTGTCAAAAAATTTATAAATATTACAATAGTCAAAAACATTATTGTTCCTCTATAAATTTTCTCTCTTCTAAGCATCTTTGTGAGTTCTTGCTCAGTTACAAAAATCCTTCTCAAGAGGCCAAGAATAACTTGGATTGCTCTTGTTTGCATTGGAGGATCATGTAAGTAGAAGAAACCACATCCTTAAACTCTAATAGTTTGGCAAACAAAAAATCTCTTACCTGGATTTGTATCAGTCCAAGATGTCCTCATCACAGCTGGAAGATGACAATGACACCAAATTGAAGCTATAAAACTTTCAGGTATGGTCTTTCTCTTTTTTCCCTATCTTCTGCTAATTCTTTGCACCTTCTCTTTCTCCTTCTCTTTCGTCTGTTCTTCTACTCCTCTTTCTTTTTCCACCATCTCATGGAACCCTAATATATAGTGGATGGTCGCTATTGTTGGACTGACATAGAGGGAAAACAAATAGTATTTTTAGTTGGAGGGAAAAAATATGGGTGGAGTTGGCGGGAAATGGGTATACATGTATTAATTTTGTTTCAATGGCAAAATACAATGAAATACGTTCAAAATTATAAAATACACTGAATACAGGCCTTCCCCGTGACACATAAACAATCCGAAATGGATTTAAGGTTAGTTTTGCTTACTTAAGTGTACTTGAAGGCTGTTATTATAAGTTTTTTAGATTAGAGCTTGTGTAAAAGGGGAGATACTTCGAGGGACAAAAATGTATTTAACCCTTCAAATTAATACTTAACCTATATTAGTGTCACAATTTTCACTATATAATGAATCTATATATAAAGCGGGATCACCCTACTTGGTCTCTTTGGTCTAACTATATTTATTTTCAAAACTCAGTCCTTAAATTTAAAAGTTTTTATATTTTACCTTACAATTTTAAGAGTACTTTTATTTTATCCTTAAAATTTAAATTTTAGTTCTTAAAATTAATTATAAACAAAATATAAATTACACATGTACCACGTGTGTCCCGTCCCCCCCTAATATATATAAACAGTGGCATGCGATACTAAACATGTAAGCAATTTTGCCACATTCGATCCTTTGCTTCATAATACTTTGTTCTTTTATTTTAAATTGGTATCAGAGCCATGTCGCTCTCTTCGACCATATAAACACTCATCACATTGATCCCTATCGTTAACCAGTCCTTCACCTGTCACTAATATCAGTAACCTTAACCAAGTTATTCGATTGCAATTGACCCGATAAAATTTTCTGTCAGGGAAAACACAAGTACTGCTGATTCTATACACAAATTTCCTTCTCAAATTCATTAATACGCAGTTCCTTCCCGGCTCTGTCACTAACCTTTGCCTCCTATTAGTTTCGATCAACCCTCTCCTGAAAATCTTGCTTACCTTCAATGTTATCAATAAGACCAAAATCTTTTAAGCCTTCTGATCTCCTATTTACGAGAAAATATCATACCTCTCATCGTTGATGCCCAAACCTCCAGACAACCTTGGGCTGTGCTTGAAAAAGCATATGCCTGACTTTTTAGTACCCGAATCGTAAATTTACATACCAGCCGTCAGTGGTGCAAACAGAACGAACAATTCAGTTTCGACTTATCTCTTAAAGCTAAGGGTATCTTTTTTTTTCCGACAGGCTCTGATGCCAATTTGATGGAAAATAAGGAAGAGAATATATTTAGGGAGGAAGTGAAATATAACTTTGGAGAATACTTGAGAACACTTTGATTTCACTTGCTTGAAATGATCTAAGTACATGACTATTTATAGTACTCATAGGATACTTCTAGAGCTACCATAATAATTACTACATGACCACATTCATGTACATGAACCTAACCATTACATATTCCAAGACATTTTAAATACATTCATGTACTTAGGTATCACCAATTCATGTATTAATTAATTAAGATAATTCTTGAACAATCTAGAAACATTTATAAATTTGGTTTAGTTGCTAACAAGGCCTCTCGTAAACCAAGTTTATTCTTCACTCCGAGCTTAGCGATTTCCCTCTTGAAAACTTCTCCAGAAACAGGCTTTGTAAAAATGTCAGCTAGCTGCTCTTCAGATTTACAATACTTGATATTAATAATTCCATCATTCACAAGTTCCCTTAAGAAATGATATCGAATGCGAATATACTTTGTCTTTCTATGAAGAACTGGATTTTTGGTAACTGAAATTGTTGAAGTGTTATCACAAAACAATGTTGGATCAACTTTTTGTTTTTGATTGAGATACTTCAAAATTCCTTTTAACCAGACTAGATGACACCCAACATGTGCAGCTGCTATATATTCAGCTTCAGTTGTTGAAAGAGCGACAATTGGTTGTTTCTTTGAACTCCAAACAATAGCTCCACTTCCAATATTGAAAACATAGCCTGAAGTACTTTTGCTATCATCAATGCTACCTCCAAAATCACTATCTGTGAATCTAGTAAGACAAAATAGAACTCTAGCTTCATAGAAAATTCCATAATCAACTGTACCATTCACATATCTCAATTTTTTTTTGCTGCTTCCCAATGTTCTGAGTGAGGCTTCTCCATGAACCTGCTAATCATACTAACAACAAACATTAAATCTGGTCTTGTGGCAGTTAAATACATCAAATTTCCAACCAAACTCCTGTAAATAGTTGGATCCACAAGTTTTCCTTCACCTTTCTTGCTTAACTTAAGCCCAGTAACACATGGAGTTAAAACAGAATTAGCATTTTTCATCTTGAACTTCTTCAAAATTTCCCTTGCATATCTCCCTTGTGAAATAAAAATTGCCTTACTAGACTGATTAACTTCAATGCCCAAAAAATGATGTAACTCTCCCAAATCAGTCATGTCAAACTCTTGTTTCATTGAAATTTTGAAATCATTAAGCATCTCCATATCATTGCCAGTAAAAATGAGATCATCAACATAGAGACTTACCACCATAAACTTTCCTTTTGAAGAATCAATTTTGGTGTATAAAGTATGCTCCTGAGGACATTTTTGAAAACCATTCTTCTCAAAGTACGAATTGATGCGGCTATACCAAGCCCTTGGTGATTGCCTCAGACCATATAAAGTCTTCTTTAACTTGTAAACTTTATTTTCTTCACATTTTTTCACGAAACCAGGTGGCTGGTTGACATAGATCTCTTCCTCAAGAAACCCATTTATAAATGCCGATTTGACATCCATTTGGAACAATTTCCAATTGTTTTGAGCTGCAAGAGATATAATTAAACGAACAGTATCAATTCTTGAAACAGGTGCAAATACCTCACTAAAATCTTCTCCTTCCTTCTGCGCATACCCCTTTGCAACGAGCCTCGCTTTGTACTTATTGACAGAGCCATCTGAATTTAACTTTGTCTTGAAAAACCATTTAACTCCAATGGGTCTTTTGTTTGGTGGTAAATTGACAAGCTCCCATATGTCATTCCTTTCAATAGCCATCATTTCTTCCTTCATGGATTGTTTCTATTTTTCTTCTTTTGCTGCATCTTCAAGAGAAATTGGATCTTCTCCTGCATAGAAAGCAAAGAAAATAGCTCTTGCATCTACCGGCTCTGTAGTATCATAAATCTCCTGCAAAGTCCTTGTCTTGATTCGTTCGGGGCTGCTATTAGAAGACTCTCCTGTTGAGGAAGATGGAATATCAGATGGGTTCAAGGATGGAACATCTTCACTTAGCATGCTGCTATAGTCTTCCAAATCCTCCACGAGCAATGGTGCCTCATCTGTAGTATTTATGTCAGCATCATTGAAAAAAGATTTTTCATCAAAGGTTACATCCCTGCAAATAACAATTTTCTTTGTTTTTGGATTATACAGCTTGTAGGCTTTTGACCTTTCACTGTATCTAACAAAAATACATTTTTCTGCTTTGTCATCAAGTTTTGTTCTTATTGCATCTGGCACATGAGCAAAAGCTACACTTCCAAAAATCTTCAAATGTTGGACATTTGGTTTTCTTGCATACCAAGCTTCATGAGGAGTACACTTTTTTAAACTTTTTGTTGGGGACCTGTTGATCAATAAACTGCACAAGAAACAGCTTCTGCCCAAAATTGGCGTGGCAACCATTTTCTTTTCAGCATGCACCGAACCATGTCCATGATTGTACGATTTTTCCTTTCGCAAACACCATTTTGTTGTGGTGTATAACGAACTGTCAATTCATGCCTTATGCCATTATCTTCACAAAAATTCTGAAAATCATTTGAAAGATATTCCGACCCTCGATCTGTTCTCAAAGTCTTTATGTGATAACCAGAAAACTTTTCAACTGTTGCTTTAAAATTTTTATAAACTTGAAAACTTTCAGATTTTTCATGAAGAAAATAAGTCCACACTTTTCTTGTGTAATCATCAATAAAAGAAATGAAATATCTGTTACCTCCAAAAGATGACACTTCCACATAGGTCTGAATGAACAAGTTCAAGTGGCTGCCTTGCACCCCAAGAAGATTTTGAGGGGAATGGATTACGGTGCAACTTTTCCAATTGGCATGTTTCACAAGTCTCCTCCATTTTATTAATCTGGGGTAATCCATTCACCATTCCTTTCACTGCTAACAATTTTAGGCTGTCGAAATTCAAGTGGCCATACCTGTCATGCCATAACTTGGAAACTTCTTCATTAAAAACAGCAAAACAATGAAAATTTTCCACTTGGAGTGGAAGTGGAAATAAATTATTCTCCGCCAAGCGAATCTTTGCCACAACCTAATTATTTTTTGACAGAGTACATAATTTATCATGAAAGAATATATCAAATCCTTTTCGCAAAAGTTGTCCAGTACTTAGCAAATTGCTTTTGATGCCTGGAACGAAGTAAACATCAGTCATTTTTTTAAACTTTCCAGATTTAGTTTTGAAAGTGACTTCTCCAACTCCTTTAATTGTATAGGCTCTAGTATCTCCAATTTTTATTTGCCCAAAATTTGACTCCACCAGGGCAGAAAATAAATCCTTATTCCCTGTCATATGTTTGCTGGCACCACTATCCAAATACCAAACATGATTATTATTTTCTTGACACGCAATTAATAATGACTCTGAACAATCTTTCTCAATTGATTCATTTTCATGCACCAGTCCGGTTTCCTTTTTGTTAGATGGTGCAAACCAACAGTAACTAATTTTATGACCAGGCCTATGACAATGAAAACATTCAATATAGCCTTTTCTCCCTCTTTGATTAGTACCATGACCTCTTCCTCTTTGAAAATTATTTGAATACTCAAATGACTTTTCCTTAAAATTATTATTGTTACCTGGTGATCCTCTTTCATTTCCACGAAAATTAGAGCCTCTACCTCTGTTTTCTTGGAAACCACCTCTTCCACGTCCACGACCTCCTCCACGACCGCGACCACGGGGAGCACCTCGGCCTCCTGTAATTTCAAACTTGAGAGCTTGATCATTAGAAGGTGGATTTCTTTGATTAACATGAAACTCATGAGCCTTTAAAGAAGCCTGCAAATCTTCCAAAGAAAGTTTTGACACATCTTTGGACTCTTCGATAGCTAGCACGATAAAATCAAACTTTTGTGGTAAGCTCCGAAGAATTTTCTCAACAACTTTTTGATCTTGTAAAACTTCCCCATTAGTTGCCATTTGATTAACAATTGAAGTAACTCTTAAAAAATAATCAACAACAGTCTCATTTTCTTGCATTTGCAACTTTTCAAATTCTAAACGCAAGGATTGAAGTCGTACCTTTTTTACTTTTTCTTCACCTTTATATATTGATTGCAAAATATCCCAATCTTCCTTTGAAGTTGTTGCCTTTGAAATTCTATCAAAAATTGGCCTTTCAATTGCTTGATAAATTTGAAAGAGCGCCTTGTTATCCTTTTCTCTTTTATCATTTAGACTATTTTTCTGAACTTGTGACAAACCATCTTCAGTTTCCGGTTCATCATAGCCATCTTCAACAATACTCCACAACTTAAAGGACTTCAATGATACCTTCATATTATGGCTCCAGTAATCTTCTCCGTTGAAGCGAGTAATTAGAGAGACGAGATTGTTTGAATTTGCCATCACGACGTTGCTTGAGACTTCCTTGACTTGTTATTTGCCAATTGAGACTCCGGGTCTTTTTTTTTTCGACAGGCTCTGATGCCAATTTGATGGAAAATAAGGAAGAGAATATATTTAGGGAGGAAGTGAAATATAACTTTGGAGAATACTTGAGAACACTTTGATTTCACTTGCTTGAAATGATCTAAGTACATGACTATTTATAGTACTCATAGGATACTTCTAGAGCTACCATAATAATTACTACATGACCACATTCATGTACATGAACCTAACCATTACATATTCCAAGACATTTTAAATACATTCATGTACTTAGATATCACCAATTCATGTATTAATTAATTAAGATAATTTTTGAACAATCTAGAAACATTTATAAATTTGGTTTAGTTGCTAACAAACACAATCTTCTTCACCCTCAAAACGACAACAAACCCTAATCACAAAAAAAAATTCCTTTTCTGCATGCTGCGTACACAAATTACCAATGGGCTACAAAACGGGCCAAAAGTTGTGGAATTGTTATAGCAGTTTAGTTATTCCGTCGTCTACTCCGGTTCTGACTCCCATCCCATTCCATTCGCCTACTTTGTTCAGAAAGGTAATGGGTCTCGCAATGGCAATAGCAACTCCAAGCCTTATAATAAAAACAACTACAATAATAGCAGGCATAATTTTAATGGAAACTCTAATGTCCATAATTGTTCACGCCAAAATCAAGGGTTCCGTGAACAGAATGATCATGGCTAAAAATGACAAATTTGTTATCGTTTTAATCACACTGCTACAAATTATGATCAACGATATAATCACGCCAATCCACTAAACGCTAACACGACTTCGTTTTTATCAGTCCTCCTCTCCCCTAAATGTTTGGTTCCTAGCTAGACGCAGGTGCCACTCATCATGCCACACCCCTTGGTCATGCCGAGACCTATAATGGTCCAAATACTCTCCAAGTTGGTCATTATAAATGGTTTTGGTATTGCTCATGTTGGCTGTTCTTTTTTACTTACACCTAATTCCTCTTTTCAACTTAATAATATATTGTATGTTCCTTCACTTACTAAATCATTATTGTCAGTTCAAAAATTTACATTCGATAATGATGTCTTTTTTGAATTTAATTCTAATAATTTTCATGTGAAGGATTGCAAGTCGGGGAAAATCTTCCTTTTAGGACCTAGTGAACATGGGCTGTATACTCTATCCAATACTCGCTTTCCAGATAATAAATCTCATTCAGCTTGCCTTTTAACAAAAGCGTCCTATAGTTGCCAACATAGTCGTCTTGGACATTTGTATAGTCGTGTTCTTCAGTAAATAATTAGTCATCATAAATTACCTGTTTCTGTCAATAAATTAATTTTATGCTATGTCTGTCAGTTAGGAAAGTCTTCACGACTTCATTTACCTTTGTCAAATGATAAAGTTACCGCTGTTTTAGATTTACTCTATAATGATGTCTAGGGTCCTTCCCCAACCATGCCAATGGAAGGATACCATTATTTTGTTATTTTTGGGGATGTTTATTCCAAATATATTTGGTTTTATCCAATGAAAAATAAATCCGATGTTTTTCCTATTTTTCAAAAATTTCAATTGCTTGTTGAATGTCAATTTAATTGGAAAATTAAATCCATCCAAACTGATTGGGGTGGTGAATATCGTCCATTGCATAGTTTTTTTGAAAAAATTATAATTTCACATCGTATTTCTTGTCCACATACACATGAACAAAATGACATGGTTAAAAGTAAAAATTACCATATTGTTGAAACTTGATTCACTTTGCTTGCAAACTCATGTGTTCTTTTTTAAATATTGGCATTTTGCTTTTGATACGACTGTTTGTTTGATCAATCAAATGTTGTCCTCGGGTTTTAACAATAAATCTCTGTAATGATGCATTTTACTCACTCTTATGATTACTCTTTTTTTAAAATATTTGGTTATTTGTGTTATCCGTTTATTCGATCGTATAATCATCATAAGATTGATTATCGTTCTACAACTTATCTTTTCTAGGGTTAAAAAATAGTTTTTATATTTCTCGACATGTTCGTTTTAATGAAAATTATTATCTATTCTCCAAAACATACTCTCATTTTGGCTCTAACATGAAATCAGTACAGGATAGATAACCTCGGGCTCTTATTCCTTTCGTTGTAGGTTCATGCTCACTATGGTCACTATATGCGGCCCACTGCTGTGTCCCAGCCTTTTTCCCCAGCTACGCCTTCTGCGTCCTCACAACCTACCCCACCAACACAGTTGTCGACTGAGCCATCCTTGGTGCAGCCATCTTCTAAATCGCTTACAGACTCGGATACGACACCTATTCGAACTGCACAATTGAGCGACATTATTCTTGCTTGTATAACTCCTATTTCTACTGATTCTCTATCACTGCCTAAACGTACAATCATCTGCAGTTCCTAGGCCTTCTCTAGAGTCATCCTCACCTGCACTTGCTGCTTCTCGTATTGTATCTCCCATAACAGATACATCGATACTAACTTCACTAGCTCCTCCATCAACTGCCCCACCACCAATTTCACAAGTGATGACCAGCTCTATGGCTCTCACATTTGTCCTAGATACTCAGACTGAGCTAACTTATTTTTTAAAGGCAAATCGCTATTTTTAGTGGCACACGACGATTTCTGATGAAATTAATGTTTTATTATCTAATGGCACGTGGTCTCTCGTTCCCAAATCTCAGTCCATGAATATTGTGGGTTGTAAGTGGGTTTCTAAGATTAAAAACAGAGCTGATGGGCTAATTAAGCGATATAAAGACTGCTTTGTTACCAAGAGCTATCATCAAAAGGAAGGGTTGGATTACTTAAAAACCTTTAGCCCAGTTGTAAAGCCTACTACCATTTGTGTGGTGCTCTCCTTGTCAGTCTATAAATCATATGGATGATTAAGCATTTGGATGTAAATAATGTTTTTCTCCATGAACAATTATAAAAACAGTCTTTATGCTATAACCACCGGGTTTTGAGGGTCCGAATCATCCTGAACATGTATGTCAGTTGCATCGATCACTGTATGGTCTTAAGTAGGCACATCATGCTTGGTACTAATGATTGACAACTTTTCTCTTACAATTGGATTTTGTGATATCTCAGTTTGACACATCAATGTTTTTGTAACATATTGGCCCAATCCATTTAATTATTATTTTTTGGTCTATGTAGATGGTATTGTTTTGACAGGAAACTGATCTAATGAAGCTATTGATAATTTGGTGAATGTTTTAAGCCGTGAATTTTCGTTAAAAGAATTGAGTATTTTGAATTATTTCCTAGGAGTGAAGTTAATTTCAATGTCAACTAGGATATTACTTTCACAAAGGAAGTATATACAGGATATCCTAAAGAGGGCGCCCATATTAGGTTGCAAACCTCTTCATACACCTTCCTCTGTTGTAGTGCGTTTGTCCAACAATGCCTAGACTACTTTCTTTGACCTAAACTATATAGAAAAATAGTGAGGGCATTACATTACAGTACTATGCTACTCTCACTCGCCCGAATTTGGCTTACATTGTAAATAAAGTTTGCCAGTTTATGCATGCACCTAGTGAAGAACATTAGGCAGCTGTCAAACGTATACTGTGTTACCTTCAGTCCACCTCTACTTTTGGGTTGTCTATTGTTCGTTCCTGTAATCCTTTTACGTTACAAGCATTCACGAACTTTGATTGGGCGGGTTGTGTTGATGATCGTGGGAGACTTTGATGTTTACATGGGTCCTAATTTATTATCAATAAAGAATAAAATGATTTAGCATGATATATATTGTTAGTGCTTTTTCCTAACCGTTGAACTTTTAGATGAGTTGTTTACTTAATATGATATTAGAGTTTTAGGTGTGCTAAGTATTGAGTTCAAATCTTATCGACTATTCATAGCTTGTATAATATTAATTTGATAGTGCAAATGCATTTTGGTTTATCCATTTTTTATAAAGTTGCATTTGAGGGGGAGTGTTAGTATGATATATATTATTGATATCTCTTTTTAACAACTCAAGTTATTAGATGAATTAGTTAATTACTTAATATGGTATAGAGCGGGCTATTTTTGGACTAATTAAACACTCTTTTAACCTTTATTCTTACCTATTTGCGGTTCATTCATTAAGGGTCAAAGTTTACCCAATTCTTAACTAGTACCACTTATCAATTGGGCTAATAGTTGCCCGTGGTTTACTAAATTTCTTCTGGGCTTATTTTGTGACTAGTTTTTTCTGCACATGTGGGTCTCATATTCATTAGGTCCATGTGCAACTCTCAATACCGGACATGTGAGGGGGATTATTAAAGGGACAATTGCAAGGATAAGTACATTTTAAAAAAATATTACAACATAAGTGCATACATAGAATATTTACAAAATTAGTGCATTTTCAATATTTAATTTACAAAATTAGTGCATCTTCAATATTTAATTTACAAATCAGTTTTAATTATGGTAACTGTTACCATAATTAAAGGGATACCAAATCATTTGCTGATTCTCTCTCTTTTATTTGAAAACCCTTATTTTTTAATTTGGGATCTTACCTCCCTCCTCCCCCTCCTCCCCCCTCCATCCCCTCCTGCCTCCCCCTCCCCCCCTCCCCCCTCCCTCCTCCCTCCTCCCTCCTCCATCCCGCCTGCCTCCCCCTTACTCCTCCCTCCTCCCTGCCCATCCTCCCCGCCTCCCTCCTCCCTCCCACCTGCCTCATGATGGCGTCAATGGAGTCTTCACGTTCATGGTTGGATTTTTTGATTTCTCCAAGTAACCAAACACTAATATGGAGGTAAACAAACAATAGTATGTCGATTTTTTGCTGCATTTAATCTAGGTAACCAAACACTAGTATGGAGGTAACCAAACACTATTATGACGATTTTTTTGCTGCAGTAAATCTAAGTAACCAAATACTAGTATGGAGGTAACCAATTCCAGGATGTGTAGTAACTAGTTTTTTCGTGCAGTAACTCTAGGTAACCAAAAACTAGTATGGAGGTAACCAAAAACTAGTATGGAGGTAACCAATTCCTGAATTTACTTATCTTTGGTATGTACCTATATTTCTTATTTATCGACGCTTATTATAACTTAAGTTATGTAACGATCATGGTATTCTTTTCTTCGCAGCGAAGGAGGATGATGAAGAGAATGATGAAGGGGAGACGGCAGAGGAAGATAATGAAGGGAAGACAGAGATTTGCGGTGGAGGCGGTGATAAAGATGTAAGGAAGCGACGGGGGAAGATGACGAGGAAGATGAAGATTAGGAAGTCACTAGATAATTTTTTGTTTTTCGTTCCTTTTGATTTGAATTTTGAATTATGGATTTGTTTTTGTTGTTAGATCTCAAAGATTTGAATTTGAATTATTAATTATGGCGGTTATTTGTCTTTGATTTTAGGTTTCCTTATTAATGTGAAATTGAATGGTTTGAATATGTTGCCCTCTTTTTGTAATTATTTTGTGGATGCACTAATGATGTAATTACTTTCTAATTGTTGCATATTTCTGTAAAGAACCCATTATTAAAGTATATATGTTGTCCTACATCAAATATCTTGAGAAAGTATGTCTAGTATATAATGAGTTGGGTCAACTCTTCTCATTGTTAATTGATTTTAATTAAGTTAGAGAGTTTGATATCTTTATATGCTAGACTTGGTCTCATTTCATAAATCTAATATAAGATGGGAACCAAAACATGAAACTGTTTTGAATTTTTGGTCAATGATTTCCACAACTCCTTTTGATCACTTTTCCAGCAAACTGCCATTGCCTCACCACCACGTCCGATTGAAAAATCATCGGATGAGAGTTTGCTGGTTTCTAGTATCACTCATTATTTCCATCTATGAGGTAATCCAAACAAGCCAAGGTACCACATGCACCTTGAATATTTCAATGACGACATAAAATTGAACAACTTTGGTAGCAAACTCAAACAAGCCTTGATCATCATTTAAACAAGATGATGATAAAGAGCCTTGATATTTAGGAATCTTCATTACAATTATCAGTGGAGTCACTGCTATATCTTGTAAGATCGCAAATTAAGAGGGAGTATATATTCATAATCATCAATATTTTCCTCGACAAAGTGCATCATCCGAATTTTTAACGGGTCAAAATGCATCCAAAATCTTTTCCTCTAAACAAAATTTACCATTAGTTTTGACCGGTTAAAGTCTCGATAAGAATAACACTGAGATACATTTTAAATATTGAGGTGCAAACCTCAACCCCTCTACAAACTTTAGGGTGCAAACTATATTTTAATATAATGTGTATATGAAACTCTTTTGTGGAATAATAATTCCTTTGGCACCAATACCTCATTTTTATCGCTTGCTCCTCTTTGATCTAGAAGAAGTTCTTTTGGATTTGTGGAATATTGAATATATATGATTTCCTTAGGCTTGGTTTTTCTTGAATTTTGAGCTTTTGTATAATTTATGTTTCTTATGTGTGTATTGGAATATATGCGTGTATACAGTTTTATATATATATATATATATATGTGTGTAAAAATGTAGGTACACAACTGTGTAGTGCACAGTAAGCTATGACGACGGTTTTTTGGGTTATAGTGACGATTCACGACGGTTCACCCGTTGAACCGTCGCTATAGCCCAAAATATCTATGGCGACGGGTGAATTGTCGTTATAGCCCAAAAAACCGTCGCTATAGCCCTACTGTGCACTGCGTACCTATATATAACCCATATATATATATTGCTTTTGGGTGCTTTGGTTTTCCTACTACTAATGTATGCTGTAATTTTATTTGGCCTTATCCAAAGTTTTTGAATTTGTAAAATTTGTACCGTTTTTGGGTTTGATGAAATTTTCATTTTGCTGATAAAATTTTTTTAAAAATTAAGTAGCTAGAATTTTTGTTTAATGACTTTTGAACTGAGAAAAAACCAAGGGGATATTGATGATTATAAGTATTCATGATTAAAGAAAAACTCTGAAGACTTTACTTAATTAGTGTATATATGTATTGACTTGTACATAAATGATTTAAATACACTTTAAACTTTAAAAGTTTTTCACTTTTTACATTTTAAATCTCAATGTTTTAATGTCTCTATATTTTTATAAATAAAATCTTTTGAGTACCAAACTAAGCATTTCTTATCGAAATAAGTCATGCAACTCAAAATAAAAAGGTAATTAGTATTTTAAGGGTCTATATCATTTATATTGACTTTGATTTTTCTTTTTTTTTTCTTTATCACACACTAATCACGTGTCTACAATTTTTTGTACTTTTGAAGATATTTAAGGTCTTCTATCAATCTAGAAAATTAAGTCTTTTAACAGTACATATCTTTTATATTGGATTAATTGTTTTCTATTTTTTAATCATTACACAATAATCACGTGTCTACATTTTGTTTTTGTGTTTTCAAAGATATTTTGGAGTAAAATTACCCAAAAATACTCTCATTCGGATTAATTATTACTCATCAGTGGCCATGATAGGTGCATAATATCTGATTATTTTCATTCTTTTAAGCTTAGTTTAGTTGCATGTTATCTGTCATAAGAATTAATTTAAGGTATTTATTGATTTATAGAAGAATTTGATGAGATTCTGCAAAAATATAGTTTAATGCTGAGTTTTATGTTGTTTTGTAGAATATACGATCGTTGTGTGAGAGCCCTACGTTCGCTGTGTTAGTGTGAAGTCTGGAAACTCTACGATTACGAGAAAATTCGACAAAGGTTGTTCGACGATTTCGGGGTTAACTCTACGATGGTCGAGACCTGCTACGATTCCGAGAGAATAGTTCCACTCTACGATGGTGTTGTCAATTCGACGATTGTCTCAGTTCACTCTACGATGTCATGTTTACTCTACGATTTTGGTCGTCATGCAGGATTGCTATTCTGAGTAGGATTTGAAGTAATGGAATGATTGAGTCCGATTCGTATGAGGATTTGGAGATGAAATTATATTCTTACATGGAAAGTATCTCTGAGTATGGGAAGTAGAGTCTGATATGAAATCTGAAATCAAATAAAGAAACTGAATCTGAACTGAAATTTGGAAAAGGAAACTGAAGAAGATTTGGTTTTGAAAACTGAAATCTAATTTGATAAGGAAGCTACTTAAAGCTGGATTGCAGAGTTTGACAAAAATTTAGAATTCTACCATATCTACAGATTGAAGACTTCCAAAGTAGAGTAGGATTATAATTCTTCTAGGGTTTTGATGATGTATAAATACTTATCACTTGTAATCAATTGAGATCATCTAACACAATTCATCATCCATTATTACTGATCTTAGATTATACTTTATTTTATCAACATGCTAGCTTAGCTCTTTCGTTCAGTTTTGAAGGGATGTGGAACCATATTTACAGTTAGTATAATAATTGAGTTATATTATTGATTCTTTCGTGTGTGAAATTTATTCTGATAATCCGGTTGAATTTCTTATATGTTATTCAGTTTACTAATTTAGTTTCTGCAGGATTAAATTGGTGAATTGTTATCATCTACTAGATTAAGGTATAATATTAAGCAAACGATGTTATATTTGATCACATGTAGTACTTAGTAATATTTGATTGTGGATAAGATTTTGGGTATTATTAAGATTATCAGAAGGTAAGTTAA
This sequence comes from Aralia elata, assembly GCA_034770075.1. Classification (NCBI taxonomy): domain Eukaryota; kingdom Viridiplantae; phylum Streptophyta; class Magnoliopsida; order Apiales; family Araliaceae; genus Aralia; species Aralia elata. The sequence continues at coordinate 14,639,544 of CM068379.1, forward strand.
ATAATCCCTGATAATCTGATTGTTGCTTGGAACATCCCTAATTCTCTAATTCTTAATGCTTCTGTCATATTAAATCTAGACTGATAGTTCTGGGTTATATAACAGTTAGAGTCTAATGGGGGGCGATTGTCACATTAGATTTAAGCTTAAGAAGAATTTCGGATAATTGAACGATTGCTGATCATCTAGGATTGTTAATTTCATTGAAGGAAGAAATAATATTAACTTGATTATTCTATTACTGTAAATTGGTGAAGCTGAACTAAAGAACTAAAGCTTTTACATATTTGATAATCTTTATTAATTTAATTATGTTTTAGTTAATTATAATTGATTTCAAAACCCCCCAACTTTTAATTACTGTTTTTATTTAGAAACATTAGAATAAATTTAAAACAATATCAATTCTCTGTGGGATCGATCCTTACTTACTACTGTGCTCATTCTTTGAATTTGTAGAGTGAAAGTGAGGTTAATTTTGGATTGCTTGACGACAGCTCTCCCAAATTTTGGCGTCGTTGCCGAGGAGTTGATTATTTGTTTTGATTTATTCTGTGTTTCTTTTTAGTTTATGACTCGATCCTCTCAATTTACTGAACTGAATTATGATCCGGAGAAAGAAAAGACAACAAAGAGGCTAAGAAAGGAGAGTCGTAGAGCGAAGAATTCAACTGCAGATCCAGAAGAGGCTTTTATTCCATCACCTGGTCTCAACATAGCAATTGAGTTGTTGTCAAACAATTCACATACTGATTCAGAAGAAGAAGAAGAGATGGTTGATCCTAACAACAGGACTTTAAAAGAACTAGTTACTCCTAATCTTAATCAACAACCTTTGTGCATTGAGTACCCTACTTTAAATGCTTATGTTGAACTTAAATCAGGACTAATTCACCTTTTGCCTACTTTTCGTGGTCTTACATGTGAGGATCCATACAAGCATTTAAAGGAATTTCATGTGGTATTCTCCACTATGAAACCACAAGGAGTGACTGAAGAACAGATAAAGCTTAGAGTTTTTCCATTCTCATTAGCAGATCTAGCAAAGGACTGGTTGTACTACCTACCATCAGGATCAATTCAAACCTGGAATGACATGAAGAAGCTATTGTTGGAGAAGTATTTTCCTGCTTCAAGAGTAGCCAACATCAGAAAGGAGATCTGTGGGATTATACAGTTCAATGGAGAAACTTTGTATGAGTATTGGGAAAGGTTTAAGAAGTTATGTTCCAGTTGTCCACCTCATCAGATTGATGATCAACATCTAATCCAATACTTCTATGAGGGATTGTTGCCCATGGACAGAAGCATGATTGATGCAGCAAGTGGAGGAGCCTTAGTTGACAAGATACTAAAAGTTGTTAAAAACCTAATTGCAAACATGGCTGCAAACTCACAACAGTATGGTACAAGGATGAATCATACACCAACAAAAGTAAATGAGGTGAGCACATGTACTCATGACTAGCAAATTTTTGAATTAACTGCTATGGTTAGACAATTGGCTGCAGGAAATATGCTAGTAGCAAAAGCTTCTGGGATATGTTTGTTGTCTGGCCACACCACTGATTCATGCCCAACACTGCAAGATAATGAGACTATGCAACAAGCCAATGCAGTGGGGGACTTTCAGACACAACCTCAGAGAAGATATGACCCCTATTCGAACACATACAATCCAGGATGGAGGGATCACCCTAATCTGAGCTATGGAGGAAACAAGCCACCTGCACCACCTGTTTTTCCCAATAGACAACAAGGCTTCCAACCAGCTCCACAGCAGTACCAACCTAGACAAACAACACCTGCCAACCCTGGGACATCATTAGAAGACATGTTCAAAGCTTTTATGACTCAACAACAGCAGTTCCAACAAAAAACAAGAACTTCAATCAATGATCTTAAGAACCAAATGGGTCAGCTGGCTACCACAGTTGGGAGATTGGACTCTTAAGGCTCAGGAAAATTGCCCTCCCAAACAGTTGTAAATCCAAGGGAGAATGCAAGTGCCATTACACTAAGGAGTGGAAAAGAGCTGGAAGAACCTAAAGCCATTGTTGAGTTTGAAAAAGAGAAGAACAGGGAGACTGAACCACTTAAGGTAATTCCTAACCTTGCTAGTTCAGTTAAGACTAATGTTTTACTTTTTCCACCTAGAAATCACAGGACTTCAAGGAAGGATGAGCAAGAAAAAGAGATCCTTGAGACCTTCAAGAAGGTGGAAGTCAATATACTTTTGTTAGATACAATCAAACAGGTGCCAAGATATACTAAATTTTTGAAGGGGTTGTGCACTAATAAAAGAAAATTACAAAATAATGAAATAGTCACAGTAGGAGAAAATGTATCTGCAGTCTTACAAAGGAAAATGCCTCCTAAATTTATAGACCCATGCATGTTAACCATTCCCAGTAGAATAGGTAATACCAGATTTGAGAAAGCTATGCTAGATTTAGGAGCTTCAATTAATGTCATGCCATTATGATAGACTCCATGGCACACTTGCATGAGGTGGTCGTCGCCCGGATCGTTTCTAGCAAGGTATTTTGAGTCGAACTCTCTCGACACCGCAACCCAACGTCTATAAGGAGAGAAAAACCTTGGTACAATCGATCAAGTAATGAATCTGCGTTGAATGGAACACCAACGACACCTAAACCCCGAACTTATATGAAACAGGAACCTCGGTACAATCGACGATTGATGCGGTAGAAGACGCCACACACAACTATGATTTATTGTATGATAAGTCAAATTGAATCTCAAAGAAAACTAAGAAAATACTTAGAAATTCTTAAAGAACCAAAAGATGAGAAAAACCTCTCAAGAATATTGATAAACTCAAATAAAATTGTGGATTATTCAATTACATCATCCATGTATTCTATTTATACTAGTAGAACTAAACCCTAATTACTAAAGAAATTGAATCACTAATTAACAACCAATTAGGAAGCAAATCTATCTAACAAACATCCTAGTTACAATAGAATTGGAAAAAAATTCTAAAAGATTGCATCAAATCTGGCAAAAACGCTTGAAAAATGCGACCTTGAATTCTGTTTCAGGCCCAAGCGCCTAGGCGCTTGGAATTGTACTATCTGGAGCGCCTAGGTGCTGAGTTGCAGAATGCCATGGTGCGGCCAAGCGCCTAGGCGCTTGAAATGAGAAGGATTGGAGTGCCTAGGCGCTAGTAGCAAAATTTAGTTTTTTTATTTCTTCCGCTTCTTGGCTTGGAACCCTCACTTGTATTAACCCTCACTTCTATTACATTCATGAACTTAGATTCCAACTCTAATGCCTTTGAACTCGTACCCTTATCATTCCAAGCTTCTTGAATAAACCCATTAAGTCCTTCCTTGAATCGAAACATAGCTTCGACGAAGATTAGACGATATAAATGAACACGACTTTGACGACTTGGCTTGCGTTGATTTGGTCTTACTAAATAGATAGTATATAGCAATCCCAAATCACATAATTGATCCTCTCCTTGTAATCCTCTTGAATTAAGCCTCAAATTAAGTAATCTTGAGTAGGTTTCAGCCCAGTTAGTCTCGATCATTTGTTCTACACCCGGAACATGAGTTGACTCTTGATTGCTTGTTGTGAGCCTGGTCAGGATCTCATCATTCCCCTCCTCTTGAAAAGGATTTGTCCTCAAATCTGATATCCCCTCCTCTTGAAAAGGATTTACCCATAAATCTGATCGATCCCCTTTGATCATGCAGTCCTCCATGCTAACACGATGCTCTTTCACACATACACCAAAACAAACTAAATAAGTAACTAAAGCTAAAACGCAATCAAACTTTCTACGTAAGAAATCAAATACATATATAGTAAAATAGAAACAAATAGAACTAGGAAAAGTCCTATATCCTCCTGGATCAAATATCAGCATGTAGAACTCTTCATGTAGCATATCCATCCATTCACGATTTCCTGGATCAAAGATGAATCTCATGAACTCGACCAGTCGTAGATATATCCTCTGAAGAATTCCTAGATCAAAAAGGAATCTTATGATCTCGATCATTCGTACGAACACTCCTTTCATTGCACCGGGATCAAATACAGCGTTTGAAACTCATCTTGGCGCAATAGTAAACAAACTCGAATTCCTGGATTAAACACAAAACCAAATGAATCAACAAATTCCTTTTGTCTAATCTTGAAGAAATCAAATAACTCAAAACCACATGCAAAGTCTACTAGAACAAAATCCAAAACATTTCCTTTAGACTTCCCATGTATTGTTCCATTTAATGTGCACATTGATTCATATTTCTTCCCTTGATAAGTATGAATCCATCTCGAATCTGCACAACAAAACTAACCTTTCCCATCCCATTGATGTTAACACATTCAAAATCAAATAATCCCAACAATGGAATCAAAAGATCACAATCAATACCACAAGACGAAAAATCAATAGCATATCCAACACTACGACGATCACAATCAAACTCAATACATGCTAAAGAATTTTCCAAATTGTTGACAAGAATAGGAATATCATCAAAACAGATAAAACTATTTTTCCCTTGAAAGAATATAAAATATGATTTAATTTGAAAACATTTATTGCATTAGTTAATCCCAACGATTTAACTAAACATGTATATAAACCATATCTCAATCCAATCCGATGATAATCACTTTTCAATTCAATACCAAATGATAATAATTCTTTCCCATTCAAGACAACATTATCAAAATCATGCAATACTAACAACTCTAATGGAAAGACATTACCAAATGATAGCAAATCATGTAATAAAAATTTCTCTACTGAAGAATCATGATCACTACCATTATCAATCAATGACATGCCATGTAAAGATTGATTAACATCAAAACCTAATTCAACACGTGAATGAAAAACCCTAAAATGAGTTTCATGCAAGTACAAATGTTGAAATCGAGAATATCCACAATAATCTTTAGAATAAATTCTAAAATGATATGCACTTTGACAATGAGAATTTATCAAATGATAGTAGAAATATTGACAACGAGAATATAACGCATGCTCATAAACTAACTCGACAAATATCAAATATCCTCCATAGTTTATGATAAAGACGATTTTACCCTCAAAATAGCTTAACGACAAATTTATCCATGGAATCATGTAATACATATTTTAAATAACTCATGAAAAAACTAAATGCATTCGTTAATCTAACAGAGATAACTATCCACCTATACACGTCATATGTTAACACAATTTTCCATTTATTACTTTCACTCATGCTAAATTGACTAAATATTGTTATCACATGGCTATCATCAATTGTAGATAAAACATAAGTACTAGGCAATTTATCAAACAAATTATCTAAGTAAAGAAAATAACAACAATACTTATTTACCAATTCAAAATCAACGAACAAGCTCGACATTTTTTCTTCCTTAGGTAATATGATCTCATGAATAGTACACAAACACATGCTTTCTCTAACGATACCCATCCCTATCAACTCTCTAACCCGCCTTGGTAACTCCGTCGTCTCCTCGGGAACACTAAAAGCTGGCTGATACGGAATGATAGCTCGAGGTATATCCTCAACAACCTGGACAAGAGACAAAACAAAACTAGACAAAGAAGAGTTAATCTGGTTAGTATTCAAAGGCGTCGTCTTGTACGAATGTACAATCATTGGCTTTTCAAAATACAACTCACTTTCTAACTCACTCTCCTCTCTTTTTTCACTCTTACTCCCTACTGTTTCTTTCTCTCGTTTATTTTTCACTCTCATTCTTTTTATTCTCTCGTTTCTTTTCATTCTTCTTTTCATACTTTTCTTGTTCACAAACAATCTTTTTTTCAATTTCTTTTTCACTTTCTTTTTGTCGTTTACTTTCACTTGTATTTTCTTCATCGGGATCACATACTTCATCTCGAACATTGGAATCTAACAATTCTCCTTGGACTGCATATTCTTTTCCATCTTCTTCCTCACTCAGCTGATCTTGCTCCTTTTGCGCCTTAGAGAAGTTTTGCCGCCGTTTCAAATAATCTTCCCACATCTCACTAAACGATCCCATGACTTCTTCTTTTTTCTCCTTGGTAAATACTGGTTCCCTATACACCTTAGGATTTTCTCGTGATTGTCTCCGATGCAAATCTCCATACCTATGATCCTTCCTTTCATCATCCCAATTTGAATGTCTTGAAAGTTGATTGTCATATCTTGGAGTTGCATATTTATTCCTTCGATTAAGATGTCTTGGAACAAACTGCTTCCTCATGATAATCCTTAATTCTTCCCATGTCTCAATCGGATGCTCTCCACATCTTCTCCTGCTAATCGCAAATTGATCCCACCATGTAGCTGCATGATCAGAAAAATCTTAAACTGCAAGTTTGAACTTCCTCTGCTCGGAATAGCCATGATAGTCAAACTCTCGCTCCATCTTTTCCTCCAATCTCAAATAAGCATCTGGATCATTTCTGCCTTGAAAAGTATTCCTTCGAGACCCATAAGCACTTTCATAATTATAACTATACATATTTGCTGCAAAACAAAGGTTAATAGATAAAAATTTTTCTCACACACTCCCTTACGTGTTTCGCTCAAACAATGTATCACACAATTATGAAAACACTCATGTATCACACAATTAGGATTTTACCCTCAAATAAGCTTACATTCTTGTCTTTTACAGCTCAATTTTCCCTCTAATAGGTTCTTTTTGAATTCACCAAATAACAATCAAAGTTTATCTATTAATTCAATAAGAACTCATTACACAACAAAATATAGCAAGATGTAACGTAGGATCACCAACACGATTTCATAAACAGCCAATTAAACCCTTCTTGAACGAAATCCCAATATCCTCAAAACTTACGGATGCCAAGCAATTTGCCACAAATAATAATTTTCCTCAACAATAGCAATTAATTGAAATAACTAATTTTTTTTCTATATTCTTTTTGTTTTTGTTTTTTTGTTTTTTTTTGTTTTTGTTTTTTACTCTTTAACAAGTAAAATAAAGGATAAGTAACCTGCTAGGAAAAGTAGCTCTGATACCAAATGATAGACTCTACGGCACGCTTGCGTGAGGTGGTCGTCGCCCGGATCGTTTCTAACAAGCTGTTTTGAGTGGAACTCTCTCGACACCGCAACTCAACGTCTATAAGGAGACGAGAACCTTAGTACAATCGATCAAGTAATGAATCTGCGTTAAATGGAACACCAACGACACCTAAACCCCGTACTTATATGAAGCAGGAAGCTCGGTACAATCCCCGATTGATGCGGTAGAAGACGCCACACACAACTATGATTTGTTGTATGATAAGTCAAATTGAATCTCAAAGAAAACTAAGAAAATACTTAGAAATTGTCAAAGAATCAAAAGATCAGAAAAACCTCTCAAGAGTATTGATAAACTCAAATAAAATTGTTGATTATTCAATTACATCATCCATGTATTATATTTATACTAGTAGAACTAAACCCTAATTACTAAAGAAATTGAATTACTAATTAACAACCAATTAGGAAGCAAATCTATCTAACAGACATCCTAGTTACAATAGAATTGAAAAAAATCCTAAATGATTGCATCAAATCTGGCAAAAACACGTGGAAAATGCGACCTTGAATTCTGTGTCAGGCCCAAGCGCCTAGGTGCTTGAAATTATACTGTCTGGAGCGCCTAGGCTCTGAGTTGCAGAATGCCATGGTGCGGCCAAGCACTTAGGCGCTTGAAATGAGAAGGATTGGAGCGCCTAGGCGCTCGTAGCAAAATTTAGTTTTTTTATTTCTTCTGCTTCTTGGCTTGGAACCCTCACTTGCATTAACCCTCACTTCTATTACATTCATGAACTTAGATTCCAACTCCAATGCCTTTGAACTCGCATCCTTATTATTCCAAGCTTCTTAAATAAACCCATCAAGTCCTTCCTTGAATCGAAAATAGCTTCGACGGAGATTAGACGATATGAATGAACACGGCTTTGACAACTTGGCTTACGTTGATTTGATCTCACTAAATAGATGGTATATAGCAATCCCAAATCACATAATTGATCCTCTCATCGTAATCCTCTTGAATTAAGCCTCAAATTAAGTAATCTTGAGTAGTTTTTAGCCCAATTAGTCTTAATCATTTGTTCTACACCCGGAACATGAGTTCACTCTTGATTACTTGATGCGAGCCTGGTCAAGATCTCATCATTTATCTATATTTGCTTCCTTAAATCTAGGTCCTTTAAAATAGACTGGTGTTATTATTCAACTTGCTGACAGGACTAACACTTACCCTGAATGGGTAATAGAAGAAGTTTTAGTGTAGGTGAATGGACTAATATTTCTTGCAGATTTTTACATTGTGAACATGGAGGATGATTCATCTCCAAACTCTGCTCCCATCTTATTAGGGAGGCCATTCTTAAAGACTGCCAGGACTATGATTGATGTGCATAATGGAAACTTGAGTATGGAGTTTGATGCCGAAAAGATCCAATTCAACATATATGAAGCCATGAGGTACCCTAGTGATATCAATCTAGTTTGTGCTATTGATATTGTTGATTCTTTAGTGCAGGATTCGTGCAAAAGGACAACTTAGAGATGCAATTACCAACAGTTTGGAGTTAGGCAAAGAAGAAGAAATGGAACAGGCTCAAGAATTGAAGGAGACTGTAGCTGCTTTACATTCATTACCACAATTCTCAGATAAGTATGCAGTTCATTCTATTCAATTGCCAGTTTCTCATCAAAAATTGCTACCTTCTGTTATACAGGCCCTTACATTAGACCTCAAACCATTGCCAATCCATCTGAAGTATGCTTACTTGGGAAAAGATGACACACTACCAATGATTATTGCCAACAATTTAACCACAGTACAGGAAGACAAACTATTGAAAATCCTTAGGGATCATATAACAGTCTTTGGTTGGACCATTGTAGATATAAAAGGCATCAGTCCTGCTATGTGTATGCATAGGATTTTGTTAGAAGAAGGAGCCAAGCCTACCAGAGAAGCCCAGAGAAGACTGAACCCACTCATGATGGAGGTAGTAAAGAAATAAGTACTGAAATTGCTTCATGCATGTATTATATATCCAATTTCGGACAACTAATGGGTGAGCCCAGTCTAGGTAGCTCCAAAGAAATCTGGAATCACAGTTGTCCAGAATGACAATAATGAGTTAGTGCTAACAAGAATGTAAACGAGCTGGAGAGTGTGTATTGATTATAGGAAGTTAAATGCAGTTACTAGAAAAGATGATTTCCTTCTTCCCTTTATTGATCAAATGTTAGAGAGATTGGCTAGCCACAGGTAGTTCCAAAGAAATCTGGAATCACAGTTGTCCAGAATGACAATAATGAGTTGGTGCTAACAAGAATGCAAACGAGCTGGAGAGTGTGTATTGATTATAGGAAGTTAAATGCAGTTACTAGAAAAGATGATTTCCCTCTTCCCTTTATTGATCAAATGTTAGAGAGATTGGCTAGCCACACGTACTACTGTTTTCTAGATGGATTTTCAGATTACAACCAAATTGTGATAGCCCTAGAAGATCAAGACAAAACCACATTCACATGCCCCTTTGGTACATTTGCCTATAGAAGAATGTCATTTGGACTTTGTAATTACCCAGGTACCTTCCAAAGATGCATGGTAAGCTTGTTTTCTGATCTTCTAGAAATTGTATTGAAGTTTTTATGGATGATTTCACAATTCATGGTGATTCTTTGGATGTCTGTCTTGATAATTTAACTAAAGTGCTTGATAGATGCTTAGAAACTAATCTTGTTTTTAACTGGAAAAATGTCATTTTATGGTAGAGCAAGAGATAGTACTTGGCTATGTTGTTTCTTCTAGAGGTTTAGAAGTTGATAAAGCTAAAGTGGAAATTATTGCTGCATTACCTTACCCTGCAAAAGTGCAGGAGATTCGTTATTTTCTTGGACATGCAAGTTTCTATAGGAGGTTTATCAAGGACTTCTCCAAAATAGCTTTGCCTTTGTGCAAGTTGCTGCAGAAAGATGTGGAGTTCCAATTTACTGAAGAGTGCAAGGAGTCGTTTGATAAACTGAAGGAAGTGTTGACTTCAGCACCTGTGATCTAACCACAAAACTGGAAACTACCCTTTGAGATCATGTGTGATGCAAGTAACTATGCAGTGGGAGCTGTTTTGGGCCAAAGAGTGAATAAAACTGTCTATGCCATTTACTATGCTTCCAGGACTCTCAATGCTGCTCAAATAAACTACTCTACAACTGAGAAAGGAATTTTATCTGTTGTTTTTGCTTTAGATAAATTTAAATCTTATTTTACTTGGAACTAAAGTAGTAGTTTATTCTGACCATGCTGCTCTCAGGTATCTCTTGACTAAGAAGGATTCAAAGTCAAGAATTATAAGATGGATTCTGCTGCTACAGGAATTTGACTTGGAGATTAAAGACAAGAAAGGAGCAGAAAACCTAGTTGCAGATCACTTGAGCAGATTGATGAAGGATGAGGAGACACTCCCATTACATGATTCTTTTCCAGATGAACACTTATTTGAAATCACTAAGGAAAGGCACTGGTATGCTGACATTGTAAATTACTTAGCAAGTTCATATGTTCCTAGCAAGTTATCTAGACATCAGAAAGCTAAGCTTAGGAGTGATGCAAAATATTATGTCTGGGATGATCCACATATGTGGAAATTCTGTGCTGATCAGGTAGTTAGAAGATGTGTTCCCAATAATGAATTTCATTCCATTCTATCTTTTTGTCATTCATATGCTTGTAGAAGTCATTTTGGACCAAAAAGAGTTGCTCACAAGGTTTTAGAATCTGGTTTTTATTGGCCTACCATTTTTAAATATTCTTATATATTCTGTGAGATATGTGCAAATTGTCAAAAGACAGGTAACATCTCACAAAGAAATCAAATGCCATAAACTCCTATTCTAATTATTAAAATCTTTGATATATGGGGTATTGATTTTATGGGTCCCTTTCCTATTTCTTTTGGTAATGTTTATATTCTTTTGGCTGTTGATTATGTTTCAAAATGGATGGAAGCCAAAGCCACCATGATTGATGACTCTAAAGTTGTTGCAGATTTTGTCAAATCTAACATCTTTAACAGGTTTGGAATTTCAAGAGCCATTATCAGTGATAGAGGAACTCACTTCTGCAATAGGGTGTTAGCAACATTGTTTAAAAGATATAATGTGATCCACAGAGTTTCTACATCCTATCATCCTCAAAGTAATGGCCAAGCTGAGGTATCTAATAGGGAAGTCAAGTCCATTTTGGAAAAAGTAGTCAACCCAAATAGGAAAGATTGGAGCCTGAGATTAGAAGATGCACTTTGGGCCTACAGAACTGCATATAAGACACCTATAGGTATGTCACCTTATCGGTTGGTGTTTGGTAAGCCTTGTCACTTACCTGTGGAACTTGAACACAAGACTTTTTGGGCAATCAAGCACTGTAACATTAAGATGGATGAAGCTGGGGAGCATAGGAAGCTACAGTTGCAAGAGCTTGAGGAGTTACGGAATGAATCATATGAAAGCTCTAGAATTTACAAGGAAAAGACTAAAGCCTTTCATGATAAACAAATCTTAAGGAAGACTTTTACTGTTGGACAAAGAGTTCTCCTTTTTAATTCAAGGCTGAAGTTGTTTTCAGGTAAATTACGTTCTAGATGGGAAGGTCCTTTTGTGATTACTAATGTTTTTCCTTATGGTGCAGTTGATATTCACAATCCAAGGACAGGAAAATATTTCAAAGTAAATGGACACAGGTTGAAACCCTTTTATGATGGCTATGAGGCACATGTGGAGTTGTTGGATTTGATGGATCCAGTTTATGAGGATACAGATTGAGAGGGGAACGATGTCGAGCCAATGACATTAAACAAGGGCAGCTACATGGGAGGCAACCCATGATATCAGATTTGATTTTCTATCCCTTCACTTTTTATTCGTAGTTGCATGTTAGTTAGTTACTTTCTTCTTTGCATGATTATCTTACTTTGGGGACAATGTAAGGTGTGAGTGTGGGGGAGGGGCTAGGATATTATTTGAGTTATTTGTTTATTATTTAGGAGATGCATGCTAGATATGATATATGATGCTCTGAAGTGAAAAAAATTTGGGAAATTTTTTCTGACTCTACGATCGTAGTGTTCTGTTGAACTTTTGAAGGTTGAAATCGTAGAGTTGATATTGATGCTTATTTTCAGAATTTGATTTGATGCTTTATTGATTGATGCATGATGATGACTCAATTAAGATCCATGGACTAATTCTGAATTTGGATTATTTTGCATGAATGCTTGAATATGAGATGTATGTTTACTTGACTAAGTTATTTGTGGGATTATACTTTGTGCACTGATTTTATGACTCAGGAGTTGTTTTGACTATTTATGTTATTTACAGAACCTTGGAAAAAAAGAAGAGAAAAGATAGAAATTATGAGAATAAACAGTGTTGAAAAAAAAGAAGAGAAAAAGAAAAAAATACAGATGTCTTGTGGTGGGTTGAGATGGAGCGTAAAACGACTCATCCATAAACACAAGAGCGAGATGGAGCGTAAAACGCACTCGCTGGAAAGTCATAAATGGGTGGAGCATAAAATGCACCCACTTGAAGAGGAAAAAATGTGTAAAAGGTGAAATGGAGCATAAAATGCATTCACTTGAGAAATTAAAAAATTGTTGGTTCTGTGGTTGAAAAGAATTGCAGGAGAATCAGGTTTTGAGTTATGAGTCAGTGTGCACGGTTGTTGTTCCATGATAACTGAGTTGGGTATTTGTATTGATCGTATGAGAGTTATCTATGTGGATATGTTCTGATTTGGATGATGTTTTATAAGGGAATGACAGAGTTGTTTTTGTGAGTTGGTTGATGGGGTATTAGTCAGGGTTCTGTAATGAGTATGGGTATTCAGTGTTGTTTAATTGAATTTGATACCTTCGATAGTTTGGGAGAATGAGTTAGATTAGTTTTCTTGATGATTCTTGTTTTGTTTACATGAGGACACGCAAAAGCTAAGTGTGGAAAAATTTGATAGGCGCATAATATCTGATTATTTTCATTCCTTTATGCTTAGTTTATTTGCATGTTATCTTTCATAAGAATTGATTTAAGGTATTTATTGATTTATAGAAGAATTTGATGTGATTATGCAAAAATGTAGTTTAATGCTGAGTTTTATGTTGTTTTGCAGAATACTCTGTGATCGTTGAGTGAGAGCCCTACGTTCGCTGTGTTAGTGTGAAGTCTAGAAACTCTACGATTACGAGAAAATTCGACAGAGGTTGTTCGACGATTTCGGGGTTAACTCTACGATGGTCGAGACCTGGTACTCTACGATTCCGAGAGAATAGTTCCATTCTACGATGGTGCTGTCAATTCGGCGATTGTCCCAGTTCATTATACGATGTCATGTTTACTCTACGATTTTGGTCGTCATGCAGGATTCCTATTGTGAGTAACATTTGAAGTAATGGAATGATTGAGTCCGATTCGTGTGAGGATTTGGAGATGGAATTATATTCTTACATGGAAAGTATCTCTGAGTATGGGAAGTAGAGTCTAATATGGAATCTAAGATTAAATAAAAAAACTGAATCTGAACTGGAATTTGGAAAAGGAAACTGAAGAAGATTTGGTTTTGGAAACTTAAATCTAATTTGATAAGGAAGCTACTTAAAGCTGGATTGTAGAGTTTGACAAGGATTTAGAATCCTATCATATCTACAGATTGAAGACTTCCAAAGTAGAGTGAGATTAGAATTCTTCTAGGGTTTTGATGATGTATAAATACCTATCACTTGTAATCAGTTGAGATCATCCAACACAATTCATCATCCATTATTCCTGATCTTAGATTATACTTTATTTTATCAGCATGCTAGCTTAGCTCTTTCATTCCGTTCTGAAGGGACGTGGAACCATATTTACAGTTAGTATAATAATTGAGTTATATTATTGATTCCTTCGTGTGTGAAATTTATTCTGATAATATGGTTAAATTTCTTATATGTTATTCAGTTTACTAATTTAGTTTATGTATGATTAAATTGGTGAATTGTTATCATCTGCTAGATTAAGGTATAATATTAAGCAAACGATGTTATATCTGATCACATGTAGTACTTAGTAATATTTAATTATGGATAATATTTTGGGTATTATTAAGATTATCAGAAGGCAAGTTAAAAAATCCCTGAATGTAACCAACAACTTCAAGGTTATCTGTTTTCCTGAATGTAAGCATAAAATCCTTAGTACCCACACTACAACAAAAATACTTAAAACCGATGAAATTATTTTGGACGGCCGATCGACATTCCGTCGACATTAATTCAATTTCGATGGAATATTTCGTCGAAATTGAATCCCTCAGAATTATTTTAATTTCGACAGAATTCTGTCGGAATAATGCTACCCCCAAGGGCACTTACATTTCGCGCTAGCGGGAATTATAATTTTGACGGAAGTGTATTTATTTCGACAGAACGTTCGTCAGAAATAGCGTAATCCATCGAAAATATATGCTTTTAATTAGGGATCAGACCCTTTTCTTTCTCTCATTTTTGTCTCTCCATTTTCTCTCTCTAACAGCAGCGGCGAAGCTTCCTCCTCTCACTCCTCTTTCCGGCACCTCCTCCCTTCGTCACTCCCTCGTCGGCGACCTCCTCATCCTCTCTCTCACAGTAGATCGATAATGCTCAAACCCTAGTCCCTACAATTCAAACCTCCTCTCTCTATCACAGTAGACTTTTGTTTTCTGGCTATGTCGTGGGTAGGGGCGGCAACTGGTGGCAAAATTTTCTCTCTCTAGCATTCAAATCAAGTGAGGTACATAATTTCTATATTGAATTAAATTGTGGTGTTAGGGTTTGAATATTAGGGTATATGCAACTGATTTTGGGGTTTAATTAAGGGTTTAATTTGTTTTGGTATGAAACTGATATTGAGGCTGAATGTTCAATTTGGATTTGATATTTAGTGTGTTGTACCTTTCAAATTATTGTTTGATTTGTGCAATTACATATATAATTAATGTCCATAATCTAATATTGAGGAGATGAATATATATGCACATGTTCATCGGTAAGTGTGTTTGGCTTTGATTATGAGGTTCAATTGCAACATGTTCTGTATCAATTTGTGTTATATGTTCTATTTTATATGAACTTACTAAATGTATACTGAATGTATCAATTTGGGTTATATTTTATATATACACATGTTTAGTAAGTGTTTGATGATTCATGCTATATGTATATGGACTTGGTAAATTTGCTATTTTTGACGGAATTTTCGACGGAATTTCTATCAGAATTATTCAATTGTGAAATCTGTGGGTCCTGTATGTATTTCTGTATTATTTAATTAGATTCCCAATATTAAAATAAACTAAGTAGCATTTACTTATTTTCTTATTACTAAAATAAAATGAAATGAACTAAGTAGTATTTACTTAGTTTTGTCACTACTATATAAAATAAAATAATATAATAACAAAAATTAAATTTACGTAATATAATATAAGATAATATAATATAAAATAATAAAATTAAATAACATAAGATAACATAAGCCAAGTAATATAAGATAATATAAAATAAAGAAAATTAATTGATATAAAATAATTTAATTAAAATAAAATAATTTAATGACAACAAATTAAAATCAATTAAATAAAATAATATAATGTAATGCAAAATAAATTAAAGAAAAGAAAAGAAAACTAAATGAAATAACTTAAATCATATCTAATAAATAAAATAAAATAACATAAAATTAATTATATTTAATTAAGTAATATAATATAATATAATATATTACAAAATAAAATTAAATAAAAATTAATAATAAATTAAAATAAAATAAAATAAAATAATAAAATAAAATACATTTAATTTAATTTAATAAACTAAATTAAATTTAATAAAATAAAATAAATTTAACAAATTAGATAATATAATATAATACAAAATAAAATAAAATAAAAAATAATAATAAATTAGAATAAAATAAAATAAATTTAATAAAATAAAATAAATTTATTTTAATTAAATTTAATAAAATAAGTTTTCTTAAAAAGATTATATAATATAATATAATAAAAAAAATCAAATAAAATCAAAAAAATAAAATCAAATTTGACAAGTATGAGTGAATGTCGAATAATAGTCCCCATATTCAAATAATAGTTCTCATAAACTAAGTAGCATTTACTTAGTTTTCTATTGGTAAAATAAACTGAGTAGCATTTGGTTAGTTTTCCATTGAATGTCGAATATGCTTAACAAATGTAGTGTACTTAGGAGTTTTAGTAAACTAAGTAGAATTTGCTTAGTTTTTCACATGCTAAAGTATACTTAGGAGTTTTAGTAAACCAAGTAGCATTTGCTTAGTTTTCCACAACTAAATTAAATTGAATACTTTTTTTGTAGTATACTGGCCGCATCATAATTTTGAATGAAGGATACTTGGGCAAGAATTTGGTGGCTACTTCAATTGCTCCGTTTTCCCCATGTCCATGATGATCACTACTTATCACATCAACCCTTCAAAATGTATTTACAGCCCCTACTTATTTTTGAATGAACGCACACAACCATATACCAAATCAGATGTAAATTAGGGAAACACGATCACATACATAAAAATAGAGTATTTTCCTGGGTGCAGACTTCCTTTTCGCAACAAGTTATATTATAGGAATTAAACCACAAATTAGGAGCTTTCCAGCATATCTAAAAATTAAAAAGTGTCCAAGTTCTAAGGAATTATCGCTAACAAAATCACCCCAACCTTGTTAAAAACACCAATTGTTAGTCAACCCTTTTAACGTATATGTGCCACAACTTGTCATTTGCACGAGTCGATGGCTTTAACGGAGCATCTTTGTCAAAAAGTTGCATACTTAAGAGTCATGTAAATGAAAAGTTGTGCAAATGACCAGTTGTGCACGTATACGTTAAAATGGTTGACAAACAATTTATATTTTCAAAAGGCTTGGGGTGATTTTGTTGGCGATAATTCCTTAGAACTTGGAGACTTTTTACTTTCTAGATATAC
Organism: Aralia elata; assembly: GCA_034770075.1. Taxonomy (NCBI): domain Eukaryota; kingdom Viridiplantae; phylum Streptophyta; class Magnoliopsida; order Apiales; family Araliaceae; genus Aralia; species Aralia elata. The sequence continues at coordinate 14,656,619 of CM068379.1, forward strand.
TGGAACTTGGAGACTTCTTACTTTTATTGGTGATAATTCCTATGATGTAACTTTTTGCAAAAAGGAAGTCTACACCCAGGAGAATACTAATTTACATATGATCTTGTTATATGGTTGTGTGTGTTCATTCAAAATTAAGCAGGGGTTGTAAATATATTTTCAATTATTCGGGTTGATGTTTATTCAGCCCCCGACTACTCAGGTATATTCTGCGTGACTTATAATTATACTATATAGATTCTCATTCAATATTCTTGCAACACTCTGAGATTTCAGCACGACATTAGAAGGATGAAGAGGTTTATTATCACGACTTCCATCAGCATCAACCCTAGTTCTCTGCATTTCAAAGTTTGAAAAATCATATAAATAGCTCCTTTCTTCTTCATGTTTGTATCCAACATCTTTATTAATCATATAAAATTGCTCTATATCGTATTCAATAGTTGAAGCAAGTTTGAGTCTATCATTTCTATTTTGTAAACTTGAATTATTTTCCTAGATATAACAGAAGTTCTTGAACCCTATTTATTCGTTAAATCATTGGAATAAGGTTATTCTCAATGATTCTGTCAGCAATTTTTATTTCCGGCCAAATATCCAACAGACTTATCCCCAACCAACTTAATTACGATTGACTTTCCAACAGAATATTCCATCAGAAAAGTTCTAATTCCGAAGGAATAAGTTCATTTCCGACGGAATATTCTGTCGGTCTTAAGTATTTTTGTTGTAGTACCAGTAAGTAGCGTAAAACCTTTTTGGCTACTTTCTAGTGATCCAAACCTGGATTTGACTAGTAACGTCAAAGCATACCAGTTACATATGTTATATCTAGACGTGTACAAACTTGAGCATACATAAGACTCTCAACCGTAGAAGCATAGGGAATAAGATTCATTTGATCACGTTCCAACTGATTCTTAGGGCATTGATATGAGCTAACTTTGTCACCCTTAACAACATGGGCGACAGTAGGGGAGCAATTTTACATGTTGTATTTGTTAAGAACTTTGTCAATATAAGCTTGTTGGGACAATCCTAATATCCTGCGAGACCTATCTCAATGAATTTCTATACCTTTGACATAAAAGGCTTCACTGAGATCCTTCATATCAAAATTTTCAGAAAGAAAACGTTTGGTCTCATGCAACATGTCTAATTTATTACTAGCAAGTAATATTTCATCAACAAACAAAACAAGAATAACAAATTTACTTCCATTGACCTTCACCCTCTTGAATTACAGGATTAGGAACATAAATCTTGTTTTCTTTAAGATTAATTTTTCTAGGCTCACCACTCCTACTTAAATCACCATTCTCTAAAAACTCTACATGTATAGTCTCAATAATTTTAGTGCTATATGAGGGATAGTAAAAGCAAAAGCCCTTAGATCTATCAGGATATCCAAACAAATAGCAACTAATGGTTTTAGAGTCAAGTTTCTTTATTTATGGATTGAAAATCGTAGCCTCGGCTGAATAGCCCCACACCCATAAGTATTTTAAATTAGGTTTCCTATTTGTCCAAATTTCATAAAGAGTGTTAGGGACAGATTTACTAGGAACCCAATTTAAAATATAAACAACTGTCTTTAATGCCTTAGTCCACAAAAACATAGGTAAGTTGGAATTGCATAACATACTACGTATCATATCCATAAGGGCACACTTTTGCCTCTCAGCTACATCATTCTGCTACGGTGTATTAGGCATTGTATACTGAATGACGATGTCATTTTCGTGACAAAATAAGACAAACAAATCAGGACTATGACCCGTATCAGAGTGTTTACCATAATATTCTTCGCCTCTATCTGATCTCACTACTTTAATTTTTCGGTCAAGTTGATTTTCAACTTCAGCCTTGAAAATTTTAAACATATTTAGTGATTCAGATTTTTCAATAATCAAGTAGACATAAGTATAACGAGAATAGTCATCAATGAACGTAATGAAATATTTGTGTCCATCAATTTCAGGAGAAAACGGTCTACATATATCAGTTTGAATCACCTCAAGAAGTGCACCACTTTTAGTGGCTCCTTTTTTACTACATTTCACAAAATTTTCCTTTTTATACATTCAATACAATGGTCAAGATTAGAGAAATCTAGTGAATGCAGAATTCCATCCTTTATAAGGAGTTGCATTCTATCTTTTGAAATATAGCCTAAACGTTTATGCCGCAATTTTGAAGAATTCTCATTATCTAGTTTTCTTTTATTTCCACTTTTAGAGGTACTTTCTATCACATTCATTGTTAACAAGGATTTAACAAAGACATTATCTAAATTTAACTTATAGAGGTTTCCCTCAAAAGAGCCAAAACCAATAACATGAGAGTAATGATAAATAATTATTTTATTATTCCCAGCCTTTAACGAAAAACCATCAACGTTAAGTTTAGATATAAGAATTAAATTTTGTGTCATACTGGGAACATAAAGAGTCACTACAAGAAAAATGCCTAATTTCGACGGAAGTTTTGTCAGAATTAGGCTAATTCTGACGGAAGTAGTCTAATTTCGACGGAACATTCCGTCAGAAATTCGATCGGATATACAGCCGTCGGGATTTAAGTACGTCGAAGATTCAGTCAGAAATAATTATGTCGACAGAATAATCCTAACCAACTTTTCGTCGAAATTACGTTATTTCCGACGAATTAAGTTCGTCGATGTGACACCCCCAAATCCGGGTACTTAATCCCAACTGATTTGGTGTTCACTATTTCAATCATTCACAACTATCTACCCATGATAAGATTAATTAAATAAACTTAAAGAAATATCTTCCCTCAAAAGGGGGTTACATCACCAATCTCTAAATGAAACAAGTCCTAGGTTATCTAACCTCTATTACATCAATGCGGAATAAAACATAAAATTAAATAAGTCTTGTTACAAATAAACATCGAATGGACAACAGGTCTCTCGCTACTTCGGCATCTTGCCCTTGCCTTTACTCGTGGACGGCTCGTCCGTTTTCTCAGTCTTGGCTGCAATGTTTAGTGCAAGAGTGAGCAAACAATTGCCCACAAGTGTGATAACAATAACAATTGGATAACCAATGAAGAAGATTTCAACTGAGGTATAATAGTTTTTCTGAATTCAATCAATAACTCGTCAAGATCTGAAAGCTCAATTGAAAGCTTAGCTCAAGAACTGAATATAGATTCAGGATTAAAAGTGTATCTGAGGGTCACAAGGCCTCGAACTATGTCCTAGGTTATCAAGCATTTCTACCGTAACATTTAACAGTCTTATAGACTATGGACCATCCATCTCGTACTCAGGGGGATCAGCCCTTTGTACAATGTATTGTGCACAAACATTTTAACGCTATCGCGTAATTAATCCCCTATATTAGGGTTGTTCATCTCAGTCTAGTATCAGAATCCGTACCAAAAGGAACTTGGTTTGGAAAGATTTTAAAATGTTCTAAGTCTTTAGAACGCTCATCAACTAAGGACTAGCTGAATCAATAAGGTTTGCTAGTCTGATTCATCAATAAAAATTTGTACAATAGGAACTATGTTCAAAATCTGATTAACTATCAATGATCGAATAACAATTGACTGGAATAAAGCTTAAACACTTATCATGGTATCAACCTTGCTTGAATAACAATAAGCTAAGGTTAGTAACTTGCTCAATGAAAGTAAACTTGCTTTAAATAAAATAACAAGTTTAAGGGAGGAAACACTTGCCTCAAGCGTAGATTACAGATTTAAGTAATTCACGATCCTTAAACAACCTATACATTTAATTATAAAATAGTAGCAATAATTAGTTACATAATTATAATCACTTTAGGTTTGCTCTTATCCTTTTTATTATAACATCTCATTTAGCATACCATAGTCAATAAGTACTAGTTTAACAACCATCTTGGCAATTCATTAGTCACTTAATACAATAATATAAGTTTTAAACTTGTTTATAGCATCATAGCAGAATCAGAAAGAAAATAAAAATTTAAAATTCTGGTTACTGTTCCCTCGTCGGGGCGAGAATTTTCTTAACAAAAATCTCGTCGGGGCGAGACTTCGCCGGGGCGAAGATTTCCTTTACAATTTTGTCGCCGGGGCGAGACTTCGTCGGGGCGAGGATTTCCATTTCATTTCTCTCGCCGGGGCGAGAGACTCGACAGTCGTCTCCTACAGTCGCAAACTAGTGAAAACTTAGGCCAAATTTGGCCAAATTTTCCGAATTCTACCATCCAACACATAGTTTAAACATACCAGATATCAAATATGATATAAAACAATTACCTATCATGATTCTACACATTCTAACCATTATAATACACATAACCAACCAAATTGAACCAAAAATTCTCTGTTAAAACCAAATATTCATGTTTTAGCCATTTTAATAAAATCAACCACTGTAAACTCATCTTTCAATCATTTTAATCCATTCCACTTGCATTCTTTTTAGTTTTCATTATATAATCATAGTCAAATGTCAATTTATCAATTAATAATCAAATTAAACATCAATTTTCATACATATATGCCATACATGAACTAAGACTCTGAAAAACCAAAAACTTCACTCTAAAACATGCTTTCATGGTTTAACTCATTCAAATTAATTTATAACCATCATATAAACATCTAATACATGTTTACTATCAAATACACCAAGCAATTCATGTATTTAGCATATGAATTCACATACAGTAAAATAGAAATCATATACAGAGAAAAGAAAACTACTAACAAAAATTCAAAAGAGATTATACCTTCAAGCTATTTATGATTCCTTAGTTTACCCCTTCTTCTTGATTCTCTCAATTAACAAAAACTCTCAATTTTTTTTTCTCTTCTTCTCTGCAATTTCTTTCTTCTCTTTCTCTTTGTTAAACTCTGTTTTGTTTTTTTTAACAACTGATGAACCTTCAAGGCTCAACTTTAACATATTTCAATTTTTAATAAGTCAGTTAAAAGAAACAAAGAGTTAAGCCATGTTTGGCAAACTCAAAAGAAGAAAAATGGAATTTCAAAGGCTACAAGGCTTCGTTTGGTTGAACCACAATAAAATAATCCATTTTTACCAACCAAAGGTCACAAGGCCTTGTTTGGTTAAACTAAAATAAAACTATTTTCTATTTATTTTAATAAATCATTATATTATATAGTTTTAATTGTCACACTTTTAATTTAATTAAACTTATTATGAAATAAATTCAATTAAAATTTAATTAATAATTCCATTTAATCAATAACAACACACCAAATAAATTATCTTATTCAAATAAATCATTTATTCAAATAAACCATTTAATTATCTAATTTAATTATTAAATTAAATTAGAATAATCACATCAAATCACATTTAAATAACATTTAACATAAATTCTTTCACCATAACTTTATAAATTATTTATTTTACTCAATAAACAAATTAATAAAAATATTTATATAAGTCAATAAATATTTTTATTTAATCACAAAAATTGCATTCGTCACAGTCGATCACAGCCAATCGAGTTTACTGCTGCCACGTGGCAGTTCCAGGGATTCTGTATTGAGCTTATTCCCGTCAAAATGTTTGTCAGAATTATAGGAATTCCGTCGGAAATAGCAACTTCTATAATAACTTGTACTCCCTCCATCCCTTTATATCTGACGTTTTAGAGTTTTTTTTTATTCCCAAAATATTTGACGTTCTACAAAACCAAGAATATTTTGCCTATTTGTTTTCCTTCTCTACCTTTCCTTCTCCACCACCATTAATGGTTATTTTCTCTATTTTCAAAAGACAGTTCAAATTCTATTCTTTGATTTCCAAGGATACATTTATGAGAAGCCTTCAAAACTCTACTGCAATGATAAAGTTATCAGGTGATAATTTCTTTTACGATAAAACTATAGTTTCAATAGTTGAGAGCAAACCCTAGGTTTCATTGAAGATGAAGGATGAAGATTTTATGGAGTCTGATTCCGAAAAGAAGAAATTATCGTTGAAGATTAAGAATGATGGAGATTTCATGAAGTCTGAGTTCGAAGCTTTGCTCGTTGATTTGAACAAATTTCCAGATGAAGGGGAATAAGCTTTGCTCGTTGATTTGAATGAACCTGGAGGATTTGATTTGAACAAATTTCCAGATGAAGGGGAAGAAGCTTTGCTCGTTGATTTGAATGAACATGGAGGATTTGATTTGAACAAATTTCCAGATGAAGGGGAAGAAACTTTTGAAGAAGAAGAATTACAAAAAGTAGTAAGGATTATGTTGAAAGTGTATCTTTCAAAATTTTATTAACCATGTCAGTTGTTATGTTAAATTTTTGAATGAACTCTCTGTTTGTTGAAAATCATCATTTAGTGGAAAGTTAAAACATTTAGCCCAGCTAGAACCATATAATTCACTGAGAGAAAAATCCAAAGGTACAAGTACCTAATACAATCCAGACAACGCAAAAAGAACTAGCAAAATGCCGACTAAGATTAATCAAATAATCTACTTCAACATGTGCACTATAAATAAATGGAAACTTCAACAATGGAGTATGTATAGAGTGGCCAAATTAATCATTGAGCATCAATAATATTCTGAGTAAGTGCAAGGGGATATGCTCATATGCATGACTAGAACATGACCAATATTATGATAGGCATAATGGAAAAGGTTTCATAATATGATAAGAACCAGCATGACCATTAGATAGTGGAAGTAATCAACAAGGATTTATTGGTTGATTCCATTTCAAGCCTCTATTTCTCTGCTTTACAGAGAAAAATATTGATTTTCACTAAAAGCCCAAACAAATATTTGAAATAATACTACGTGGTGAATTCTGAAATAAGCATTACTTGCAACATACACAGAGTGTTACATAAATAGAAAAACTACTCCTTCATCAGTAGGCTCAGATTCAGGCAAACACAGAAAAATCCTCAACTCAAGCCCCATAAACTCAATCAACAGCTAATCTGCACAACCAAGATATATTCATATCAGATTTAGCATATACCACATTAATGATATTGTAAAAAAAATTCATCACAAATACCTTCATCCAATTGATTCAAATAATTTTGAACTTCTTGTACTAATTCAAGATCACATTTTATCTGAGTTGGGAGTTCACCTCGTCTCTCCAACATTTCTTTTCTAATATGCGGAATTTTGTATTTGTTGTGACCTTTGCCTTTCATGATTTCTATCATACACTATTGCAATGATAGAAATATGCGGTTAGACTTCCATGTAGGATACTCATCGAATGACTCCACCACGGCTTGTAATAGCTCATCAAAACTTCTTGGAGCCTCTTTGTACTGTAATTGTTGAATGGCATTAAAAAAGCCAAGATCTAAAACATTCAAATTTGGAGAATTCGCATGTTGATATGTCAAACGAATATCAAACCCATCCTGTATAGCAACTCGACAAAAATCAGTATCGGTCAAATTAATATGTGTTCTTGTATTGTCTTGTTGAATATATATCGGATATCCAAAATCCTCTCTTGGACATTTCTCTTTAATTGCAGGTAGAACCTTCTCTATCATGCAAGACCTTATAACTTCTCTTGTTACTAAAGTTATAGGATTTGTTTCAATTGTCCCGGCAGCTCTGTTAATGCTACTTCTTCTAGCCGGTTCTTGGGTAACAAAGGGGAAAAGACCAATTTTCCCTAAAAATAATTCCTTTCCTTGATTATCAAACCTTGGACACGCTATAGCAGCTAAAAACATGACTTTCCCAATGAAGTTTTTGCTTTTACACGATTGCATCGGATCTTCTTCATCTGTGATAGACTCCACGGCACGCTTGTGTGAGGTGGTGGTCGCCCGAATCGTTTCTAGTAAGTAAGTTTGATGGAACTCTTTTGAATCCTTAATCCCTCGCCCGAATTTAGACGATTAACCTTGGAATAGTCGATCAAGCAATTTTGAATGCGTGAAGGATGAAACACCAACAACACTTTGACCCTCGTTTAATTCAAATGATAATCTCCGTATGATTGAATGATGCTGTAGAATAATGCCACACAACTATGGTTTGTGGTATGATAAGTTGATAATTGAATCTCAAGAAAACTAAGAAAATAATCTAAGAATTCTTAAAGAACCAAAAGATGAGAAGAATCTCACAATAATTTCATTAATCAAAAAGTAATCTTATTTAATTACACAACCCATGTATTCTATTTATACTAATAGAATAAACCCTAAATCCTAAAAGGAATAGAAATCCAATTGGAAATCAAATTCTACCTAACTAATTAATATGAAAATCAAATCATATCTAATAAATATCCTAATTACATTAGAAATCTAAAAGATATGAAAAATCTCTATAATCATGGAATTAAATCTTGAAAACGTGTTGCCTCGAAAAATGCGCTGAACTTTCTGACGCCCTGGCGTGGGGCACACTGGAATTGGCCTTGCTGCAGCGCGGGCCGCGCTACACCTGTAGAAACCCTCAATCCTCCTTGGCGTGGGGCGCGCTGCCTCTAGTACAAAATTGGCGCGGGGCGCGCTGCTCTGGCAGATTTGACCATTTTGCCCTTTTACGTCCCGAACGTGATTCTTTGCTCCTCTTTCGTTCCCTTCATTGAACTTGAATCTTTGGAAGAACATAATGAATGAACTTAGAATCATATCCATTGATGAATGCTTTGCCACGAAGCTTGAATCCTTCTCCACTGTTCCGTGCATTGCTCCTCGACTTGTCTTGTGTTGATTGGGTCTTACTAAATAGATGGTATCTAGCAATCCCAAATCACATAGTTGATCCTCCTCTCGTGATCTTTTTGAATTGAGCTTCATTATCAACTTCCTTGAACAGATTTCAGCCCAATTACTTGCGATCAACTGATGAATCCTTGAAGCTCGAGTTGAGTGATGAATATTTGATGCGAGCCTAGTCAGGATCTCATCATTCCCCTCCTCTTGAAAAGGATTTGTCCTCAAATCTGACATTCTCTCCTTTTGAAAAGGATTTACCCATAAATCTGATCCTACATGAAAACATATTAAGATAGTAGCATCAAACAATTCATAAGCACAAGCCTTACCTAGCATATGAAATATATAAATAATATCAACAATGCAAGTAAGAATATGAAGATAATCATCAAAAACTCCAACTCCTGCAAAGAACACAACAACATCTGGCAACTCCCTCGAAATGACATGAACATCTTGTAAACATCTCTTTCCAAGCAATGATCGAATTGGCATAACACCCTGCAAGCGTCTCGTAACACAACTTGGAAACTCAAACTTTCGAACTCCTTTACGCACGATCTTGTCCACATCAATACGATGCTCTCCCACACATATTCCAGATACTTCCAAAGTATTAACTACACCAAAACAAACTAAATAAGCAACTAAAACTAACACGCAATCAAAATTTCTACCTAAGAAATCAAATGCATATATAGTAAAATAAAAGCAAATAAAACTATGAAAAGTCCTATATCCTCCTGGATCAAATATCAGCATGTAGAACTCTTCATGTAGCATAATCTCCCATCCACGAATTCCCAGATCAAAAACCAGCCTGATGATCTTGACCATTCGTAGATAAACCCCTTGACAAATTTCCGGATAAAAAGTGAACCTTATGATCTCGATCATTTGTACTAACTTCCATTCCAATGCACCCGGGTCAAATACAAAAATTTGAAATTCAACTCGTTGCATTCGCAAGTACTCTTGAATTCCTGGATTAAACACAAAACCAAATAAATCAACAAGTCCCTTTTGTTTAATCACAAAGGTATGAAGTAACTCAAAATCACATGCAAAGTCTACTAGAATAAAATCCAAATAACTTCCCTTTAGACTTCCCATGCATTGTTTGAACTGATTTGCAAATCGAATTAAACCTTTCTCCTCGATGAGTATGAACCCATCACAAATCTGCAAAACAAATTCAACCTTTCCCTTTCCATTGACATTAACCAATGAAAAATCAAATAACGACATCAATGGAATTGAAAGATCAAAACCAACACCACAAGATAAAAACTCACTAGCATACTTATGATACTCACAATCAAACTCAACATATGCCAAAGAATTTTTCCAAGTGTCAACAAAAGTCGAAGTATCATCAACACAGATATTAGCAAATTTTCCCATGAAAGAATGCAAAATATGATTTAACATGAAAACATTTAATGCATTAGTTAATCCCAATGATTTAACTAAACATGTATGTAAACCATATCTCAATCCAATATGATGATAATCACTTTTTAATTCAATACCCAATGATAGTAATTCTTTCCCTTTCAAGACAACATTCTCAAAATCATGCAATGATATCAGCTCTAATGGCAAGAAATTACCAAATGATAACAAATCATGCAATGAAGATTTCTTTATTTAAGAATCATGATTACTACCATTACCCATTAATGACATATCATGTAAAGATTGATTAACATCACAACCTAATTCATCATGTGAATGAAAAACCCTAGAATGAGTTTCATGCAAATACAAATGTTGAAAACGAGAATACCCACAATAATCACTAGAATAAATTCTACAACGATGTGCATTTAGATAATGAGAATTTACCAAATGATAGTAGAAATATTGATTACGAGAATATAACACATGCTCATAAACTAACTCGACAAATATCAAGTATCCTCCATAGTTTATGATAAAGACGATTCTACCATCAAAATAGCCAAACACAAATTTATCCATGGAAGCATGCAAAACATGTTTTAATAAACTCATGAACATACTAGATGCATTAGTTAATCTAACAGAAATAACTATCCACCTATATAAATCACATGTTAACACAATTTTCCATTTATCACTTTCCTCTGAGCTAACTTGATTTGGCAACATCATCACATGGTCATCATCACATGTAGATAAAACACAAGCACTATGCAATTTATCAAGCATATTATCTAAGTAAAGAAAACGATACTTGTTTACCGATTCAAAATTAACGCACAAGCTCAACGTCTTTCCCTCCTTAGGTACTATGATCTCATGAAAAGCACACGCACTAATGTTTTCTCCCATGATACCCGATTTGATGAAATTGGACTTCATCAACTCTCCAACCCGCCTTGGCAACTCCGTCATCGTCTCAGAAATACTATAAGCTGGCTGATATGGAATGATAGTTCCGGGTATATCCTCAATCACCTGTATAAGAGAAATAACAGAACTAGACAAAGAAGAGTTAATCTGGTTAGTATTCAAAAGCCCCGTCTTGTACGAATGTACAGTCATTGGCTTTTCAAAATACAACTCACTTTCCAACTCACTCTCCTCTCTTTTTTCACTCTTACTCTCCACTGTTTCTTTCTCTCGTTTATTTTCACTCTCATTCTTTTTATTCTCTCGTTTCTTTTCATTCTCTTTTCCACACTTTTCTTGTTCACACTCAATCTTTTTTATAATTTCTTTTTCACTTTCTTTTTGTCGTTTACTTTCACTTGTATTTTCTTTCTTTGAATCATGGACTTCATCTTGAACATCGAAACTTAACAACTCTCCTTGGACCGCATATTCTATTATCTCTTCTTCCATCTGCCTCGATTAATCTTGCTCCTTTTGTGCCTGTCGGGCGTTTTGTAGTTGCCTCGCCATCTCTCTGAATGATCCCATGACTTCTTCTTGGTTTTCCTTGGAAAATACTGGTTCCCTATACACCTTAGGAGTTTCTCGTGATTGTCTCCAATGCGAATCCCCATGCCTATGATCCTTCCTTTCATCATCCCAATTTGAACGCCTTGAAGGTTGATCGACATATCTTGGAGTTGCACATTCATTCCTCCTACTAGGTTGTCCAGGAGCATACCGTTTTCTCATCACGGTTTTCAACTCTTCCCACGTCTCGATCGAACGTTCTCCATACCTTTTTCTACTACGCATAAATTTAGCCCACCATGTAGCTGCATAATCAGAAAAATCTTGAATTGCAAGTTTAAACTTCTTTTGCTCGGAATATTCATGATAGCCAAACTCTCGTTCCTTCCTTTCCTCCCAATTCAAATAAGCTTCAGGATCGCGCCTTCCTTGAAAAGATCTCTTTTGCCACTCATAATTATTTCCACAATTATATCCATACATGATTGCTGCAAAACAAAGGTTAGTAGATAAAGAAAATTTTTCTCACACACTCCCTTACGTGTTTCGCTTAAACAGTATATCACACAATTATGAAATCGCGCGTGTATCCCTCAATAGGCTTTTACCCTCAATTGATCTCACCCTCTTGTCTTTTACCGCTCTAATTCCCTCTAATAGGTTCTTTTTGAATTCACCAAATAAATATCTCAGATTTTCTATCAATTCAATAAGAACTTATCACAAAACAAAATATAGCAAGTGTGATGTACGATAACCCCCAAATTTTCACGATCACCAATTAAGATCCTCTTGAGTGAAACCCTAATGTCTTCAAAATTCACAAATTCCAACAATAGAACCAATTGATAGATTCTTCAATATAATCCCAATATTCACGAAACTTATGACACCCAAGCAATTGCAACAATAATAATTTTTCCCAACACTTTTTTTTTAACACACGAAATTTATTTTTTTTCTTTTTTTTCAATATATAATCAACACGAAAAATAAAGATAAATAACTAGCTAGAAAACATAGCTCTGATACTAAATGATAGACTCCACGACACGCTTGCGTGAGGTGGTCGTCGCCCGGATCGTTTCTAGTAAGTAAGTTTGATGGAACTCTTTCAAATCCTTAATCCCTCACCCGAATTTAGACGATAAACCTTGGAATAGTCGATCAAGTAATTTTGAATGCGTGAAGGATGAAACACCAACAACACTTTGACCCCGTTTAATTCAAATGATAATCTCCGTATGATTGAATGATGCAGTAGAATAACGCCACACACAACTATGGCGCGGGGCCCCGCTACACCTGCAGAAACCCTCAATCCTCCTTAGCGCGGGGCGCGCTGCCTCTAGTATAAAATTGGCGCGGGGCGCGCTGCTCTGGCAGATTTGACCATTTTGCCCTTTTATGTCCCGAACGTGATTCTTTGCTCCACTTTCGTTCCCTTCATTGAACTTGAATCTTTGGAAGAACATAATGAATGAACTTAGAATCATATCCATTGATGAATGCTTTGCCACGAAGCTTGAATCCTTCTCCACTATTCCGTGCATTGCTCCTCGACTTGTCATGTGTTGATTGGGTCTACTAAATAGATGGTATCTAGCAATCCCAAATCACATAGTTGATCCTCCTCTCGTGATCTTCTTGAATTGAGCTTCATTATCAACTTCCTTGAACAGATTTCAGCCCAAGTACTTGCGATCAACTGATGAATCCTTGAAGCTCGAGTTGAGTGATGAATATTTGATGCGAGCCTAGTCAGGATCTCATCATCTGCTAGCAAGTAGAAATTTTCGATTTTCTTGGTCATGTTAAACCACTTATCATCAATATGAATAACATTAAACATTCCATTGAATATAGGATCATATGGTATGCTACTTTGCTCAAGCATTGATATGCAAAATCACAACCTCAATATTTTATGTTCTTCCTTCAGAAAAGGATTTAGAGCATTTGTATGACGCCGTATTTCTCCGTCTTGTACACGCCTAAACAAAGTGCTCTTTTTCATATTCATGGCATAAGCTAAGGAGCAAATAGTTGTTCGTTGATGCAAAAGAACCTCACGAAATCGATCCAAGTCAATCTGAATTCTCTTATGACCATAATTTTTTGTCCTTTTATGAGAAACATCAACATATGCGTCATTAGCTTTTGCTTTTTTCCAAATCCGCTGAACGGTACGAATACCAATTGAAAATAATGATGCCACCAATTTAGTCGTTCCTTTTTTTAATTTTCCATCAACATTTTTCTGTAGTAGCATATCATATATAGCTCGGCGTTCATCATTCCTTAAATTTCTCGGCTTCGTACGGTAACTTGATGACGATTCAACATATGCAGTAAACTTAAGTGTGTTAGAAATAACAAATTGCAGTTGGGGATCAGAACACATAAAGCATCTAAATCTTTAAAATTATTCAATGTTAGCTCTGTTTAGATTGAAAGAAGAAAATACAATACCCGGATTGAAGTTTGGTTGTTGCAATTGCGATTCTACTTCCATGTGTTCATCATCTTCCATTGGCACTTCATCATCTTCCATATCCAGTTCATCATCTTCCATAGCCACTTCATCATTAAAAATGGATTCCTCTGCTTTATTGTTAAGATCAAACGAATGAAAAATTGATTCATCTACTTCATTGTTAAGATCAAACGAATGAGAAATTAATTCCTCTGCTTCATTGTTAAAATCAAACGATTGAATTACTTCTTCATCTTCTTCATCTCTATGATCAACAAAATCGACATTGAGATCGATTTCAGATAAAGGAGCTCGATTTCTCTGTCGTGGAGCCATGTCAATGTAACGATCAAAATAATCCTTAGAAGTTCAAAATTGCAATCCCGTTTGAAGTCTATTGAGAATAAAATCCATTATGCTGCATATGCCTCTTTTAGTTGGGTTTAGTCGGAGACAAAATTTGGTAGGAAAAAATTTGCCGGAATTTTTTTTTTTGGCGAAGAGATAAATTTTTTTATCAGGATGTGAAACGTCCTTAATTAGGAGAGAAAGTGTGAAATCAAGTCTGGTGTTAATGGAGAATTAAATGAGATCAAAGTATTAATTAAGGGTAAAATAGTAAAATTACATCTATTCGTAATCTATGTGAAAATCTTTAAAACGTCAAATATAAAGGGATGGAGGGAGTAATAGCTTAAATTCGATGGAATTTTTGTCGAAATTATTCTATTCCGTCGGAAATAACCTTTGTTTTTTAAAATTATTATTTTTTATTGTATAGTTTTTAGGTTTTTAAACCCATTTTTTTACCTGTAAACCTGTTTTATCCGAACAACACATACAGTAATATATGTTCACATACAACATAACTATTAAAACCTAGCTACTTTATCCCAACAACATATACTAATCTAACAAGTTTTAAATTGAAATTAACTCAACAATAACAAATATAAAGTAATGTTCCATAAGTTATACAAGAAATTATTTAAACTAGAATGATTTACAATGTTTAAACTACAATAATATAAAAAAATCGATCAACTCAACTAAAGTATAATTTTTTACATCCAATTAAGCTAAACTAAAGCAACTATGAATAAAATATGTACAAATGACCTAAAAATGGAAAAATATATTGAAACGATCTACAAAACTAACTAAAACTAGTACTACCCGTGGTGTGAGGAGGATCATCGGACGGGGGTCGACGGTCCTACTCTGGTGTATGAAAATCATCGCCGCCATCCCCCTGCTCGAGATCGTCATCGCCAACCTGCTCGGCCTCGCCAGTTTACTCCGCATCGCTACCCTGTTGATACAAGTAAAATAAAACTCATTAGTCCGTATGAGAGAATTAAAGAGATAACTAAATAAAAATTAAATTACATGTAGAATAATTAACTTAAAGTAAATATAATACCTGAGTAGTCGGGGGCTGACTCCCCATCGGGCCAAAAGCCTCCGAAGGTAGGGTAACCACCAATCGGAGCACCTCATCACGTATTGCGGCGAACTGCTGCTGCGGGATACCTATACTCTCGACGGTGGCCCCTACTGCAATATCTTCAGCTAGTTGGTGAAGACGAGCTCGGCTGGACAACTCCTAATAATGGATAACCGTACGAAACGTCTCTAACATCGCCGCCATAACCCTCTGAAAAATCTCATCATCTAATCTAGTGCCCGTATGAGATGGTCTAACAGGTGCTCTCGGACGCTAGCTTTGGCTAGAGCCTGCGAAAATAAATATAACATTATTAATTATAATTTATATTATTTTATAAATTAAGATATAATGAGAAACATCAGGAATATTATTTCTTCCAAGTATTGTACACGTTGGTATCCTCGGCAGGCCCAACACTCGATACCTGCTAGTACTACTAGTAGGGAGATCTTGAGACGCGATCCATAATCCCAGCTCCTTATCCCGAGATACGTCAATCTTAGGCGGAGGGATGGTGGAATTTAACGATTCAAAATTCCCCTTAGCATCCCGCAACTCAGCTACACGATGGTCCCGAAGCCTCTGAAATCAGTCTTGTAACTTACTTTGTATATGTGAGTTAATTAAATTATTTTATTAACTACCTAATATTAATAATTACTAAAAATTGAGATTAGTTTTACCCGTATAACTACTACTGCAGGAGACATAGCAGACTCCTTAGGAGTGTGGGCTCTATCCCAAAACTCTATTATAGCAGGAGGTCGGCCCAAACTCTCCCGCATGGCCTGATGATAAATACATTCATATAATATTTATTAAGTATGGTAATGACAATTGAGTATCTTATCGAACTAAATAGAGATACTTACCGACTTCACCTCCTCAAAGGACTGTGAGTCGGTAGTGTGTACGACTCGGAGTTGGCCACAATTCTTCTTTGCCTGCTTGGACTTATTCTTGAAGTCATCAACATCCTAGTGTGTACACATAGCCTTCCAGGCTGCATCAGAGACTATCTGGGGCTGATGATCTCGTATCGTAGTCCCGGGCTGGTCTATAATTGCCCGGGCAGCCCTCTGTCTCATCTTGTACAACCAGCCGGTGTAGTTCTTTGCGACATGTGCAATAATAACACTGTCGTTGGTTGGCTGAGAGATGTCCTCATTATATCTAAAATAAATCTATAAAAAAATGAAGCTTCTAATCAGAAATCATTTGAACAATGTGTAAATACCTAGGATTATTGAGTTTAAGTTATGTAATTCGACTTACGTGAAACTCGCGCAGCACGGTGTCCATATAGGAGGTGTCATACTGCGCATACTGGCTAAATTTCATACAACCAGTAGGTAGGTGTGTCAAGTAGATGGCGTGTATCGTCGCCTTAGCGACAGGGGCCAAAATACTACAATATGAGATAAAAAACACAATGTGTTATTTTAATCATGCAATCATATAAAGGATTTTAATTGCATTCAATATATTATATTTGACACTTACTGTGCCGAGTCGACATTTACACGGACAATGTGTAGAACTGTCGGCGGACGACCGAATAAACCGAGGTTAGTCCCTCGGTGATGTCGACGACCAGTATCTGTAAGTATAAGTGATGACATTATATATGTAAATATACTACTTTCATATGCTATAAACAATTAAGGAAACAAAAGGAAAACTTCAAAATAACAGAAAATTACTAGCTGATGATGACGACCTGGCCTAGGAGCCGTGTACAGATTATGTACGGCTACCACCGCGGCGACCTCTACCGCTATGTCTAGCCATAAGGGTACTACTAAAATAACCAACATTAACTAATTAATTTTACAGTTAATTTATCTTAATAATTGTTACTATTAGTAAATTATTTAAAAAACACCACTAAGTTTAGTCTTTGTACGTTGTCAAACCCGTCAGAATTAAAATCAATTTCATCATCGGATTTTGTCTCTTCCTCTTCCGTCTTAATTTCTTTGTCGTTATCATCTTGTACGACGATATAGTCACTAACAACCATATCTTCCTCGACTTCCTCATCATTAGGTACATCAACAACATCATCTACCAGCACATCGTCATCATTTAGCACTACATGGCTAGGATTGCTAACTTCTTTTTGCAACGGCTCATCCATTCCATACAGATTAGTATCATCAAATACCCGAGTCCTTGTTGTGACAACTGTATACCAGGGGCTTCTAAAATTTTTAACATGAGGGGCATAGTATACTTGAGTCGCTTGGCTGGCTAACACGAATACGTCATCAGATTATAACTTTGACTTTATATCTACAATGACGATTCTATTACGATCAACTTTAACACCCTTTCAGTATCAAACCAGGGACACTTAAATGTAACAATCTTTTTACCTCTAGGATAATTAAGCACAACCACTTCCTCTAATCGTCCATGGTAATTGGACTCGGAATCTTGGTAACAGTTTCCCATCACTACAACGCCAGAATTGACTAATGTCAGTTCATTCAAGTCATCAACCTTGAATCTGTACCTATTAACGATGCAACTGGGAAATGAAATAATAAGTTTGTACGAACTTGAAATCACATCTCTAAAACGCTCAGAAGCGTTATCTTTTTCAACTCTTCTCTTAAACCACTGTTGAAATTTTATAATAGTGAATACTTCCAACTGTGCTACAGTTAGTCCCGGGTTAGAAGCATACGCTTCCTCTTCAAATGAACTGAAATAATAATAATAATTATCAACGTTGGGGAAATTATATTTTTTTGAATTTTGTCGTGTTTCTACCCTTTTTAAGATTTTGATTTATTTATTTTGCTTAAAAGGTTGATTTTTAGGAAAAATCCGACATAAATGCCGACGGGATTTTGAAAGGTTGATTTTTTGATGATGGACCAATTAGACAGAGCCGCCAGTTTGTAAAGATTTAAATGGATGTACCAACTCATCCGGATTCTTAGATTTTTGCAATATGACCCAATATGTGACTGCGTAAAATTGGTAGCTTGCTTAAGCGAGGGGAAGGTGTCCATCGTGGGAATCTAGTCAAGATACGATTCGTGGATTTCGACTCCAATATTCCTAGGCTCACTGATGCGTAGGTTTCATACCTACACATCAGGTGTCTATTTATGTGAATTATTGTTGATTTCCGTGAGTTATAGTTACTTTTCATGCATTATGATTTGAATTGGCGACAAATGGATGAAAGTAGCAGCAAAAAGATCAGGAACTGCAGAAAATAGGGCAGCGCGGCCGCGCCCAATTTACACTAGGGTGCAACACGATCGCGCTATTTAATTTTCTCCTTCTACCAGGGCAGCGCGACCGCGCCCCATTCAGCCTATTTCAAGCTCGGTCGCGCCGGTTCGGGAGTTGACTAGAGTTAACTTTTTGCTTAAGTTGAGCAACTGATGTGTAATTTATTTCCAGACTTCTAATTTAATTAGGATTTATGTCAGATGCTATAAATAGATGTTTGAAGTCATTATTGAGGGTGGTTGAACTTATTAGAAGAAAAAAACCCTAGTTTTGAAAGCTAGTTTTTGGAGACTTGAAGCAACTTGATTGCAAGAGAGATTAAGCGCAGGAGCTAAGGAGAGATACAAGGATTGCATCAACAGTTTTTATTCTCTTCTCTACCTTCTACTTTTGTATCTTGAATGCTATTTAAATTGTGGATGATGGATTTTAGTTTAATTATGAATTAATCTTCTTTTTAAGAGTACAATGGATCTTGTTGTGTAGTTTTGAGTAATATGCTTCTTGGTTAATTATTGTTAATTAGTGTTGGATTGTCTATTATGGTTTGCACCTAATTGCTTAATTTCCTAGCCAGTAATTACCGTGATAATTTATATGAACTCGAGAGATGAATTATAGGTTTAGATCTAATCATAATAGCATGTGATTGTATTTTCTACATGGTGATGGAATTCATAATTTGTGTTTAGGATAGAGATATACCTACACACCGCATGTAATCTGATAGGAAACTTGTGCGTTAAATTATTTTTAATTGTAATTCACATAGAGATATAGTGAATTAGTTATTTAGGGTGTTCATCTTAATTCTATCATCTGTGGATTTAAGTTGATTTGTTTATGGTACATCGAGAGATCGTCATAAATATTGATGAGTTCTCGATTAACAATCCTGAATAATTAGCATAATTTGATAGGAAGTGTATTGATCAAGGTGAAGCAACAAGTGAAGTTGTAGTCTCAAGTCTTTAAAATATGTTCTCGAACTTGTGATAGTTAGTTTTAGTTAAAACTAATTAGTTAAATTCCAAAATTCACAAATCTTAAATCGATTGTTTAATAAAATTGGGTTCATATAAAATTGGTAGTTGTTATTATAAATTACATTTTTTCTCCGTGGGAACGATATTCTACTTACACTTTATTACTTGTGGACTGCGTATACTTGCGTATTTATGCTAGTATAGAATTAGGCAAACACTCACATAATAATATATTAAAACATAAGCAAAAATAGATCTAAAAGTGGGTTCTCGTAACCCTATCTTTTAGATTGCAATAACGAAGCCAACATTTCGAGGGACTATGTGTATTAACGAGATCTATGGAATGGGACTTAGAACCTAGGATATAAATTTGCAGTTCTAAGATGCCTCAGATCCGTACAATGCCACAATCGGGATTAAAACGAAAGCAATAAAAATATATCCTAAAACCGCTATCGGGTGCTTCAATTGTTAGAATCCCTAGCGCGATTAGTTAGGACCTCCTCCCCACTAGATATGGATCTAGTGTTTTGCGGAGTATTCAAAATCGATTAAAAACATTGGAAATGACTAGATCTAACCTAGATCCGAGCCAATCTAGCATAAAGGTTCAAGCTTCGAAGATTTAGAACCGGTTAAGGGCTAGATCTGACTAGATCTAGTGAAAAGATTTGATCTTTAACTATATACAAGCAAAATAATCGGTAAAATAGATAGATCTACAGATAAACAACCAATATATATATATATATATAAAGATTGAAACTTTAAATAGATCTAAGCACAATAATATATAGAATAAGAAAAATCTATACTAGATCTAATATATCTATATCAAAACTATATAAGAATCAAATTTTTCGCCAAAATAAATGATATATATATTAGATATATATTAGATCTACATTGAATCTACATAAAAATCGGATCTTTTGGCACAAAACACAAATCGAAGCTAGATCTATGCTAGATCCACTAGATTTATGTTAAATATACATAAACATTGAGTCTTTCACCTTGAGAATGGTGAAATCCTCTTCCTTGAGCTTGAATCTAGATAGCTTAGATCTAATTTGGTGGGATCTAATGAGAATAGCTAGCTCTAGATGGGTATTAGAGAGGTTTTTTTGGTGTTTCTCTCACTAAATATGCACTTTCTCTCTCTAACAGTCTATTCTCATCCAAAATGAGCTGATTTCGGCTATTTATAGGGTTCCCTAGGTAGCCACAGGTACACCTATGGCTAGCCTAGGGTGGGCCTCACTTGCTCGATTTTTGTGCTGCAAAGAATGTTTTTCATGCTGTGCACTGGAACATCCGTAACTTTCAATCCGAGAAGAGTTAGGAGGCGTGCCATACCATTACGAAAAGCTCTTTCTGATAGCTTCACAATGATATATTATTCATTGCATTCTAAGTCCAGGAAGGCAGAGCAAAAAGCAGAAAAACCATCCCTGAGTAGATGTCGGCTAGTCGTTCGCTTTGCTTTGCACTGAAACGATCATAACTTTCAATCCGGGGATAGTTGGGAGACTTGCCATACCATTCCGAAAATCTCTTTCTGAGAGCTATGCAATGACATAAGGTTGGGCCAATTCTGGATCAGAGAAGATAGAGCGAAATGCAGAAATAAATCTTTCCATCGGTGTTAGTTGGTTAACCGTCACGCCTTAAGTAGTTTGTCACTCCCCAGTCATTGAGATGGCTTTGTGAATGTTGATTTGAATCCCGAAATCCTCTGTTTAGATGTCTCATCCTCATACTAAAATGACTCTTTTGCCCTCCTGCCAGGGTTAAAAGATATATGCAAAATTTTGGGTGTCTACAGATGACCTTCTTTGTCATGTTTATACAATGCAATGGAATGAGTATGACAAAAATATAGACACCCAATGCATGACAAGATATATTGACAATTCAAGATAATCATATAAAAGGGTGCAAGTCAATTATCAAATAATGCAATGGTGTAAAATGTTTTAAACTTTTGATGTTATGATGGTTTTGCTGGGGAAATTCTCATTGATTGATATTACCGGGTCTTACCTAGGATTCCCCAGTTGACTGCATCATCGGGTCTCGTCCATGATATTCCTTTGTTGAGTCTTGTCCCCATTGGGTTTAAATCACGAGGTCTCGTCCTTGTGTTGAGTCTCATCCCCAACGGGTTTAATCACTAGCTCTCGTCCCTGACATTTTTTGTTGAGTCTCGTCCCCAACAGATTTGATCACCAGGTCTCCTCCCTAACACTTTTTTTGAGTCTCGTCCCCAACGGATTTAATCACCAGGTCTCATCCCTGACACTTTTGTTGAGTCTCGTCCCCAACGGATTTAATCACCAGGTTTCGTCCCTAATACTTTTTGTTAAGTCTCGTCCCCAACGGACATATCATCAGGTCTCGTCCCCAATGCCTTCGCTGATAGTAAATTACATATTATTGCCAATCGCACTTCGCATATCACACATCACAAATCGCACATCGCACTTCGCATCTAGCAAATCGCACTTCGCAAATCGCATTTCACATATCTTAGAACAAATCAAGTTGCATATCAAATTAAATTGCATATTAAATTGCATATCGAATCAAATATTGCATCAAATCGCATGTCAAATCAACTTGCTTATTAAATCCCATATCAAATTAAATTGCCTATCAAATTGCATATTAATCAAATCGCATATCAAATCATATATCGCATTAAATTGTATATCAATTTGAGTATCATATCAAATCGCAAATCAAATCACATCACATATTAATTCGCATCTCAAATCTCATCTCTCATCGCAAGTCGTATATTATGTCATGAATCACATCACCAGGTCTTATCCCTGATGTCTTCGCTGGGTCTCATGCCCAATGATCATATTGTCGAGTCTCGTCCTCGACGCTTTTGTTGAGTCTCGTCCCCAACGCTTTTAATGCCGATTAGTTAAAAGAAGACATGCCTTCTTTAGTGTTCGCCCATCTTTCTCATGTTTGATCCATTTATTTACCGTTTTTCTCATTTTTGGTATCTTATGACCCACTGTTATCATATTTCAGATTCTCGAAACGCTTTATAATTTTGAAAATTCGTTTTTTTCTACTTGATTTTGATTTTAATTTTGATGCATTTCAATCGCTTAGCATGCCTATTTATATTTCTTCTCTTGCTAAGGAAAACGCAATAACTAATTGAACCAAATTGTAAAGAAAACATACCCGATTAGTCGCTGGAAGCTCTTCTCCATGACTTAGATATATATCCTCATACGCCAAGTAATTTCGTGATTTTTAGGGCCTCCTCGGGGCTCGTTCTCGTAGATCGGCTTTGGCAACCATTCGCGCCATCCTCGCTGATTAGTTGAGTCAGGCATTCAGTTCCCTCCACCCGGAGCCATACATTGCAGGGATTAATGTTGAGACGCCAGATTCATTGGGGCGCTTGTGCTTCTTTCCTGTATATTTTACTTTAACTTTCACATTAATGTATATATACACAGATGTTATGTATGGATCAATAAATATTTTATATATGGATTCATCTTCATTGTTGTGATGAATATTCACTGTATATGCTTAGATGAAAATGACCTCTATTTAGTCAAATGATACGATTTTACCGACAAGACGATCGTTCTTGAGTTAAGAATTCTCTTGGGAATTCTGTCTTTTTCCCTTCCCTTATCATAGCGATCTTAATTCATCGTAACTTCTTTCAAGAGTTCCCATTTCTTCTAATGAGAAGTTTGGTCGAATCTTAAAAATGCCCTAGCCCCTGTGCACGCTATTATCGAAGATTCATATAAGAAACTCGCTTCGTTGACCATACTAAGTTACCCATAATGAGCAATATCATGCACACTAGGCAAATAACAAAATGCACAAAAAGCTTGACAGCTAGGGCTGTCAGGGATAACTTTGATATATAAATATTAGTATAATCTCATTAATGAGGCATACAAAGTTAAAGTGCATGAAATTGAATGCTCATTTGCCTACCATTTAACTCGTATTCGCGTGGTTTTTATCGCTAAAGAACTTGAAATTGCATTGGAAAATGATTCATTTCTAAGCGAGTCGTGAAATGTGAATAATGTGCCGTGTATATATTAAAGTCATTTTAATTTCTTTTATTTTGACGATTTTTCATTTAACAAGTTATAAAATCGCAAGAAACTTTTAAGCATCCATGGTCATTATGCATGAGTAAGATCAAATTCAAAATAATTGCCTTCCTTTATCAAAGGTACTTCGTCTTCATTCTCGGTGTTGTTCTTTACAGAATTGATATCACATGACACACGCAATATGAATGTCGTGACCCTTAGTATGGGTTTCTCTTCCATGACTTTAGATGGTCTCATTCTTCTCGCCTAGAATTTTTTCTTCTTTTTGATTTTATATTTTCTTTTCTCTTTTTTCCTCACTTAACTCGTCTTGTTTTCTTAGGATATTCAGAGTTACCATTTAACGAGTTTTGGACCAATGACTCCCAAACCAAACGGCTTTAGGACACTAGGTGTAAAGACACCCCTTCTGGTTTACTTGCTCGAGTAACAAAGGTCGCACTTCAAGAGAAGTTAAGTGGTCTACTCTATTTATTCCTTGCCTGACCTTATGCAATATTCGTTTTCTTAGGCTTAAGTTACCCATGTAGCGAGCGTTAGGCCGGTGACTCTCAAACCAGATGGCTTTAGGGTACTAGGTGTAAAGACACCCCTCAGGCTTAATTACTCGAATAACCTAACCCACTATTCGAATTTTCTTAGGTCTCCCTTTCTTCCAGCATTTACTCCTCTTGCAATGCTTGTTTTCTTAAGCTCTAAGTTACCCATGTAACGAGCGTTGGGCCGGTGACTCCCAAGCCAGACGGCTTTAGGGCACCAGGTGTAAAAGGCGCCCCTCAAGTTTAATTACTCGAGTAACCTAGGCCACGATTCGAGGCATTAGATTGGCCATTATTCACCCTCTTTCAATTCGCATTAACTATTGTCTTAGCTTTATACCCCACAACTAAGAGTCAGGGCATACACAAAGTGCAGATATGTATATGAGGTCGATTATACTCCGAATAACACTTTGAACTAGGATCTTGTGCCTAATCAAAAGGTTGAGTAGTCTTAATCTTCTAATCGTACTCACGATTCCTGCTCCACGGACACTTATCAGAATTAATGATGCTCAAATAAGTTTTTAAAGTTTCGATGATATCTTTCACAAGCATTTAACCAAAAAGAATTTTAAGTCACAACTAGCTAAACAGATGGATATGTTCTTTCAAGTTCAAAAAGATCACAAATAGTGTATGTAATATCCCTAATATTTATGAGTTAGTAAATCATGATATTAAATTATTATGATGATTGTGGCATACAATGAGATGATCCTTAGAAAAGGAGATTGATGGGTTAAAGGCAGGATAATACTTAGTATATAATTGTGACTGATAAAGGTTATGGAATAAAACCTACGAGAATTTGTTGAGGAAAATGGATTAAATAGGTAACATAAAACCTATGTTATAGTAATACGTTGAAATTATTCAACGATAAAATTTCGGAAGAAATTAGACAAAAACCGAGTAAGAGGTTTGATATTTGTGATTCCGAGGACGGAATCCTTATAAGGAGGAAATGATGTGACAACCCGAATTTTCGAGAATAATTATAATAAGAATTGAATATAGAATAATTCTTATTATGAGTCGAGTTTGAATATATATGTGTTATATACATTTATGTGATTTATTTGGTGAGCTTAATATGTATATATATAAATGTAATATATATACATAGATACAGAATGAATGAGTTAATAGTTAATAATTGTAACGATCGCGAGTCATGGGTAGCTTGGTAATTCGAGCTTATGAATATTATTGAATAAAATAGACTTTTATTGATAATATTATGTGGTAAGTGTTTAAAAGTTATATTATAACATAGATTATGTATAGACAATGATTAGTAAGTATGAAAGTTTTCGTATAAGCTAATTTGGTGGTTTCGAGAAATATCGCTAGAGTACTATTTATTAGATTAAATAAATAGTTGAATAATAATATTATTGAACGAGTTATTTGTTGTAAAGACGCTAACCCAAGTTATGGGCGAGATATGTGTGCGATGATGTATATGATTATGGGGAGTTAATCGTGAAGAGCAGCGATCGCGAATCGTGAATACCCTCGTAATTTGGGTTTATTAATATTATTAAATGGATTAAATATTATTTTTATGTAACGAGTTTTAAGGTTATTTTTAACCTGGATGATGTCAACGTATGAAGTTTTATGCGTTATTGAACCGTATGAGTGGGAAATTTGATTTCGCGAAGAATTGCAAAATCACTATTTGCGGGGCACGTTTCCCGAGGCACTATTCATGCCATAAAATTTTTGTGTCTTTTTCAATGTTGAATAATTTCATAAATACGTGTATGTGTACGAATAATTTTTCCAAGTGTCTGAAATTTTATTTGAGCCGATACGTGATTTTATCCGTATCCAAAAAGTATTATATGGGTGTTCCGAATAAATAGAAAAATCCCACAATAATTATTTTTATGCGTCCCAATATTTATGATAATACTCATTTTAATTTTGGGTAGAGTTATTTACCAGTTTTGGTACAAAAGTGGGAGTTTTCGGATATAATTTTGATGTATTTGGGTATTTATTTTGGCTTGTTACACCAAGTGGGAACCAACCAAAACCCATCAACTAATCAGATGCTAGGAAAATGAGGAGAGAGAAGGTAGGTTGCCAACAAGTTTGAATATTTGGCCACCTTGAGCCACTCCCATTCTTCTCCCAAAATTCCTCCACTTCTCCCAAATAATTCACTCCCTCCCATTCCATTCCTAATTGCTTCAGCTGATAGAGAGAGAGAGAGAGAAGTCTGCAGCAAAGAAGAAGAGGAAAGAAGGAGAAGGTCGCCGGAAAAAGGAAGGAGGAGGAAGAAGAGAGCGCGGGTGGAAGAGAAGAAGAAGAGGAAGAGCTTCAAGCAACTCTAATAAACCCTAGCTAGCTTCTCTATCATCTATAAGAGATTTACAGAGGTAACATCTCATTAAATCCATTTCGTTTGAGTTTTGTAAAAGATTTTCCAAGGGTTTTGGTTTTTAGAGCTTGTGAGCTCGTGGATGATTTTCTTGCGATTCTTGTTGTTTTTGTTTGTGTTGGATGATGGTAAATGTTGTTAAGAGGTTATATAAGCCATTAATAACATCAAAGTGGAACTAAAACGCAATAAATATGTGCCTATGCTTAAGGAAGATGAAGAACATGAAGAACAATGAACTTTGGACATGAACTTGGACATTTGGACGATTTAGAGGACTTTGTAGCTATGATTTCGTGTTTGTTTAATTTATTTGTTGTTATGATGTTGTACTTCTATGAGTTACGAAGTTAACCCAGTTGGAACGGAGTAAAAAGAAGTTAAAACAAAGATTTGGTGAAGATTTTTGTGAAGAACACGAAGAACACCAAGAACACGAAAATATAGCATGAGTTGATAATTTGGCCTAAGATTTGGCCATGTTAATGTTAATGGATAGCTCTGAATTTTTGATATGTTGTATCCCTATGTCTTAGGAGTCCATAGAGTCCGGAACGGACCAATTTGAACGTGTATTGAGAGAGTTATGGTGGTTGGAAGCAAGATAGGTCTAGAACACCAAAACAGAGCATTCCGGGAAGCAAAACGGGTTGGGGACTCAGGTTGAGCGCCTACAGCGCTGGATAGGCGCTGTCCACGAGCCCAGCTACTGCAAGAGAGCGCTGTAGGCGCTGGTCATAGGCCATTTTGAGCTCCTACGGCGCTGGTAAGGAAACTGTGCAAAACTACTCCGACGGCATTTAGTAAAATGGGCATAACTTTCTCATACAAACTCGGATTGAGGTGATTCAAGATGATTCGGAAAGCGAACGAGTAGACCTACAACTTTCGTTCTTTGAGTTTTTCAATCTGAGGTTGGGATCAATTCCCAAATTGACCATTTCTGTGACTAATGTGTTTTTGGAGGCAATCAAAGAGTGTCGGGCATGAGCGTAAGCACGCGTAATGCTCCCGACAATGTTAAATGATGTTCTAAGTTCTAAAACATGATTATTATGAATTATAATGATACTTAATATTAACCATTGAGTATTAAACAATTCGAGTGGGCGTGCTAAGCGTACGCAAACGCGTGTCACTTAGACGTTCGAATAGGTAAGTGTGGCGTACGGACATGCAAACGTCGTAACGCCGTAACAAGTGTGTATAACTTTGTTTAATATTTTATTTCTACTAATAATAAAACATGATAGAGTGTTATAACCCAATGTATGAGCATGTTAAACGTGTCGAAAAGAGGCGAATTAGGCGTGTGACGTATAAACGTCGAAACGCCGTGTAAAGTGTTAACGAACTTAAATAATGTTTCGATTCAAATGAAACGAACATTATAAGATATGGGATGGGGTTAATGTAACCAATAAGTATTGATGGTGATAAGGGTCGTAACGTTTTCAAATGGCGCGACACCGAGTAACGTTTTAGAGTTAATCGCGTTTATTAATTTATAATGCGCGAACAATATGAGATAAGAGTTGTTATATTGTAAACCATTATATGAAGCCTTTTTAGTGGCTAATTGCTATTTTATTGTTAAATAAATTGTGTAGGATATTTGAAGGACGAGCCATCATAATTTGGCAAGGAACGCTTAAAGGCAAGTTCTTTCAGTAACTTGTTGACTTGTTTAAATGTAGTAATATACATGACTTGATTACTAAATATTTCACTTTTATGTGAATTATATGCGAGCATGATTAAAGTGTGCACAATGTGCAATTATGTGACAATATTGTTCTATGTGGGACTTGAATTATTGTAAATGTACAATGTGAGATGCATGATGCATATATATAGATGAATTGCATAAGGTTTATAATGCATGAGTAATATGCATAGTATGAGAATCATGATGCATGGATAAAATGCAAACTTATGTGTTACGTGAAGCATGAAATGTGAAAACTGTTAGTTCTTGTTGAGCCGTCGTGCTCATTCTTGCAAAAACAAACTTTTGCAGATTTACGATGCAATGCAATTATCTTGATATCGTGATGATAAGGATTAGAGGCACATGGAAACAGGAAGATTGCTAAATATTCCCTTATTGTAATTTTTTTAGCTGTGATGACGGTATATGATGTACGTGAACTTGACTATGTAAATCTTGAGTTAGAAATGAAGGTTATCCATTATAGTATCTATGATGTGATTATGTTAGTTACTTGTTATAATAAACTACAAGGATGACGATAATGTATAAAGGACATTTTTATAACGAATGTATAGTTGTTGGGTAAGTTTGCATATATTCGGTGATTGACTAAAGTCAGAATGCGAACCTTGCGTTCACATAGGAGACTTTGTAAATGATCAATGGTATTTGTTTAACCATGATCATAAGTGCTTTAGTTAAATGTTACGAAACCTGAGATTGAGGAAAGTTTGAGGTAATAATTGCTAATGCTTGTATTGATATGGACTGTTATATCTACAGCAGGAGTAATGTTAAATTTGTAATGATTATTAAATGATGTATTAATTAAGGTCTTCGTACCTGAGATTAGATGGGAACATGTTGTAATAATCTTGTAATTACTTTCATGTAGTAAGATCATGTTTAGTTATGGTTTCGAGACTTGGGACGACAATATTTATATTATATCAATGTAAATATTTTTATTATTCCGCAATAAGTTGTTGACAGGTGTAGAATGAGATGTATCGTGTTGCACAGTGATGCACCAAATTCGTGGATAAGGGAACCCGGATTTGGGGGCGTCACAGTGTAAACCCAACTCATAAGTCAAAATATAAACTAAGCATGCTTCTCAACTTCACAAGAGTTAAAAATAAATTTAATCACAATTTTTTCTTATCCTTGCCATAATCAAATTCAAATCAAATCATTGTTCACCTATCCTAAAAGCATACTAACTAAAATGTTAATCTAACTAAATTCAAATACCAAATAAACAAACACAAGAACACCGCCCCCAAACTTAAACTAGACACTGTCCTCAATGGCTAAGATAGAAAAAATTAAAATAGAGGACTTCCCTGAAAATATAGCAATCTTCCTCCTTGTCTGCTAAGTCTGAAGAATAGGCTAGACACATTGGAATGAATAAGGCATTACACTTGAATTGGACTCGCATAACCTGTAAACACATTAGAAGCAAGTTTATTAAATCCTAATAAATGCAAATTTATTAACTACTATGAAAGTTAATAAAATAAATAAAAACTAAAACTAAAAATTAAACTTTAAACTTGGGTTGCCTTCTAAGTAGCGCTTGTTTTATAGTCTCAGCCTGACTTCTTCAATTTCTATCCAATTCCCCTTCGATAATTTAGGAACCCTCCATCTATTAACAACCATGTAACATTTGAGGGTTTTGCTATAGTAGGGGCCCTTATATCAAGTTCACCTAGCTTGTTACTTTTGGATAAAATTTTATTTATAAACTTCAAATAGCTAGGTTCTTGGTCCATTGTGTCTGTGAATGGAATGTTGAATTGAAGCTTTTCAAACACAATAGGATCATCGGCTATCTTCTCATAGACCCCTTGTTCGTCCCACTATGGTTCCAAATGTATTCTAGCTCTAATATCACATCGAGCTTTTCCTAAGACATAACTACCAATTGGGCACGGGATTGCAAAATCACCCGGATCCTTGAGCTTTGGTGGAGAAAGTACATGGGGCACTAACAAAATCGGCTCATCAGCGTTGGAACTCAAGGCTAGATCTTCCTCGGCTGTATTTTCCTGATCCCCACTTGTCTCTTCCATATCAGAATCATCGTCAATTAACACGTCCGGTTGCAGCTTTGATTTCACAGCGGTAGACACTTCCATATCTGAATTTTCACAAATTAGCTCGGGCACTCTATCAATTTCAAGAACCAAGTTACTTGACAATTCACCTTGATGGCGATTGTTAATGACATTTAAAATCTGTTCTACGTGGTTTTCAATATTCCGGGCCGAAATCTCCTGACTTTTCCTACTCTCCTCATTCAAAGCTATGATCTTGGACAAAAGTTCCTCTAAGCTTGACATCTTTTCTTTTTGAGTAGGAGTTTGATCTTGAAATTCTGGAGTATATGAGTGGCTTGGAGCAAAGGTTTGGATTTGATTGTTATCGCTCCATAAAAAATTCAGGTGATACCCCAAATCCTGATAATAATTGTTAAAATAAGCATAATCATTGGGGTAATCGCCAAAGTTGCCACCATACTGCATCGACTGAAAACTGATGGCACATTGATGACTCAGATGATTTTCAGCACAATAATCACAAATAATCGTTACACTTTGAATACGTTATGCTGCAAAAGCGTCAATCTTTCTCAAAAGTGTCTCAATTTGTGCTTATAATTCCTCGAGTTCATAAATCCCTGCCACTTTTGGCTGAGTCATTCTCGTATAAGGCCGCTGATAATCATAGTTGGCCATGGTGCTTGAAAAGGAAGTAGAATAAAATAAATAAATAAATAAAAATGTTTAAATTAAGACTAATTTGATTAAAATTAATATTGGCAAAAATTATTAAATTAATTCCCCGGCAACGGCACCAAAAACTTGTTTGCCTAAATTTATACTAGCAAAATACGCAACTATACGTAGTCCATAAGTAATATAATGATAAGAGAGTTGTCGATCCTAGAAGGAATTATTTAATAATAATTACAAATTACTAACTCATAATCAAATTAATTTTATTTAAACAACTGATTAAGATTGTGAATTTTAGATAATAAAGTACTAAACTAGTTAATCACTAACTACCAAGAATTGAATTCAGATAAAAAGACTTAAAATTATAATTTTCTTAATGTTTCACTTGAATTAATACACTTCCTGTTAAGTTATGTTAACTATTTCAGATTGCTAATCAAGAACTCATCAATATTTATAACCATCTCTCGATGTATCATAAACGAATCAACTTAAATCCACAGATGATAGAATTAAGGTGAACACCTTAGTTAACTAATTCACTATATCTCTATGTGAATTACAATTAAAAAAGATTTAAAGCTCAGGTTCTCTTTCAGATTACATGCGGCGTATAAGTATATCTCTATCCTAGACACAAATTATGAATTCCATCACCATGTAGAAAACACAATCACATGCTATTATGATCAGGTCTAAACCTTTAATCCATCTCTCGAGTTCATATATATTACCACGGTAATTGTTGATCAGACAATTAAGCAATTAAACACAAATCATAATAGACAATCCAATAATAACCAACAATAATTAACAAAGAAGCATATTAATAAAAACTACGCAATAAAATCCATTGTAATCTTAAAAAGAAATTAGTTCATGTTTGAATTAAAATCCATAATCCACAAGTAAACCATCATCCAAGATTTACAAAATAACAAGATAAAAGAAGAAATGAAAAACTCTTTGTAGCAATCCTTGATATCCTCCTTAGACTCCTATCTTGATCTTCCTTCGTGATAATCTCGTGCTTTAAGCCTCCAATCTTTCTTCAATTCTAGGGTTAGCAAAAAGAAGCAAGATCCCCCCTTATTCTATGCCTCACATCATGTATTTATAGGTTCTAGTTAAAGTTCTAAACCAATTAGAAGTTACAATCCTTGTTTCATTCAATTTGGATCAAAAATAAGCTTTTTAACAACCTGACCCAGCGCAACCGCACCCATATTTGGCCTATAAAGCAACACTGCCGCCCCCAAGTGGCAGAAGCTAAGTTTTTCCTTTTGCAGACCAGCGCGGCGGTGCCTGACTATTTTCTAGACCAATTAGCATTATTGACAATGTCTGGAAGTTCTGTCAAGGAAATGAGTTATTTAATTGCACGCCATTTATACGGAATGCCCCCTCTTTCTTGGGAACGATCTGGTTGTAAGTGTTATGAGTCTATAATACTCAGAAGGATTTAGTGTTGGATAGTGAGCACCAATCTACTGTAGTAAATACATGGATTTGGGGTTATCACAATAATTGTCACAACATTTCATACTATTGTCACTATAATTGTGAATAATAAAGAAAAATATAATCTTGAAATATAAAAAATGTGAATATATGAGGTAATTACTATGTGGTAGACTAAAGGTAATTAATATGTGGTAGATTAAAGATTTTTTTTATGAATGGTAGAAATTATAAATAATGATAATGGATTAATCTTTTTAAATAAAAATGATAATGGATTAATCTTTTTAATAAATAATGATAATGGATGAAAATGGGTA
This sequence comes from Aralia elata, assembly GCA_034770075.1. Taxonomy (NCBI): domain Eukaryota; kingdom Viridiplantae; phylum Streptophyta; class Magnoliopsida; order Apiales; family Araliaceae; genus Aralia; species Aralia elata. The sequence continues at coordinate 14,689,685 of CM068379.1, forward strand.
ATCATTATTAATAATAAATTTAAAGATAATAATAATGGATGAATAATATATTTATTAAACGTGGTGGATTTTGGCTATAAATAGGAAGACTTAGTATAAGGAATTTCATAACTTCCTTACTTATATTTTCTTCCACTCTCTAAAGATTTCTTAGTGTAAGTTTCTCTTTGAGTATGCTAGGTTACCTTAAGTATTAATAAATATCAATAGAGTGCTACATTTATATTCCAAGTCATTCCTAGTTTTGAAATCTTTTGTTGCATTATTCTTTGAATTTTCGAGTGAAATTTTCTTATGTTCAGCAGCACTTTAGAAAAATCATACTAAATTCATCATTTGTCTGAATTGAGTGAAGTAAAAGCCTGAATTCTTCAGTTTTTCATCCTCTACAACTTTAAAGAAGGAAGAAAAGTCATCTGATGCCATCTTCATACCTTAAAATGCCGAACACCGTAACCTGTCCTGATTTTCGTCACTATTTTCAGCCCAAATTTTTAAAATTCGTAACTTAGTCATATTAACTCCGAATGAAGTGATTCTTGAGTCTATTTCAGGTATCTTTTCGAGAGTTACAACTTTTGCGAAAATATAAACAGATTTGAAAAACTCTAAAAGACCCGAAAATCAGATTCTTTACTGCTGCAAAGACGAACATGGAAGGATTTATTCGGCTATTAATTTTGTTTCACAATATCGAGGTAAGGGGTTATCATTTTTTGATACTCGTAAGTAATATCATTTTCTTTCATACTCGCAAGTGATATTATTTTTTTTCATACTCGTATGGGATATCATTTCTCTCTTACTCGTAAAGGGATATTATTTTATTTCATACTTGTAAGGGATATCATATTCTTTCATACTCCTAAATCTAAACTTACTATGGTTATAATTCCTGAAATGATTAGAAATTCCTTTGAGATTTGTGCTTCATCTAATATCATTTCACTTGAACTTTTTATTTACTTAAACCTTCTTATTAAATTTTAATCGTTATCTTTGAAATATGAATCTTGAATATCATTCTTGAATTTGACTCTACATTTTGGTCATCGTGTTGACGATTTGGACATTATTGGACTCTAAACAAATTAAATTACAAAATTTTAATGTTTATTCTTTACCTTATTATTCTGATTATTCTGTCCATTTATTATATCATTGTTGTAATCGTTGTAATAAAATTTCTCTTTGGCCTGAGTGCAAAGACAGTATAATATGATTGTTAGGTGTCTTTAGCCTTTCTGGCAATAACATGTGGTGAAAGTTCTCTTTAGCTAGGGGTGCAAAGAGGAACTATTGATTGATATTACAATTGACTGTCTTTGGCTTTGGTGCAAAGATGAATTGATCAGCATGATTATGACTATGAACTGTTTAATTGGTATGATTATGATCAAGAACTGTGAATTTGTATGATCATGACTATTGGTGTTACAATTGAATATCTTTGGCCTGTAGTGCAAAGATAGACTGTTGATTGGCATGATCACAACCATTGGTGTTACAATTGAATATCTTTGGCCTGTAATACGAATATGACCTATTAATGGCATGATTATGACTAAGAACTGTGAATTTGTATGAGCATGACCATTTGTGTTACAATTTACTGCTTTTGGTTCGTAGTACATAAACAGTATGATTGTTGGGTGTCTTTGGCAAGGACATGCGATGAAAGTTCTTTATAGCCTTTGTGGAAAGGACTGTTGATTTACATGATTATGACCAAGAACTGTTGATTTGCATGATTATGAATAGGAACTGTTGATTGAAGTTACATGGATAAAATATTGATGGTGAACTTTTAAATTGGAGAAGTAGATATTATGGTCTACTTGACACTTCTAATGGATTACTTGTTCCGCTGCAGTTATCGTTAAAAATTTATATTATCTTTAAATCTGTGATTTATCACTATTGAAGGCTAAAGATAATTTATTCTTCATTATCTTAGTCATGATGCTCTTTATTGGGCTAGTTGAGCTCACCCTTTTGTTTCACAATTTTTTTAAGGGAATAAGAGTATAGTTGGGTCTAGTGAGGAGAAGAGGAGTATAGAACAATGTTCTGAGTTAGTGGTTGTCCTCATCAAGTTATAAAATAGTGTGGCGTCAAAAATGATACCATTAGAATGAGGAAGATAGAAATCTTCTGTGTTTCTTTGGGGTCTAATGGGTCAACCAAGGCTAATTCTTCGTGCCTATGACATTTATTATAACTTAGAAGTATGGCCTTCAATGTTCGAAGGTTTACTCGATCATTTTTCAAGGATTTTGATTCCTAAAACAGTTATTGATTGTACTTTTATGTAGAGTATTATTGAATTTGGGTGTGAATATTGTCGTTGTAATATTAGTTGTAAATAGGAGAATTTGTGTTTGTTCTGGTGTTATTTTCTGGCGACCCAGATTCGGGCGTGGTTTAGGCCCGAATTTTGGGGGCGTCAGAGTCGGAAAATGAATTCTCTTCAATCCACTATTATTTCTTTGTCAATTTCATTTTTAGTTTTTATCCTCTAACCAGTTTGGTAAAATTTTCTCCTATACTCCATTTGTTGCTCATTAAGTGACATTTTAGTAATAAACACATTCGTTAAGACATAAATTAATGTTTAACTAGTTAAGTGTCCCGTGCGAAACATAAATTTTTTCTATATATATGAAGGTAATAAAATATTTTTTAAAAATTTTAAATTAATTGACTATTACTATTAGAATGGCTACAAACGTTGAGTCATTGATCAAACAAACAAATATCAAAGACTCACAATTGAGTCTTAGTAAAGTATTTTTTTGTTATTATTTTAATTTAATATTTAGTTTTTATTAAGTTTTTAAATTTAATATTTAGTTTTTATTTTTAATCTTTCGAATTTATATATAGTTTATTATAGTTCAAAAATGAGTAGAACCTAGGAGCCTAAACTTAGTGTTTAAAGAATTATATATTAAATAACATTGTTATCGAATAATAAGTTACCATAATAGTTTTTAGTCTTAAAAGGTAACTGAATTTTAATAACTAATATATAAATGAGGAATTTTTTTAACATTAATTAACGAAATATCTCATATCGAAAATAAAATTAATAAGTAAATAATATATTTTGTAATATATATTACTCTTTTTAATATTAATTGTTACTTTCTCATAGTATTTTTTCTATATTTTTAATATATAACTATTTAGGAGTAAAATTGTTATAGAATAATAAGTTACTATTATGACTTTTAGTTTTAAAATTAAATAAATTTTAGTCATTAATATATAAGTCATATATTTTTAACATTAATTAACTAAATGACTCCTATATGAAATAAAATTGGTAATTAAAAGTTTAATAATTAAAATATTTTATAATGTATAATATAGTTTTTAACATCAATTATTATGTAATCATAATATTTTTCCTATATTTTTAATATTTAGTTATTTAGAGTCCAAAGTTGAGTAGAGTAAAATCTTAAACATGTTTTTAATGTTAAAATTTATTATATGACTACTTAAAGGACTCTTTTATAGAATAATTTTTTTATAAAATAATAAGTTAACATTAAAGTTTGCAGGACCATAAAAAAGAATTTGGTTCTACAACAGTGACTACTAATTATTTTTAATTGTTAATAATTCACAACTTAACTTACTAATAATTTAGTTTGATTTTATTGTTTCATAATTCATTATTTAATCTTATGGTGTTACATCATCATCATATTCAGTTAGTGCAACCGGGACACACTAACAAGTGTGCTTAGGGGCTATTTGTTTACATCTGAATGAGTCTAAATCTGACCGAATAAGTCATTCAGACCGTTTGTTTTATAATTTTTAAACTCTGAATGCGTTTAAACGATTCATCCAGAAAATTGTGGTTGAATCAATAAGAAGTAGTGTTGAATGATATTTTAACATACCTACCCTCGTAGATAATTAAAAATTACATTTAATAATTAATATCCACTGATTCAACACTACTTGTTTACAAAAAAATTTTTGATTTTTTTTCTTCAATAAATTGGTTAATAATCAATTTAATGAATATTGTTGTAGTCTTTTATTTTGGTTTTATGGACTAATAGAATGTTATTTAAAAAAATTATTATTTATTTCTAAAATTATATTACTAATAGTATACTCTATCAAAGATTATTCACAAGTTTATAATTATTTTTTCTTAGATAGCATTGTTTATTTATAATTACAAAATAAATTTGTTCGTAATAGTCTAGAAGGTTAAAATAGGAAAATACATGTATTCAGATGTCTTAAACAGACAATTATCAAACACATCATTTCATTCTATATTTAGAGTTTGTACTTCATTCAGCTCATTTAGATTCTTTTATACATTTAGAACTTTTCATTCAATTTTATCAAATACCACCTTAGATAGGTCGGAGGAGAATGGATCAATGGTTTGATAAAGTGAGGTCGAAGGTGCAGGATTCCAGGAAATACATGAGCGACACCCTTAGCAATTTTGGCCAACATCGACCCCATTTTTGACAAAATGTATGGCTACCCCGGTGAACATTAAAGTAATTACCATCTGAGTAGATTGAGTTATGAATTTATCATTGTTTGTATTGTACAATATACATTTTAGTTTTTCTTTTTGTCTAATGTTAGCGTTGTATTAATGCAACCGCTTTAATCATCATATTTGGGGTAAGGTTGTTCGTTAATTTACCGAAAAGAAAAGAATTAAAAGAGATGCATTGGAATACCAAAATCAGGAATGCATGAATCTAGAAATCAGGTAAATCAAAAAAAACTTTAGAACTTTTGAAACTTTTTGTAAATGTCAAAATTTAAGAGAAGGAAGAGTTGGCAAAAAAAAAAATAATAAAAAAATTATTCAACTTTTGGATTACGAGTCATCAAAATTAGATTACTTAGTTGACTCAGGACCAACCAAAATAACTTGGTATTTGTCTTGTTATATTTTAGTATAGATAGATAGATTGATATGTATTATAACTCTTAATTAATTATGGCTGATTTTGCCAACGACTGTAATATAATTATGACGGTCATGTCAATTACCAAATTTTGTGCACATACAATTTTTTTTTTTTTGTGACTGACTAAGTCAACTTTTACGAATATACTATTTTTGTGATTGGACTTAACCCATCACTAATATTTTAAGAAAAAAAATAATTAAAACGATATATTGTTACGAAAAAAATTAATAAACTAAATTTTTTGTTAAATACATATATTAATTTAATTGTATTTACTTGTATGGCATATCACTAATATATATATGAAGAAAAGTTATTGCATTCCAATATCAAAAACATACTCATGGGCGGATCTACTGCAAGGGCAGCATAGGCAGCTGCCTATGCTCACTTTTTTTTTTCTTTTTTTTTATAGGTAAACTCTTGGGGCAAAATTTGTAAGTTAGTAAACTCAAAGGGCAGATTTAAAACAAAAGTTAAAGTGCATGGGGCAAAAAATAATTTCCATTATAAATTTATAATCTAATTCTTTAAACTTCAAAGTATGCTTACAGGGAGTTAGAAAGAGGTGAGAGTCTGAATCTAATTCTTCTCCACTTTTGCTTCACTGCTAGTGCTTTTAAATTCTATCTAAATGTTTATTTATTTTGAAATTTCTTTTTATTTTAGGTAATGATTTATGAATATTTATTTATTGTATATTATAGAATTCTATGTACATTGCATAAAATAATTGGTCTCAAAGGGGTTGTTGACTTATTATATATATTAACAATATTGTAACAAAATACATGTTTTACATATGCAACTGCCGGAAAATACAAAATTATCTTTAAAAAATTTGGCTCGGGGACGCTGCCCCCGAACATACTAATAGGCGAAAAAATAAACACAAAGCCAATCTTTTACCCAAAACTCATGCTCCATAGTCCATACAACAGCAAATAGTTCCTAAAAATCTAATGCTGCTACTAGAATTATAAGAATTAAACACAATATAGTAGACAAATCAAGAATTAGAAAGCAAACATAATCGTAAAACGAATCTCTCTTCTTCTTTTTTTCAAATAAGAGTATATGATGCTCCTAGCTAGATTTTGGTGTGGGGATCTAACATACATACCCTCCCTGAATTTATATCATTTCTCGTATTAGTAATTAAAAATTGTTCAAATGAAACTACAAATTTCATTGCTTAACCCAACTTAAAACTTAAAACACCATGTATTTTGTGGAAGGGTTTGAATTCTAAGAGACTCTACCAGCACCATCCATTTTGGCGATGATGGGGTTGCAAACGCCCTTAAGCTCCTTCATCTTGTTCTCAAATTCTTTCACCTTGGCTAGCCGGTTGCCATCCAGCCACACCATTGCTCGCTTGATAGCTTCCTCCATCTTCTTCTTGTCAACAGCCATCTTCTTCTTGTCAACAGCCATCTTCTTCTTGTCAGCAGCCTGAAGCTTGGAGCTCGTCTTGTCTCCCCTAATGTAATCCCTCAAGGTATACACATAATCCTCGAAAGCATTCATGGCCTCAATCTTCTGCTTGTGCTCCTCATCTTCAGCCTTGTACTTCTCGGCATCAAGTATCATCTTCTCAATCTCTCTTTTGGACAGTCTTCCACTATCGTTGGTGATTGTTATCTTGTTCTTCAGCCCAGTAGACATACACTCTGCGGAAACCTTCAGCACCCCATCTGCATCAATGTCAAAGCAGACAATCATCTTAGACACACCTCTTGGGGCAGGGGGGATGCCGGAGAGTTTAAATTTTCCCAGAAAGTTGTTATCCGTTGATCTCGATCTCTCACCCTCATAAACTAGGATTGCCGCGTTTGTTTGATTATCATTTCTGGTTAAAGTTATGCGTTCCTTTGTTGTGGGAATAGTTGTGTTCCGTGGAATAACAACACTCATTACATCATGATCGATACCAGTTCCAATCCCAAGAGACAGAGGAGTAACATCCAGCAACACCAAGTCCTGAATCTTTTCATTGCCACCACCGTTCAATATAGCAGCTTGCACGGCTGCACCATAGGCAACAGCCTCATCAGGATTAATGCTCTTGCAGAGCTCATTCCCATTAAAAAACTCTTGCAATAGCTGCTGCACTTTTGGAATTCTAGTAGATCCACCGACTAAAACAACATCATGGATGCTGCTCTTGTCCATATTGGCATCCCTCAAACACTTCCCCACAGGCTCCATACAATCTATAAAGAGATCCATGTTTAACTCCTCGAATTTGGCACGAGTGATTTTCCCACAGAAATCAATTCCCTCAAACAAAGAATCTACATCAATTGCACTCACTGCATTTGAAGACAGAATCCTCTTTGCCCTTTCGCAAGCAGTTCTCAATCTCCTGAGAGATTTAGCATTGCAAGCGAGGTCTTTTTTGTGCTTCCTCTTGAACTCACAAACAAAATGGTTTAGCAAACGATTGTCGAAATCCTCTCCTCCAAGGTGAGTGTCACCGGCTGTAGCCTTCACTTCAAAAATATCCTTTCTGATAGTGAGAAGAGAAACATCAAAAGTACCACCACCAAGGTCAAAAATTAGGACATTTTTCTCCACTTCTGAACTACCACTTGCTAGCTTCTTGTCAAGACTGTAAGCGATGGCAGCAGCAGTCGGCTCAACAAGGATGCGCATGACATTGAGTCCAGCAATGGCACCAGCATCCTTTGTAGCCTGGCGCTGAGAGTCATTAAAGTGCGCGGGGACAGTAATAACAGCATTCTTTATTATTGATCCAAGATAATCCTCTGCAATCTGTTTCATCTTTATGAGAACCATTGATGAAATCTCCTCAGCTGCAAATTGTTTCTCCTCACCTTTGTAATCGACGACAATCATGGGTTTCTCATCACTACCAAGAATGACCTTAAACGGCCAAAGCTTCATGTCATTTTGTACCGATGAATCATTGAATCTCCTACCAATCAATCGTTTAGCATCTGTAGAAAAAACCAACTTAACAACATAATTATCATACAATTTTTAACTAAATAATTCCTTAACTTGGTAATAAGGTTTCTCTACATTGCAGATAGCACATGACACTTGAGATAAATAAACACATTATTAAAATGCACATAGAAAAGTTATGATATTTCAAGGAAGACCTAAAGACAAAAGATCTACAGTTAGTTTTTCAAGTTAGCTTAATTTTATTAGAAATAATCTGTCACTAGTTAAGCAACTAAGAAAATCTTAGTAGTTGATAATAATCATAGGTTTCTCAGCAAGATCACGAATGACCTTAAACAGCCAAAGTTTCATGTCACTCTGAACGGATGGATCATCAAATCTCCGTCGAATTAATTGTTTACCATCTTTGTACAAAACAAAATTAGCAAAATACAAGTATACAAATTTTCAAGTAAATAACTGATTTACTTGAAATGCAGATCGCATTTAAGATAATAAACTGCGAGTTGAAAAATTATTGTATTTCAAGGAATATTCAAAGGCAGAGAGTGAGAATTATTGTTGAGTTAAATTTAATTTAGTACTAGAAGTAGAGGTAATACAAGTAAAGCAACTAAGAAAATCTTCTCTAAGTTACCATTGTCATGGAATGCACGCAACAACTTGAGAAAAGAAATATTAAGGGATTTTCAAATTAAACTGGCATAAAACAGAGAAAATTGATTGCATAATCCAGTATCCAAAAACTTGATATGCATAAATAGTAGGGGAATAGAAGCGAAGCCAATGCTCATCTGCACCACGCAAAAAAAAAAAAAAAAATATATATATATATATATATAGATCCTGAAAATATGATTTTGCTACCATAATTTAAGAATCAAATAATAACATACTCCGTTTCAAAATTATGAGATAAATTTTTTTTTTGTCCGTTTCAAAATTAGAAATTCATTATCCTTTTTTCACCGCTTCTAAAATTAAATATACATTTTTAATCCAAAATTAAAATTAAAATTTTGGAAGAGAGAAAGTAGCTATTATTATTAACAATCTAGCCTTAACATAGTAAGAAGAGACAAAACCTAAAGAGATGCAAGGATTACTACTTACCAAAGACGGTGTTGACAGGGTTTAAAGCGACCTGGTTCTTGGCTGCATCCCCAATGAGACGCTCCTCATCAGTGAAAGCAACGTAAGACGGCGTCGTTCGGTTACCCTGATCGTTTGCTATTATTTCGACGCGGTCGTGTTGCCATACTCCGACACACGAGTACGTGGTGCCGAGATCAATTCCAATGGCATGTCCACCTTCTCCGGCCATTTAATTTGGACTCCCAAGTATTCCAACACAAATCTGAAGGTTAAATAAAAAGGCTGATCACGCTACCAATATGTTTGTGTTAGAAATGTCAAACCCTCTTATTAAATTGGTATTGGATGAATTGGTGACATCTTAATACTTAAGAAAAGAATTACTATCATGGAGAATAATTGATGAAAAAGCACCTGCACACGTGGGGATAAGCAATTAGTCTTTGTGGCTGAAAAATGAGAGCTTCGGTAAGAAGCTTTGATCTCTAATAGTAATCAAAAAAAATACATAGGAACTCTAAAATACACTTTAACAGACTCATTGAGCCTGTCAACTTAATTAATATGAAGTGGATTATTTCAAATAGGAGATGGAGGGAATTAAGTTATTTCAAATAACTTAACACTTGTGCAAAGTTACTTTGGTGGGATTTGGTTCACGGAATAGAAACTTGATGTAATGCAATAGTTTACATAATGTAATAGAGTTGTAATGTAATGGTAATAAGTTATTATGATATATTTGTTTGGTTGGCTCTTAGTATTTGTGTAGTAATTATAATGTTATTATATTATGCTCAAAATTGTGTTTGGTTCACTAAATTATATGATTGTGGTACTCTCTCCGTCTCTTAATATAAGTCGTTTTAGAGAAGTATTTTTGTCTCTTAATATATGTCGTTTGAGAATTTCAAGTAAGTATTAATTACTTAGTTTTCAATATTATCCCAGATATTAAATATAACTTTGGTTCTCTTACTATTTTTTGCCCAATAAATAACACTCTCTTTTTTCAATACAAGGATAATATAGACAATTGATATTATATTTAATGTTATACAATCATTTCCTTAATACTTGTGCACAATTCTAAAACGACTTATATTAAGGGACGAATGGAGTAATGAATAAAGTAAATTGTAATAAGTCAAAATATCAAATCAATTGCAATCATTACTATTTTGTCTTTTATAATATATTGCATTACATAATGTAACCCTATCAACACGGTCTTCAGTAAGTACTATTCCATGCAACATACTTTAAACACTACTAGAAAAATAAGAATATGTGACGGAACTTTATAACAATTTTTAAAAACAATCATAAAAGATAGTAATTTATGATAGACTTTTTGAGCAATCACAAAATAATAATATATATGATGGCTCTTAGTGATGACTAATTTTGTCATCAATATATTATAATTGTGATGACCATGTAAATCACCAAATTTTTTATGCAAAATAAATTTTCTTTTTGTGACACACTAAGTCATCACTTATGAATATACCCTTTTTGTGATTGCATTTAAGCTATCACTAATATTTTAACGAAAGAAATAATCAAAACAATATTTTATCAGAGTCAGTGACTGATGATCTAAGCTAAGAAAATCATATAAATTTGTTGTGATTAATTATAATCTAATGGGTCGACATCTAAGTCGCGTGGTCCGTAGGGAACGTTGTTGCCGTGAGAAGGCTTTGTTATTCCATTTTTTCGGACGTAAAATGTTGGCAGTCGAGCTAGAAAGTAATTAATTTGATAGATTTTATATGAGAGTCCGATGCTAAGAGTATTAGGTATTGGCCCTAGTACCTCTAATATTAATAGGAAGAAAAGGATAATGTTAAAAACACTTCAAAACTTGCTTATAGCAACCTAGAAGAAGATTTAAAAAATTGTTCATTATTGTAATATCCTAACTTTTTATGAATAAGAGTTAATTTTTTTATATTATTCTAGACAGTAAGGTGTTAATTTGATAAAAGGATAAGTTATGGGTAATATTTGTAAATTATAGGAAGTAAACAGTTTGTCGGGGAATATTCGTTTTGTCGGAGAATATTCTTTTTGTTGGGGAATATTCGTACGACGGTGCCGAAATAACTAATCATTGGTGGGCCCTGTTAGGTTTGTATATAGCGCGAACATGCAATCAAATTACATAAATAGTGCGGAAGCGCGATAAAACGGATTTTAAAATTTTTCATACAAACCATCACTATGATCATCCATGTGCTCAATTATCAATTAAACGAAAGAGATAAAGTATGAGAATCATACCCTTATAGAACCATGCTTCCACAGGTACGAGTTCACCTCCAAATCCTTCGCGTTCTCCTTGAATTTCACCAATGAGATTCCTTCCTTTGATCAACGTTAGCCACCCAAGTGTTTGGCCTCTAGAGATGATCCACCAAGGAATAATAGTTATTCAAGAAGATGGGTGTTGGTAAAACCCTAGTTTCTATCTTTATAGAAATTGCAAGTACTCTCTCTCTCTCTCTCTCCAATTCTCATGGAATAGTGTGTAAATTGTCTAACCCCAAGTCATGATAAGACTCCTCTTATTTATAGATATAAGGAACCCTCCTAAACTATTTAGGATTAGGGTTTTTATTTTAATTAAACTCCTTTAATTAATTAAACTCCTAATCTAATTAGGAATTTATGAGAGAGTACTTCTATTAATTAATTCCCAATCATTATTAGGAATTAAATAATAGTAATAGTAATAATAATAATAAGACTCCTCTTATTAATTTATATTTAATATTTCTAAAATATTAAATAATAAATATTAAGCTATTTAATTTATTCTATCTCCATAGATTAAATTAAATACACTTAACTTATTATTACAATTATGCCATTTACTTCTTAAATAAATATTTTTCTTTTGCGGTGTGACCCTTTAGGTTCTCCATATTAAACCGGTTGTGAATAAATCAATTAGACCAATTCTAATCTTATTTAAATAAATTAATTAAATTATTTAATTCATTTAAATAAATAATATTTATTCTACAATAAGGGTAAACCCCCTTAGCTATCAACGACTTTCCAGATAATATAGATTTCAACATTAATCACAAAAGAACCTTTCAGTGAATAGTTACCGTATAATTCAATCCTTCTACCATACAATGTCTCAATTAAATATAAGACATGACATTACTGTCAAGTCTTATTTAATTTAATTATATGTATTTCGATTCTGAAATGCACAACTCTGATTAATGCAAATTAATTAGAAACTCCTTTCTAATTTCATTCTACTTTGGCCAAAGACTTCTGAGTCGTCATTTATCGAATCACATAGGACATTCTCTCCTTTTACTATAAGTGGTAGATTCTTTGTTGATCATTCACCTATCTCCATGTACAACGTATTATACCCAGTCATACCCTTTGATATACCCTAAAGGTCTTAAGGGACATGTCAAAGTATAACTCATCATACACAATATACTATGATAATCTCAAGTCCAAGGATCACTTGTACTACTATCACTAGAGGAATTCCTATTGACAGACGAGTAAAACTCCATTAGGTATTCCTTAGCGAGCCACGTTCAGTGAACTTATTCTCCAATAAGCACCTACATACTTGCTTTAGTGTCTCCACACAAATGATTATGAGATCAATCATCCTCTTCCTAAGAGCAAGCAACGTATGTACTAATCTATCCGGATTCACTAATCCCCTTTTTAGTAATCCAACGATTAGGAACGATTTTAGTTTGTGAGCTATCTAGAATTTAGATCTCATTAGCATGTTCACCATCATGATTCTAAAAGCATTACTCAAAACTATGGGTTTATCACATTTAATATAACAGCACCATGCAGATAAAGTAAAATGCCTTTAATAACCGAATAATATTACAAAGTATATGCTACATCATATCAAATATGATTGGCTTGTGTGCATACTACTTTCAATCTCCAACTTGCACTAAAGCCAATCGTCATGGTATCTAATACCCTTCTTCTCTAAGTGACGATCATCCTGCTGTTTGGATAAAGCTTCAGTAAATGGATATGAAATGTCGTTCTTGAGAGTCCACTATCTCTTAGTGACTTCTCCTCTTTCAATGATTCCACTAATCAAATAAAAGTGCTGCAACACATGTTTGAATCCAAGATGAGACTTATATTAAGGGACGGATGGAGTAATGAATAAAGTAAATTGTAATAAGTCAAAATATCAAATCAATTGTAATCATTATTGTTTTGTCTTTTATAACATATTGCATTACATAATGTAATAAGCTAATATATCAAATGAAAGATGTAATGAAAAACTCTAAAATTGATGTACTAGCATTACCTCCGTAATGGACTAATTAATACATATAATAGATGAATCAAACAAAGGCCCTGTTCAGCTCCTCCTTATAAGTTGGTCAAACCAACTTATAAGGAGTTTTGGTATGTTTGCCTGTTCGACTCCTACTTAAATTTTAACTTATTTTTTGACTTATAAGAAATAATAAGTAACAATTTTTAACTTATTGAAAAATGACTTATAAGTCATTCTGAATAAGTTATTTTGACCAAATGTAAAGACTATTTTGCCCCTTATTTGTATTGTTAAATTACGTACCTACCCATTGTTAACCTAAAAAGCCTGATCTGTTTCTCTTCTATCTAACGTAAACATTTTTGCCCAACGGCTAATTTGTTCTGCTCTCTCTCTCTCCAATCTGCTCTCTCTCTCCGATCTGCTCTCTCTCTGTCCAAGTTGTCGTTCATCTCTCTGGTGTCAACTGTTTTGTGGTTTCCCCCTTCCGGCGACGACCAAGTAAGGATTATTCGTCTCTCCTTTTTTCCGTCCTTGTTTCTCTGTCCTTTACACTTATTACGAATTAGGAATTTTTAGAGGTGAGATTATGGTTGAAGTTCTCTTTCTTGGTGTTTATGCTCATATAATACAACTGTGTGAACCAAGATGAAATTATAAGAATTTGACAAATTGGGTTTTTCTAGTTGTAGTCATGAATACGATAATTTTTTTTTACTAAAACGAAATATCCCAATTTTAGTACATCATATTTTCCAACATAGGTTCTAAACTTCTAATTCTTTCAGTTCATCCTATACATTGACTATCACCTTTTGAATGATAGTTATAGCTGAAATTATGTCCTTCTCTTTCACGGTCTCTTCACAATTGTCTCTAGTTTTCTCTAGGTTGCTTTTTCATTGTTGCTGGAACTGGACGTACCTTACTACAGTTCGAAATTATCATCATGACTAACATTTTGTACTTAACTTGAAATAAGATATAAGGATAATAATCAATTTTTGTCTTCCAACCAAACTCAACTGCTTCTTCCCATAATTTTGACAACTTGTGTATCTATGTTTCAGTTATATTTAAACGAATGAGCTGCCACATTCAGTAGATTGGGGGAAGCATAAATTAAAAATTGATGTTCTTAGCCCATTATTTTTACACTTGTTTATTACAGTACAACCAAGATGAAATTATGGTTGAAGTTCTCTGTCCTTTGTGTATTCCATGGAGATCAAGGCAGATATATGAGCTATGTGAATTTTGGTTAAAACTATTTCTAAAAATCAGATCAAGGATTATAAGAGGTCAATCTAAAAAGTAAATGTTAGTTATTTATCTGAGTTTTTGTTTGTTAATGGTTATTAATGTTATACTATGCATGTTGGTAGTATCATGTCTCATGTTATATTATTGTTTGGTGTTTATGAATTAGATGGAAAGTGAAGGAATAAGTGGATTGAAAAAACTTCAAACAAGGGGTAGGGGGCAAGGGGTAGGGGTAGGGGTAGGGGAGATAAACACATTGATGAAGGCTCAAGACAAGGATATGCAAGATGGGATGAAATTGACCATCAAAAGTTTGTAAAGTTATGTGTCGATGAGATAAGAAAAGGAAATGGAGATGGAAATCATTTCAACAAAGTGGGCTGGAATTATATATTGACCAATTTCAATACGGAGACGAACATAAATTATAGTTTAAAATAAATAAAGAATCATTGGACTCAAATGAGAGGAGAGTGGTTGTTATGGCAACAATTAATGTATAAGGATACATTATTGGGTTGGGATGCTGCTAAGCAGAATGTTGCTGCGTCTAATGATTGGTGGGTAAACAAAATTAAGGTATCTTCAATAAACTTTACGCAATTATTATATAGTAAGTTAGACTTTATTAATTATTTTAAGTTACTCTTTTAAAATTCTTTTTTTCTTACACTATATGCAGATGAACAAAGACTTTGCCAAATTTCAGAACAAAAATTGCTCAATATATAATAATGAGTATCATGAGTTATTCGCAAGTGTGGTTGCTACGGGTGAGGGTGCATATGCACCAAGTCAAGGGTTCGGCCCTCCATTAGTGTCTACGCAGAGATCGGGAGTTGGTTATGATAATTACTTTGATGTTGATATCGAAGGAGATGCATATGGTGGTGGTACTGGTGGCGAGGGTAGTGGAGATAGTGATGATCCAGGGATAGGAGATAACGGTGGTGAGGGTAGTGGTGTCCGTGAGGTATTTTCTGGGCCATCAAATAGTAAAGGAAAAAGGCCATCAAACGAGAATTGTAGTAATGTAAACAAAAAGAAAAAGGTAACAACTCGGGAGCATCTATCCAATCAAATTGATTCAATATTAAATCTCATGTCAAACAGAAGTGCAACCACAATGACATATCATGTACAAGAGTCATTGGTGCCTACTCTAACTACATGCATCAAGTTATTGAGTGACCTTCCAAATGTCCATCCAAATACTCCATTTTGGAATTCTGCATGCAAAATTTTCATGAGCAATTCTGCAAGAGAATTATTTGCAGCTCAACCAGCTATTGACTCACGCCTATCATTCATCAAGTCACTTGTGGACACGAAGAGTTCTATGATGCCCTCCACCTAGTTTTCATCAACTTATCGTTTGAATATTTTATCTATTGTTGTAATGCGATGTTTTAGTAAGATTATATTTTCATCAAGTTCTCGTATGTAATATGTATACTATGAATGTGTTCTGTTTTATGTTTAAGAATATTGGGTTTGTGTTAAACTTGTTAGATTGTTTTATTATGCAAGACCCTTTGTGGACATCAGATATTGTTGTCATCTTATATGAACTTTTTTTATGTGTGAGCCTATTCTATGAAATCTTTTTTAGTAAGTTGTTTTAATTTATTATTTTCTTTTCTAAATTTCAGTTAAAACGGATATGAATCATATTCAAGCAGAAGTGGATGAACAGTTATTCCATTATTTTAATGCTAATTTCTTTGATAACAATGCTAACAATGGGGAAGAGTTTATAAGAAATAGAGAGTTGGATATTCAAAAGTGGCAGGAAGAAGACAATGAACGGTTACTAATGTCTCGAATGGTTGGTCTTGGAATTTATATGTATTATGAGAGTTTTATTTGTAAGGAACCATGTTGGAATTCATCAAGAACTAGAAACATGTTGATAATGGAGATACTAAATGGTCATGAATGACGATGTTTTCAAGCTTTTCGTTTAGATAAAAATACATTTTTAAAATTGTGTGGTGATCTTAGAAATCATTATGGATTGAAACCCACATTTGATATCGTTGTGGAAGAACAAGTAGGCATATTCTTGATGACTTTAGCACATGGGGCTGGAAATAGATTGATACAAGAGACTTTTCAACATTCGGGAGATACTATCAGTAGACATTTTCATATGGTGTTAAATGCTGTCTTACAACTTTCTACAGACATTATTAGATCGGATGTTAATTATAATAATGGAGCATAATATCATGTGCCTTAGAATGACCGATATCTTCCATTTTTTAAGGTATAAATGTTTCCTTCTCTTAATAAAGCTTATATTAATTATACATGTTGTATGAACGTTTTCTTTTCCATATTTTATTAGAATTGTATTGGAGCAATTGATGGTACACACATAAAAGCTCGACTTCCTAAAGGGCAAGAAGTTTCATACATTAGGAGAAAAGGCATTCCTACACAAAACATAATGGCAGTATGTGATTTTAACATGTGTTTCACATTTGTATGGCCTGGATGGGAGGGTAGTGCTCATGACACTCGTATATTCACACAAGCACTTATAAGAGAAGAGCTCAAATTTCCGCACCCAACTGGTGGTATGGTCTCAAATTTTTATATTTTATTTGTTCATTTTTATATAACATTATTTATTGAATAAATTAGTTTCTTCTATTTTCTTAGATAAATATTATGTTGTCGATGTGGGTTACCCAAACACAAAGGGTTACATGGCTCCTTATACAGGACAATTTATAAGGTATCACCTCCCAAATTTTCGTCGTGGTAGAACAAGAGAACTATGTGCACCAAAAGGGGTTAAAGAGAAATTTAATTATTTACATTCCTCTTTAAGAAATGTTATTGAACGTACATTTGGAGTGTGGAAGGCAAGATGGGCTATTTTGCGTGATATGCCATTTTTCTCAATCGAGACACAAAGAAACATTGTTATTGCATCAATGGCCCTTCATAACTACATAAGAAAAAATTCCACCTCAGACAATGCATTTCAAGTAGCTGAGAAGGAGGGATATCGTCCAGAAGATGTTATTGGTGGCGGTAATGACAATGTTGTACATGGAGGTGGATCTACTTCAGTTACTAATGGTTTAATTATGCAAGCAATGAGAGATAATATTGCATTAGCCATCTCTAACTTTGAATAAAATTGTACTTGATATGTTTAGAGAATTTGTTTAGGTTTTTATTTAGTGCAATTGTGGATAATTGTTATGATATGATATTGCGTCAATCTATCTTTTTATAATGTCCTTTTTAGTAATCTTTACATTTTATTTTAACTTATAAGTCATTTTAAAATAAGTCATTCCCGAACAGGCCCAAAATATATGTCAAATCAATATAATAACTTATTACATTACGGAACTATTAAGTTGATTTGACGTAAACCAAATAAAGCCTCTCTCTTAACTTGTACGTACTAACTACTAGTACTTCTTAATATTTTTATTGAATTTATAAGGGAATAATGATACAAGTGTCCCTCTAAATTAGCAATACCTTTTAAATTTATAAATGTGAAAATATACAATTAACTCCCCAAGTTATTTTTAAAAGACAATGTTTCTTATAATGTAATCGTATTCTCTAGCTAGTCCAACTGTCGTTTTGTTTTTTTCTATATTCCTAACGTATTTGCTAGACCAGTCTGGTTGGTTCTTTATCCCTAATTTTGGTGTAGCAGCTATATTTGGATTCATCCAATTTCATAATTATTTATCAATTAACTTTAATCGGAAACTTGTGCAAGTCCTATATGCATAATTATACAAATTACATATGTATTTATGTTCAAATTATTTAAATATGAGGGACATTTTTGTCTAAAAAAAATCAACAAATATGCGGTAATCTAATATTATCACCTTTTTTTGATCATTCTAATACCCTCCTTATATGGGTATCTTGACGTTTTACCGAGTACATGAATACCAAAATCCTAAATAGCAATTACAAGAATTACCTACTCATATTAGGCCACCTGTTCCAAACACCATATTTAAATAAATAAATTTAGTACATTGAGCGAAGCACAAGGCTGTTCTAGAATTTTGTTTTTCATTTAACTTAATTTTTATCACAATTTAACATATATTTTAATTTATTAATAGCTTGAGGGGGGAAAAGGGGAGCAACTTTAAAGATTAATAATCTGTCAAAAGTGATACTGAGTTCAACAAAAATTAGATTTCGCAAACCAGATAAAACAAAGTCTGGTTTAAATAATCTGAATGCAAAAATTGTTACATACATATACTTAATAGCCTGTACAATAATATGACATATTGGTAATATATGAAGAAAAATTATTACATTTCAATATCAGGAACATACTAATAAGCATAAACAAAAAGCAGTACCAAACCAGTCTTTTACCCTAAATTTGTGCTACATTCAACAGTAAATAGTTCCTAAAAATGTAATGTTGCTATAAGAATTAAGAATCAAATATAAATGAAACAAACATGCCAGTACTTCAACAACTTAAAACACCAAGAAAACTAATGTCTTATCAACCACAAAAAAATAAATAAACATGTTACTTAGCCATATTACTTAATCGATTTCTTCAATCTTACGAAACTTGCTGATTCTGCCAACACCATTCATTTTAGCAATGATGGGTTTGAAAATGCCCTTAAGGTCCTCCATCTTATTCTCAAACTCATCCACTTCCGCTAGCCGATTGCTATCCAGCCACTGGATTGCCTGCTCAATAGCTTCTCCATCTTCTTCTTGTCAGTAGCCCGAAGCTTTGAGCTCATCTTCTTATCCTTGATTGTATTACTTATAATAAATGCGTACATCTTCAATGCATCCATTGCCTCAACCTTCTTCTTGTGCTCCTCATTTTCAACCTTAAACTAGTCAACTTGATAGACTCTACGACACGCTTGTGTGAAATGGTCGTTGTCCGGATCGTTTCTAGCAAAGTTATACGGTGGAACACGCTCGGCACCTCAACCATTCGCCTATATTAAGATGAGAACCTTGGTACAATCGATAGTATAAGAAAATCTACGTTGAATGCTTATATAGAAGCAGGAACCGTGGTATAATTGACGATTGATACGGTAGAAGACGTCACACATAACTATGAATTGTTGTATGATAAGTCAAAATTGAATCTAAAAAAAACTAAGAATAACTTAGGAATTCTTAAAGAACCAAAAGATGAGAAAGTCTCACAAGTATCGTATTGATAAAAATCTGAATTGTATCAAGTACATCAACCATGCACCCTATTTATACTACTCTAAGTAACCTTAATCTTATAAGGAATAAATTACAATAAAGCAAATTGATTTGGAATTGAAAACCTAGCTAATAAGCTTCCTTATTACATTAGAATTACAAAACTTCCTAAATTACATAGCAGAAATCAACTTGGAACATTCCAGAATCGGGCCCAAGCACTACGACACTGAATTGGGGCGCTGCGGTGCTGATTATGCAGTAGTTCAGCACTGCAACGCTTGATTTGGGCGTTGTCGCTCTGTTGGGGCTAGTTGGGGCGCGCGCGCTGGGGCACTGGGGCCTGGCGTGCTGACGTGCGCTGGCGTTAGGTGACGTTGGCATCGTCATCGTGCGCTGGACTTGGCCCAATTTCTTAAACCAAATTAAGTAACTTAAAATCATCTTCCATAACGAACGCTTTTGAACCATTTTCAGCCCAAACCTCTTGGATCAATCCATTATGTCCTTCCTTGAATCTCTTAGCTCGTGTCCTTGTAACTGGACCAATAAGAACTTGAATTGGATCACCCAAGTTTTATCTCCTTGACTCATATCCACGCCCAATCTAAGCATGTCCACATTATTCCCCTCCTCTTAAAAAGGAATTATCCTCAAATCATCATCGACACCGCTTGGAACTTGAATTGTATTATCATCGTTTGATGTGGCCCTAGTCAGGATCGTATCATAGCCTTTTGTACCATACTCTCAATCGCTTCCTTTAACAATCTCCCATTATCGTTGGTAATTGTTATTTTATGCTTCTGGCCGACAGTCTTATCCTCAGCAGAGACATTTAACACTCCATTTGCATCAGTATTAAAGCAGACAGAAATCTGAGGAACGTCCCTTGGGGTTGGAAGGATGCCAAAGAGTTCAAATTTTTCCTAACAAGTTATTGTCCTTGGTCCTTGTTCTCTCGCCCGCATATACTTGGATCCGCACACCAGGCTGATTATCTGCATAGGTTGAGAACACTTGTTCCTTCTTAGTCAAAATAGTTGTATTCCTTAGAATAAGGACAACCATTACTCCACCAATGGTTTCCAACCCAAGGGACAGAGGAGTAACAATAACATTTCTTTATTGTTGATCCAATATACTCCTCATCAATCTGCTTCATCTTTATTAAAATTTAAAATTATAGAAGGGATTTCGTCTGCTACAAATTGTTTATCCTCACCTTTATAGTTGACTACAATAATTTGTTTCTCAACAGGACCAAGAATGACCTTAAACAGCCAAAGCTTCATGTCAATCTATACTGATGAATCACTAAATCTCCTACCAATTAATTGTTTAGCATCTGTGCACAAAACAAAAATTAGCAAATTTTCAACTAAATAATTAATTAATATGAAAATAAAATTTGCACAACATTTCAACTTGAGAAAAGAAAGTAGATAAAACTCATGCAACCAGAAAGAATCTGTCACTAGTGAGTTGTACCAGCATTAAGATTTTGAAAACCTGAAAAAAACAGAGGAAAATTGGTTGTATATTCCAGTATCTAAAAACTTGATAAGCATACTGCATATAGAATAGGCAAAAATAAGGACAAAATAAAGCCGATGATAATCGCTAGCATCCAAAAGATAATACATATCCTAAAAATCCTTATTTTGTCTCTCTAAATTAAGAGTCAAACAATTATATACTCTAGCTATCCCTTGACTATAAATTGATTGAGCACTATCATGTCACCCCTACAATTTGAAGGTTAAATGAAAAGGCTGATCAGAAATTAATAGGCGCTACCAATCTGTTTGAGTTAAGGACCCTAGACTCATACATACATATATATATATATATATATATATGTATGTATATATAGGAGCTCTAAAATACACTTGTGCAAATTACAAGTTTAACAAACTCATTGAACTTGTCAACTTAATTAATATAAAGTGAATTATTTTAAATAGCTCAATAGTCGTGCAAATTACTAAAATGACTCTCTCTCTCTCTCTCTCTCTTAACTCATTAAATAATCATAGTATATGATACTCTCTCCTTTCCATTATATAAGTCGACATAATCACACACATTAAGAAATTTCATTAATTTTAATGTTAGGTAATTTATGTTGGTTTGAAATTTTATTACTACTCATACACTAATTAATTACTCTTCCTCCTCTCTCTCAATTGCTCTATTTTAATTTTTAAGGGCAAAGTAGGAAAGATTAGTTTTTTTCTCCTAGATATATGTAAAATGTCTTATATTGTGGAGCAAAAAAATTCTCCTAAAACGACTAAAATCGCCAACATGAACACAAACAAATTCTTAAATTGCGTTAATGGAAAAGAGGTAGTATGACCCAAAATAATGTGGATTCCTTCAAAAAGGTCAAAATAAGGCACACAAAACATAAGAATATAGGAGTATCCTTACCTCATTGAAATGGCAGGTACGTCAAATTTTGGGAACGAAATTTTTTAAGGATGGGAGGTTGTAAGACCCAGACTTTTAATTAATAAAACTTAATTTTTCTTTATATGTATTTCTAAAACAGTAAGGTGTTAAATTGATAAAAAGTTACAGTTAAGGAAGATATGTGCAAATTATAAGAAACAAAAAGAATGTCAGCAGAAATGCCAGAGAATATTTGGAAGAGTACGACGACGCCGTAACAACCAATCATTGGTGGACCCCACAATATAATAATTGTCGAATATAAAAAATGACTAAATAATCGTTAATAAAAGTTGTCGGCGAAATTATTATATTTAACTGTCAAAATACCCTGCAATAAAGGAATAGTAACGCACAGTGTCACTATAGTATTCCACAATATTAAACTAATAATTATCACAGTAGTAAGGGTAATAATGGAAAGTTATGTATTTAAAAGTCGCAGGTACTAAAAAGTTAAATAGACTCATTAATACGTTAGGTAAATAATACTGTATACATAAATATCTGTGATATTAATACATTATGTAAATAATACATAAGATGGACAAATATAATAATAATTATGAATAGTAAGAAAAATGTAATCTTGAAATGTGAAAGTTGTGCCAAAATTATATGTGGTAGATTGAAAGTAATCTTAAAATGTGAAAGTTGTGCCAAAATTTATGTGTAGTAGATTAAATGTAATCTTGAAAAATAAAAATTGTGATAAAATAATGTATGGTGGATTAAAGATAATCTTGAAATGTGAAAAGTGTGCTAAAGTTGATGTGTGGTGGATGTTGGTCGTTAAGTTTTGACTATAAAAACGGGGGTTTAGCATAAAGAGTTGACATAATATTCTTACTTGTTTTTCCCCTAACTTTCTAAATATTTCTTAGTATGAGTTCTTCTTTGAGCGTGTTAAGAATATTTAAGTGTTTGTAACATCAGTAAGAGTGCAAGGATTGCTCAGCTGAGTCTTTTCTCTAAAGTATAGTTACCCAAACACCCACACACATTACACAATATTTACAACTCTTCTTTTAGAAAATTTTTCCTTTAGAAAACTCTTCCTTTAGAAGATTCATTTTGAAAAGCTTCCTCTAGAAGCTTGTTTTGAAATGTTATTTTATTCATTCAAAAAAAAATATTTTGAAAGTTTATTCTACTCCATTTTGTACACTACACAAATTATTTTACAAATACTATCTATTAGACTCCATAATGAAATGATGCAAAAGTGATTAATGTATATTCGTTCTAGTAAGTTTTGTAAAGTCCTTAATGAGAAATATTGTACAAGAACTTAGAATAGAAAGATCAAAGCTATTAGGTTGATCTTAATAAAACTTTCTATGTTTAGTTGATAGGACAAATTGATCGTAGAGTTACTCTATCAGATTGTACTGTGATCACAAACAGCAGAGTCAGCTCATCCACTGAAACACACAATGCAAAGATCGTAGAGCTCACTTATGAGCCATGAAGATGAGTTGAAGGTCTAACAAGAAGAAGCTGATCACAGGAGGATATACTCTAAGAATGAGTATAGTCCTAATCATAAGGAATCTCTAGAATATCTTTACAAAGGATAAATTGGTATAGTACTCTGCCTGTTCATAAATGAATAAGTCAGTTCGCAGAGTAAACAAGATTTCGTAGAGCAGCAGCTGATACTATAAAGTGTCAAAGAGACAACCAGATCGTAGATGTAATATACCGAATATTGATAAAGCTAGTAAGCATGATCTTAAATGATTAATGCAATAATGATGTATGATGATGATCCTTAGATAAGGATAACTATATAAGTAAGAATGAGGTATGTGATGTAATCGAATATGATTAAAGGTTTAGATATAAAACCTAGATTATGAGAAAGCATGATGTGTAAAGAAATGATTAAATATCTTAATTTATGTGCTAGAGAAAACCTATATGGTTTAATATGTGTAGAGATATAAAGGGAGATTTTTAGAACAAAAGTCTCTAAGGAAGTTATGTAATAAACTTGATAAGCATGTGACTTGATATATAATATTGAAGAATAAAGATTAAGTGATCTAACGCTGATGGAATAAATATGTATAAGTGATATATATATATATATATATATATATATATATATATCCGTGATTAGGTGATGAGATGTAAGTTAATAGTTGGTCAAGACTAATTAATTAGTTTATGCTAACTAATGGAGTAAACGCTTGTATATAAAACACAAGAGAATGCTGTTAAAACTCAAAATTAAGTTCGGAAAGGAATCTTAAGACGCAGTCGATATATTTGAGTCCAGAACGTCGAAATTAGTAAGAATAGACTATAAATACGAAATGTGTCGGGGTTGATTTTTTTGATCAAATTCAACGTTTGACGTTTTGGGTAAAGTCAGACTCGGGATTTGGAGATGAATTTGATGAAACGGATGTTCCCACGACGTTGAGAACATTGACTTTAGTAGGAATCAACTATAACCATGATAAAGTTGATTTCCGGATGTCAAAATGGTCAAATGGGCAATTAAATGGATAAACGAGTAAATAAAAGACGAGATATTAAAACTTCTAGAATTTGGGCCATGGGAGGGGCAGCTGAGAGCTGAAAATTGTGAGAAGAATGTTGGAAATTCTTTTCCATATGTTCCATGTTTTTCCTTAATTTTCTCACCCACCCACCATGTGATTGGCTAATTGAATGTGTATGGGGCATGAGAGATTGACTAATTATTCAAGCCTAACAAGGCAATAATCAGCCTTTTCCCTTACCTTCACTCTCGTACTCCCCCAAAATGTTCAGAAGAAAGATAGCAAGAGAGAGAGAGAGAAAAGAGAAGAGAAGGAGGAAGAAGGAGAAAAATCTTAGTTTTTCTCCCTAATTCACTTACAAACCAAGTAAGAATATTTAAGTATTGGTAACATCAGTAAGAGTGCAATGATTGCTCAGCTAAGTCTTTTCTCTAAAGTATAGTTACCCACACAACCACACATATTACACAATATTTACAACTCTTCTTTTAGAAGATTTTTCCTTTAGAAGACTCTTCCTTTAGAAAATTCATTTTGAAAAGCTTCCTCTAGAAGCTTGTTTTCAAATGTTATTTTATTCATTCAAACAAAATTTATTTTGAAAGTTTATTCTACTCCATTTTGTACACTACACAACTTATTTTACAAATACTATCTATTAGATTCTATAATGAAATGATGCAAAAGTGATTAATGTATATTTGTTCTAGTAAGTTTTGTAAAGTTCTTAATGAGAAATATTGTACAAGGACTTAGAATAGAAAGATCAAAGCTGTTAGGTTGATCTTAATAAAGCTTTCTATGTTTAGTTGATAGGACAAATTGATCGAAGACTTACTATATCAGATCGTAGTGTGATCACAAACAGCAGAGTCAGCTCATTCACTGAAGCACACAAAGCAAAGATTGTAGAGCTCACTTATGAGCCATGAAGATGAGTTGAAGGTCTGACAAGAAGAAGCTGATCATAGGAGGATATACTCTAAGAATGAGTATAGTCCTAATCATAAGGAATCTCTAGAATATCTTTATAAAGGATAAATTGGTATAGTACTCTGCCTGTTCATAAATGAATAAGTCAGTTCGTAGAGTAAACAAGATTTCGTAGAGCAGCAACTAATACTATAAAGTCTCAAAGAGACAGCCAGATCGTAGATGTAATATCCCGAATATTGATGAAGCTAGTAAGCATGATCTTAAATGATTAATGCAATAATGATGTATGATGATGATCCTTAGATAAGGATAGCTATTTAAGTAAGAATGAGGTATGTGATGTAATCGAATATGATTAAAGGTTTAGATATAAAACCTAGATTATGAGAAAGAATGATGTGTAGAGAAATGATTAAATATCTTAATCTATGTGCTAGAGAAAACCTATATGGTTTAATATGTGTAAAGATATAAAGGGAGATTTTTAGAACAAAAGTCTCTAAGGAAGTTATGTAATAAACTTGATAAACAGGTGACTTGATATATAATATTGAAGAATAAAGATTAAGTGATCTAATGCTGATGGAATAAATATGTATGAGTGATATATATATATATATATATATATATATATATATATATATATCCGTGATTAGGTGATGAGATGTAAGTTAATAGTTGGTCAAGACTAATTAGTTAGTTTATGCTAACTAATGGAGTAAACACTTGTATATAAAACACAAGAGAATGATGTTAAAACTCAAAATTAAGTTCGGAAAGGAATCTTAAGACGCAGTCGATATATTTGAGTCCGGAACGTCGAAATTAGTAAGAATAGACTATAAATACGAAATGTGTCGGGGTTGATTTTTTTGATCAAAGTCAACGTTTGACGTTTTGGGTAAAGTCAGACTCGGGATTTGGAGATGAATTTGATGAAACGGATGTTCCCACGACATTGAGAACATTGACTTTAGTAGGAATCAACTATAACCATGATAAAGTTGATTTTCAGATGTCAAAATGGTCAAATGGGCAATTAAATGGATAAACGAGTAAATAAAAGACGAGATATTAAAACTTCTAGAATTTGGGCCATGGGAGGGGCAGCTGAGAGCTGAAAATTGTGAGAAGAATGTTGGAAATTCTTTTCCATATGTTCCATGTTTTTCCTTAATTTTCTCACCCACCCACCATGTGATTGGCTAATTGAATGTGTATGGGGCATGACAGATTGACTAATTATTCAAGCCTAACAAGGCAATAATCAGCCTTTTCCCTTACCTTCACTCTCGTACTCCCCCAAAATGTTCAGAAGAAAGATAGCAAGAGAGAGAGAAAAGAGAAGAGAAGGAGGAAGAAGGAGAAAAATCTTAGTTTTTCTCCCTAATTCACTTACAAACCAAGTAAGAATATTTAAGTATTGGTAACATCAGTAAGATTGCAATGATTGCTCAGCTGAGTCTTTTCCCTAAAGTATAGTTACCCAAACAATCACACACATTACACAATATTTACAACTCTTCTTTTAGAAGATTTTTCCTTTAGAAGACTCTTCCTTTAGAAGATTCATTTTGAAAAGCTTCCTCTAGAAGCTTGTTTTGAAATGTTATTTTATTCATTCAAAAAAAAGTTATTTTGAAAGTTTATTCTACTCCATTTTGTACACTACACAAATTATTTTACAAATACTATCTATTAGATTCTATAATGAAATGATACAAAGGTGATTAATGTATATTCGTTTTAGTAAGTTTTGTAAAGTTCTTAATGAGAAATATTGTACAAGGACTTAGAATAGAAAGATCAAAGCTGTTAGGTTGATCTTAATAAAGCTTTTTATGTTTAGTTGATAGGACAAATTGATCGTAGAGTTACTCTATCAGATCGTACTGTGATCACAAACAGTAGAGTCAGCTCATCCACTGAAGCATACAAAGCAAAGATCGTAGAGCTCACTTATGAGCCATGAAGATGAGTTGAAGTTCTAACAAGAAGAAGCTGATCACAAGAGGATATACTTTAAGAATGAGTATAGTCCTAATCATAAGGAATCTCTAGAATATCTTTATAAAGGATAAATTGGTATAGTACTCTGCCTGTTCATAAATGAATAAGTCAGTTCGCAGAGTAAACAATATTTCGTATAGCAGCAACTGATACTATAAAGTGTCAAAGAGATAGCCAGATCGTAGATGTAATATCCCGAATATTCATGAAGCTATTAAGCATGATCTTAAATGATTAATGCAATAATGATGTATGATGATGATCCTTAGATAAGGATAGCTATTTAAGTAAGAATGAGGCATGTGATATAATCGAATATGATTAAAGGTTTAGATATAAAACCTAGATTATGAGAAAGAATGATGTGTAGAGAAATGATTAAATATCTTAATCTATGTGCTAGAGAAAACCTATATGTTTTAATATGTGTAAAGATATAAAGGGAGATTTTTAGAACAAAAGTCTCTAAGGAAGTTATGTAATAAACTCGATAAGCATGTGATTTGATATATAATATTGAAGAATAAAGATTAAGTGATCTAATGGTGATGGAATAAATATGTATGAGTGATATATATATATATATATATATATATATATATATATCTGTGATTAGGTGATGCGATGTTAGTTAATAGTTGGTCAAGACTAATTAATTAGTTTATGCTAACTAAGGGAGTAAACACTTGTATAAAACACAAGAGAATGATGTTAAAACTCAAAATTAAGTTCGGAAAGGAATATTATGATGCGGACGATATATTTGAGTCCGGAATGTCGATATTAGTAAGAATAAACTATAAATACGAAATGTGTCGTGGTTGATTTTTTTGATCAAAATCAACGTTTGACGTTTTGGGTAAAAAGTAAAAGTCGGGATTTGGAGATGAATTTGATGAAACAGATAATGTTCCCACGACGTTGAGAACATTGACTTTAGTTGGAATCGACTATAATCATGATAAAGTTGATTTTCGGATGTCAAAATGGTCAAATGGGCAATTAAATGGATAAACGAGTAAATAAAAGACGAGATATTAAAACTTCTAGAATGTGGGCCATGGGAGGGGCAGTTGAGAGCTAAAAATTGTGAGAAGAATGTTGGAAATTCTTTTCCATATGTTCTATGCTTTTCCTTAATTTTCTCACCCACCCACCTTGTGATTGGCTAATTGAATGTATAAGGGGCATGAGAGATTGACTAATTATTCAAGCTTAACAAGGCAATAATCAGCCTTTTCCCTTACCTTGACTCCCGTACTCTTCCAAAATGTTTAGAAGAAAGATAGCAAGAGAGAGAGAGAGAGAGAGAAAAAAAAAAGAAGAGAAGGAGGAAGAAGGAGAAAAATCTTAGTTTTTCTCCCTAATTCACTTACAAACCAAGTAAGAAAGAGAGAGCTAGTGAGCTCAAGAGATGGAAGAAGAAAGAGAAGCTCGAGTGGAGCTAGAGAAGAAGAGATAAAGAGCATGAAGTTTCAAGCTAGCAAACTCTAGCAAGAAGAAAAAGAACCATGATGATGGAAAATCTAATAAGGTAATTCCTAAGTTTAAATTCATAGAAATTCCTATGATA
Source organism: Aralia elata (assembly GCA_034770075.1). Lineage (NCBI taxonomy): Eukaryota > Viridiplantae > Streptophyta > Magnoliopsida > Apiales > Araliaceae > Aralia > Aralia elata. Next base: position 14,718,953 of record CM068379.1, read on the forward strand.
CTTTTCTTTAAAAATCTGAAAATTCTTACTATGTTAAGGTGTTATGTTCATGTCTTAAATGGTATATAACCATGGAAGCATGAAGGATGAGGCAAAGCTATGAGCAACGATGGATGAAGAAAGAAAAACTAGCTAAAGATAAATCCTTAAAACCATACTAAAGTTTATTTTGTTTATGCTTGGTTGTGGAAGTATAAGATGATAAATTATGATGCTTTTATGTTTAAACATGATGGTATGAATGAAAATGATGGTAAGATGAAAACTAAAATGTAAGCCTATGCGTAAAGGATGGAAAATGGACTGTTTTAGATCCATTTTGTGTTACGGTCTAAAACTGAAAAATAAGTTCTGGGATGATGTGTGGTACTCCTATGAGTTATGAACACAACCCAATTGGAAGGAGGGAAAAATAAGCTAAAATGAATTTATGGTGAATGTTCTAGTCAAACATGTTGAAAACTAAAACTAGTGGGTTGCTGACCCTAAGGATAATTTTATGGCTAGTTTAAGTTTCCAAAAACTTTTGGTTTTCTGGGGAAGTATAGTACACTAAATAAGAAATCCATAGCCTCTGGAACAGACCATTATGATGTCGGACGAATAAGTTATGACGGTCGGAAGTATGTACGTTAAAACTGCCAAAGTTGGAAAAAAATAAGCACAGGAGGGGGAGTTTTGGGCCACTGTTTTGGCTAGTTATAGTTGTTGAAAAATTATGGGCTTTAGATATGTTATAGTGTATGTTACGAGCAAGAAAATGGCATAAGAACGAATTCATTCCGACATCAGATGAGGAAGTTATGATATTCGGAACTAGGTGTGACAAAATCGCGAAAGCTGAAAGTGTGTTGGACAATTTTAATGTCCTTTAGTAAAATGGGCATAACTCTCTCGTACGAACTCCGATTGGAGTGATTCAAAATGATACAGAAAGCTAAGAAGTATACCTACAACTTTTATTTAAAAAGAATTGAGAGTTAAGGTCCGGATCAATTTTAAAATAAAGCCTCTTTTGGGCTGTTATGTAATTGAGCACAGTCGACCGTTTGCGTATGTAACGTGCAATGCTTCCGACGATGAAAGATGTTGTTTTAAGTTATAAAAGATGAACATTATACTATGTAAAATACTTATCATTAACTAATGAGTATTAAGCAAGTTGTATGGGCGAGCTAAGCGTATGTCAATGCGTGTCGCTTAGGCATTCACGATGTTTAGTTGAGCGTATGGACGTACAATCGTCGTAACCCCGTAACAAGAGTTAATAACTTCATAAAAAGTTTTAATTCCAGTAAAGGAATCATTAAAGAGTATGAATGAAGATGAATGTAAACCAATATAGAGGCCCATGATGTGGCTAATTGGTAGGTCGACCTTAACTAAATTGTGAAGGTCAATTGATGAACGTACAAGCTTTTAAAAAAACAAATCATATAAAATCATATGATGAGAATGTGATGATGGTATATTAATAAAATTTGTAGATATGGGAGTTATGAAGATGTTGAAAAGATGAATGAAGATAAAATTCATTACGAAATACGTTTTATGAATGATTTAATAAAGATGGCCAGATTTTGTAACAATCTGACATTGCTTATAAAAGTGAAAATCTGTTTTGATTGAAAAAGAGGCTAAAACTAGGGCCTAGATGGGATTAAAGTAGACTGTATAAGCTTTAATTTGACGTAAGGATGAAAACGGATGAGTAACGAAGAGGTTATGATAAAAACAAAAATAGTGTTTTGTTAAAAAAAACTGCGAAAATAAGTTTTATAACTCGGATTGAGATGAAATTTGAGAGGATGATATATATTGATGCGTAATGGCATATGTTATGTAAGAAATAGGTTTTTCAAGATTTTAATAATCTTTGGGCGTAACTCCAAATAATAGAGATTATTGAAATAGTAAACAGAGATGCTATTATAATTACGAAATGTAATCAATGAAGGTTAATATATGATAAAAAGATAATTATATTAATAAAAAATATTTTATGATGATATAGATGACTCAGTATTGAGTACGGGAGAAAGAAATATTGTATGTAATTGATGTAGATGATAAACTACTATGATGAACACTTAGAATGAAAGTGGTAAAGAGTTATATGGATAACTAACTAGTATGCCAACATTATTAATTATGTAGGTCATACAAAGGATGGAAAATATTAGCATAAGCCGGATAAAAAAATCAGGCAAGTTTTTCAGTACTTGTTGCTATGTGTTAAGTGAAATTCTTGTGATGCTTTTTTGTGCACTATATGTTGCAAATGTGATGTTAAACTGTTAATATTCAGTTGATGATTTATGTTAATTGTTCTATGTGAACTTTAAAACAGGAAAAATGTGATATATGCATAAAATACAAAGTATGTATAGATGAAGAGTATGATAAAGATGGAGCATGTATGAAACACGATGGATGAGTAACGATAAAGCATGTATAATGCACAGTATGAGTAATGATTGAAGCATGCATAAATGCACCGTATGATGAAATGTAGCGATTTAGAATTTTCAGATAATACAATAAAGATTTAATAAATTAAAATTTTATTTTATATTATATTGCATTGTATGTGGAATGACGTGCACTATAATATGTGGGTATATGAGATACGATAAATATAATAATTTATATTTATTATATTTAATAAATTGTATAAACAATTTATTATGTGAAAGAAATAAATTATTATTTTATTTGATTTATTATACTGCTTTGCGAATAACTGCGGTATAATGGAATGTAGAGTGAGACATATATTAGAAATATATATTTATTACCTCAATAATTTCTGGAAGCATGGTTTGATACATTGGATATACCTATGTAGCTATTAGAATGATTTATGGTAAATAAATCATTTTAATATAATTCATTTATTTATTAAATAAAATATTTTTTTAATTAATAAATAGCTTCCATTTTTTTTATGGAAAAGATTTTTGGTATAAATATACCACGTGATATGTACGGAGGGTTAATAATAGATGTGTATATGTATTATGTATGTATGGTACAGGCACATGTAAGTAATATAAGTACACATAGGTATGCTAGCCAAGTTTAGGAAACTAAGTCTGAGAATAAGAAGCAAGCACGAGCTGGCCTAAACTGATCAAACTAGACCAACAACTCAGCCACCCTATAATGTATAGCACAAGAAAATTTTGTGAGCAACAAGAAAGGAGAGTGGGCTACAAGAATCGGCTTCTATATAAATATTAAGCTCAGTTCTTCCATTCTCATTGTTTTTGCTCAAAACCAATCTTCATACCTCCATAAAGCTGAGTTTGGGTTATTACTCTGTTAAATTGAAGAAGGATACAAAGCTAATAGAAGGTAATTCTCTTCTATGTTTACTAATTGAGTTAAACTTATATGATAGAACTTGGTATGGTGGATTGTGAATAATTTCAATTGAAATCTGTAATAGACCTGCTCTGAAAATCTATAAAGACAAGCTTTTGAAACCATGCCTCTATGTTATTTGACAAAATGCTAAGTAAAAGATTTTCCTAAGAGCTTGGGAACTAAAAAGGAAATAACCAATGTATATGATCTTTGATGATATGTTTTAAGAGGAGGACTTGTTTAGGATAATTGGAATCATTTCATAGCAACTAAAAGGAATGATAAATAAGTTTGTGTAATTACAATTGTGAATCTGCAGAAGCAGAGTCTGGAAATTGGCTGGTGCAGACGGGCGCAGCTGCGCCGTTGCCCAGGCCAAAACCAGCGCAGCTGCGCTGGTATCAGAATCGAAGAACAGGAGCAGCGCAGCTGCGCCACTCCTCAGTACAAGCTCAGCGCAGCTGCGCCGTGCCTCAGACCTGTCCAAACTGAGTTGTGAAATTCAAGTTTTGACACCAATATGTAATGACTCCTTGAGTCTTAATACATGCTAATGAAAGTCTAGGAACTGATTAAACCCAAAGTGACCTGATTAAGCAAAGAATTCATTAACATATGGAATGAATTTTAATGAAAGCCATAGAAGGCTAATGTAGAGTTATATACTAAACTCTGAGAATTGATTTCTAGAATCCAATACATAGAAAGACGTATCTAACAATGCTTAGATATCTATAATTGATGTCTAGTTGCAATATGTAAGTCAAGTTTGTATATACTTAATATCTATACTATGTAAACATGTATGGCCCTAGAATTGTAACGTGCTATAAAGCTATGTGAGATATGTATAACTAATGTGTTTATACATGATCTATAATGTAGGATCCGTAAAGCAAACCTAAGCTAGATTTGTAAACGTAAGCTACGAGCAAGGCAAGTATCCAAACCTTACTCTTTATTGAGCAAGTATCTCAATTCTCTTTGAGTTCATATATTGAAGGAGAATAGTATATTATGAAATGTTATCAATTTTTTTATATATAAGGATGCCATGATGCATACTCGTTTAAAGTCAGTAATGCATGCATAGTTTAAAGATAGTTTAAGCCATTTGTTTCGGCTAGACACGAATGACAGTATTTCATTGTTTTTAACTTAAATCTTTGAAATATTCTTGAGTAACTAAAGCTATTCGAATCATATTGTTTTGATTTGAACTCTAGACTGAGAATGAACATCCCTGAATTGGGAAAGTTCTTATAGCACCAAATGGTGGCTAAGAAGAATGTATATTGGTGCCAAATGGCGGCCACATAGATAGTATTGATCAATACAGGGCATAACGGGCTGATCACCCACCGTGCCCGTAAGACCAGACGGTTCACAGATGGATTTCTGATAGAACCTTTTCAAGAAAAGAAAAACTAAAAGTTCATGGTCTTGCGACCACTCAGTAACAGAATTCAGTACATCGTTTTAAACAGACAAACGAATCATACTGTTGTTTAAGAATCATTCAGTTGCTTTACAATATTTATTCTGCTATCAAAGCATATCACAGAGAAAATATTTATTTCTTGATATACGTTGTTGATCAACTATTATTACTTGCTGAGCAACTGAATGCTCATTCTTGCTTTGAATATAAATGTTTTCAGCTAAGCTAGAACGCGTAGAAGGGTCCGGAAAGGGTAAAGGCAAGGGAAAACTACATGAGTAGTTATAGATGGCTGTTGTAATAGATAGACTTTTGTTTTAGAAATACAATATCTATCATGTAATAAAGTTACTAAAGGTCTTCGTACCTGGGATAGATACCTCTGATATAATAATTATTATTATTATCTTTTATGATAAGCAGTTTGTATAAATAGTATCGTGTATAGATACCCGATTTTAAGTACCAAGTACGGGTTTTATGATAAGCAGTTTGTATAAATGGTATCGTGTAGCACCAAGTAATATAGAAGTAAGAATGAGGTCGAACCCACGAAGAATAAGTACTAATAATTTATCCTAATTATCAATTCACAACCAATTCAATTTAATTTAAATGGTCACCAATGTTATTTTTGAAAATAATTTAAATTTAAAACTAAAATTAAGCTAAACTAACAAGAATCAATTACCAAATATGTTGAATCTAGGAATATAATTTTCCCAGTTACTTTACAATAACTTCTTCACCCTATTTCCACGTTATTAATCCAATGAGCTGTTAACTAGTATTGTCTATCTATTCATTAACATCTTTCAATGATTAATAAAAGACCTATTTCAGTTGTATTGATATTTTCATGCAAGACACTTAAAACAGATTTATTAAACACAAACTCCCAATTAAGTTACGCATGACACATAGGTATTTTCATCCTATATACTGTTATGTTATTCCAAATTAGAAATCAACAAATTCATATACCCAGATCTAATCTTAGATTTCCTTTTTTTAATTCCATCTAAGATATCAGATTAACTGTTGGCCACATAATTAATAATTAACTACAATATATGATAAACAACTCAAACATGATTAATAAGTGAAAATAAAGATGAATAAATTAAATATCACAAAAGGCTCCATCGTACTCCTAATTAAAAATTTAGTTCATCATCCTAATGAAAACCATCATCTCAAATAATAAGATCATTCAAAGTTACAGATAAAGAAAATTGAAGAGAAGAAGAAAAACTCTTTTGAGAATCTCCAATCTCCTTAGCCTTCAATGTCTGACTCTTCTTGTTCTCCAATCCAATCTTCAAGCCTCCTTAGGTGGTTGTCATTTCTTGTAGTCAAAAAAGTCTCCCAAATCCAAGTCATAAATAAGTATTTATAGCCCTAATGGAAACCCTAATAAATTAACTTCCAAGAATCCAATTACAACTAAAATTGGACATCATAACATAAAAATCAGCTCTCTTCCCGACTTCTAGCGCGCCCCGCGCCAACTTTAAGCTTCTTTGGGCATGCCTCATGCTAGAGGTACAGAAAGTCTGATGGTTCAGCGCACCTCGCGCTGCTTTGCTTGGTTTTCTGGCGCGCCTCGCACCAGACAATTTTCTACTTTGACCTCTATTGGTAAAATGGCCATAACTCTCTCATCCGAGCTCCGATTGGGATGATGAAAGATGTTTTGAAAAGCTGATAAATAGATCTACAACTTTCATTCAATAAGCATTGAGAGATTCTGGCTGGATCATGGTCGAAATTGGGTTCCAAGAAGCTGCTATGAAAATTCAAACATGAAAACTCCAAGCTTTGATCTCTGTTGATAAAAATGCCATAACTTTTCATCCAGGAGAAGTTACGGGGCATGCCACCTATCAAATCAAAACTCTCGATGAGATCTACAATAAAATTCAAGTTCTAAGCCAAAAACATGTATCCAACTTGGCATTGAAAGCCCTTCAATCCCCCCTTCTTGCATTTTCTTGCATATTATACTCCAAAAGATGTCCAAAGTGTATTTCCATGCTTCTTCCTACAAAATAGCATAAAAACACTATAAATACCTAATAATAACTTAAAATACTTAAGAACTCACAAATTATCAAGCCAAAAGTACTCAATTCATAGATATAAAATCCACTCATCGGGTACGAGAAAACTCATAACCGGACACACACTACAAAAAAATAGACATTCGGCAACGATTTTTCAAGCAACGACTTATAATGTCGTTGCCAAAAATGCATGTTTAGCAACAAAATTTGTCATTCGTTGCAGTTCGTGAAAGGCTTTCATTTTTCGTAACGAAATTAATAGGTCGTTACCAAATTTCGTTGCCAATTTGTTGGCGGGGAAAAAAAATTCAAGCCTATTTACTTTTTTTGTTGCCAATGTGTTGGCAGTAAAAAAATTTCTCCCGTTTTCCTCATCGTTGCCAACGAAATATTTTTTGTTGCTATATTTCGTAACCTAATATGGACCACATTCATTATCAACAATTTTTCTTTCTTTCGTTGCGTATTTTGTACAATTTTTTGCAACGACTATTAAAAAATGTTACCCTAAATTAAGATAACCCCAATAAGCACATTTCACCCTCTTTTTTTTTCTTTTTTTTTAAATTATTATTTATTTTATTTCTTTTTGAATAACTCGTTGTTTTACATTTTATGCGTTTTTTCTGAGGTAGTGAGACTGATTTTGTCGTTGACCCGCAAAGCACATAAATTTGTCTCAGTGAATATTTGTTTTATTTTATTTTTTTATTATTGTTTTTTGCTATGTAATTATTTGGTAACGCGACTACAGAGACTGATTCAATGGAGGCATCAACTCTGCTCTATGTCAAGGGGGAGAAATGTGAAAAATCAGTCCACCTTACTGGTTGTTTTATAGCATTTATCAAGGACAGATTCATGGTCTGGTTGGTGCAGATGCTACTGGAACCTCCTTTGAGGGGCTTTTTACTTGTAACCATATATTTGATAAATAAAATAAATAAATAATAATAATAATTTAAAATGACCCACCCATCTTCTATGATAAATGAAGATCCATTGTTCTTGCAAGGGTCTATTCATACAATCAAGTGGACAAATTCCGGTCATGTACCTCCTGTTGTATAGCATCATGCAAATACAGAGTGCAGTAGTAGAAAACAATAAGTTCCATGAAAATATTACCATCACAAAATATTAGCCCAAACGATTAAAATTGACATTCAAAAGAAAAAATGATCAAGCTTTTTTACCAAATAAACCTAAAATTTTCACTTTAACACATAATAATATATTGCATGAATGAAATCATCAAAAGATTATGCATCCGCCTGTACAATTAATAAAAACATTGAGATTGTAGGAGCTTCTGTTGTGCAACTGCTAACAACAAATCAATTCTGATGTGCAATTAATAATAAAATAAATAAATAAATAAAAATTACATAAATTCTCTCAAAATTTAAATTTGTGATTTGATCCCAATATTTTGAAAAATTAAGGTTTACACAAAAGTTTAGGTTTATAAAAGAATCAAATTAGTACATACAACTTTTTTTTGTAGAACATTACAAAGGGTGACTGCCACCCTTCTTTAACATTTAAGTTGTAACCCACATGGTGAGTAACATCAATGCAGCAAATTGCAACCATGTAATTTGTTCTTTGTTAATTCAGCAAATGGTAATCATGTAGTTTGTGCTTCTTTGATGATCATCATGATTCATGTTTTGACTAGTTGAAGACAGCTATAGACTACTCAGATTCCCTCAGCCAGAAAGCAGTCCATTTTAACGTCTTTGAGGTCAAGTTACAATATCTCTGCTCTGCATTGCAGAATTGAACCAATACTGCAAAATGAAAGTTGTAATATCTCTGCAGTCCATTATTTATTAACGAGAAGGCGTACCTCAAATCGACCGTGAATCCGTGATTGTGAGTTTGAGGATGGATTGAGAGGCCGAGAGCCAACTAGGCCTACACAAAATGTATACAGTTTGGAAAGACTATGCTGACAAATAAATTAAAGAACTTTGAAGATCTGGAACAAAAGTTCATTAAGAGGCCCTTTTGCATTGGATGCGGATGAAACACAATGAAGTTATTTGTACAGTAACTTAAGGTGTTCAGAACTGAATATAACTGATAAAAGCTGAATATAACTGATAAAAGCACATGGTAGCATCACCAGTTACAGTGATGCCTTTATTAATCTTGATGGAAAAAAGGAGGCAGCTTGTTACAGCTAAAGAAAGGGTAACTGCTAGAAACTTTTGTGTTGATACCCAAGTCTCTGGTGCAATGATCTTACAATAACTTTTCTAATCAAATATCTGAATGGTGATATTGTAATCAACATCCACCACTCAAAATCACCCACTCGGAATCATCACCCCCATGCCACCCATATCTCAAACACCTATAAATATAAATGTAACAGCAGAAGTAGACTGTACAGCTCTTTAGTAGATGAACCTTAAGTTCAGTTGGTAAAATATTAGTACAACTTCGAATATGACATCAGTCACCTGCATAGAACTATAATACTCAGGAAAGATGATTGGTAGTGCAAATGTGCCAGGGATTCTACCCTTCAGCCTCAAAGGCATGCATTAGGGATTTTACATATAAAGAACTAGAAATCTCGTTGATATATTCGAACAGATTTGATTACAACACTTTGGTTATATGCTAGACATTGAGATAACAAATATAAAGGTAGACTCGCTCCAGCTTTAAGAAGTATCTTTCAATTATACAAAATAACAAGGAAATGTAATGCTAACAATTTAACAACTGCATGAATATAGTGATGCAGATCACCAGAGATAAAACTCGGAAAACAGAATATATTGTCGCCAAAGTAGACCAGGTGGCTGATACACATTATGCAATCCAAATTGAACCAGCCTATTGACAAAATTGTTCCTTATCCAACTGTTATAAACTCTTATACACACACATACATATTTAGCTAGAAATCATATTGCAGTCATCCCTATTTCTTGCACTACCTCCACAAACAATGGATAATTACCTCCCTAAGGTCATTAACATTGTATTTGCTAATTGTAAAAAAAACATATATTTTTTAGTATTAATAATGAAAATTTTACAAAGTCAAATATAACTCTCATTTTTGGAGTGATAAGTATCAAACTAATTTAGAATCACACTTAAAATTGTAAGTTATAGTACTACATAAATAATTGATTGAATTTTTCTAGCAGGCTCAAAAGGCATTTCGACTTCCTAAACAATAACTCCATAATTTAAAATTCTAAAAAGAGCAAAATCTCAATAAAATTAAACTTATTGATTTAGCAGCACAAATCTCCTTAGCCTTTTCAATTACCCTAGTAGCAATCTTCTTCAAATCACTATCTATGGACGGCAATACATCGATGAGACATGCAATTAATGAAATAAGTATCAAAACTAATTTAGAATCACACTTAAAATTGTAAGTTATAGTACTACATAAATAATTGATTGAATTTTTCTAGCAGGCTCAAAAGGCATTTCGACTTCCTAAACAATAACTCCATAATTTAAAATTCTAAAAAGAGCAAAAACTCAATAAAATTAAACTTACTGATTTAGCAGCACAAATCTCCTTAGCCTTTTCAATTACCCTAGTAGCAATCTTCTTCAAATCACTATCTATGGACGGCAATACATCGATGAGACATGCAATTAATGAATTTTTCAGTCAGTACTAATAATTTTACCAACTGAACTTAAGTTGTAATTTAAGAGCATTATGGCAACAACATCTTCATAATCAAAATCAAGCACTATATACCCAAAATTAGCAACTTATTGGTACAGAATTAGATATAAACATATATACATGTACCCAATTAAAGTATAATCAAATACTATTGGAAACGAAAAAATAAATTTGGGGCAATTTAGATATACCTTAGTGTCAGAGTGAGAAATCGGAGATGGTTGTATAGAAAAAACCCTAAAAAATAGAGGGATGTAAGAATTTTGGAGATATGAAAGAGATAATGGAGAAGTTGATAGAGAACTCGGAGAATGATGAGAGAGATAATCGATCGCATGAGAGAGAGTCGAGCGAGAGTGTGTTTTTTGTGGTGTTTCAGTGTGTGTGTGTGTGAGATTATGAAATTCAAATGGAATTGATTTTTAAAATCTCGCGTTTAGTCATGGTAATTATTTATAATATTGGGAATTTGGGATGTTTTGGTGTTGGAATTTCAATACTAATTTTATTTGTTGGTCACTACTTCTAAGAATTAATTTTGATGATAACAAATAGGTCATTAAGAAGAAAAAAAAATTAGTATCCTCCTTATAGGATTTTTTTTATAAATACATATTTAAAATTATTTATTTTCTTATTTTGACTAAATTTTTTTAAACTATTGAAACAGTGCCCTTCCATTTAATTATTCATTGCCGCTAGAGGCCTAGTGACATACATAAATAAAATGAGATGATTTGCAACTTAGCTTACGTGTCTAACTACTAATGACGTCGTCTTAGCGTAAGTGCAACAGCATTATGTTCTTCTATGAGTTGACAATTAATTTTTTTTTATTTTTAAATTCTACTATTCGATTAATCGGATAACCGAATAATAGAATTTTTCTATCCAAAACCGAATCCGAAAAATGAAATAAAGTTCGGTTCTAATCGAAATTGTCCAAATAACCGAAATATTTCAGTTAAAAATTTCGATTTGGTTCGATTATGTTCGGTTATTCGGCTTTACACTTTTTTTTTCTAGTTCGAGGTACTTTAGAACTATTCCCCTATTTTAGAAATGGCTTTTAAAAAGCCTACTAGTGACTTATTTTATCTTTTAAATGCAATCACCTTCCATCAGTTTAGTAGTTTATTTTTCATTGTCCAATATACCTGATTCACTCTCAAATATTATATTAAAGGAGTTGCTTGTCCAACTAATATTTGGCCTGAAACAAGATAAAATATTATTTTATTTTGAATTTATATATACTTATTTAACCTTGTTTGATATTTATTATGTGTATTGGATTAAAAAAATCAATAATAAAAAAATATTTTGGTATATTATAAATCTATAAAATATCTTTTAATTTTGTTTGGTAAATTATGCATTAATCAAGTTAAGTATATTACATTAAAGTTAATAAAATAAGTTAAGATTCAAATAAATTATACAAAGTTAACAAATTAAATAAGATAAACAAGTTTACTTGTATACTCTAAAAAAAAACTTGATCATCTTATTTAATAAGAAGACAATGAATAGTTGAATTGAGAAAATTTTTTATTGGGTTTGTTAAATGAGGTTTGGTCTTGAAGCGAAAGATTATTTATTGGGTATGAGTTTGTTTAGTAAAATATTTGTTTAAGTCACTTAATTAGTTATGTTTAAGTTTTTTTTTTAATTTAGTTTGTTAATTATTTATTTTGTTTTCGTTAATTAATATATTAAGTAATTACTTATTTATTAATATTTTTTGACATATTATAATTATTGTAACATATAATTTACTAGTTTGACAGTTACATACAATTATATAGGCCCCAAGTATTATTTGGCGTGTATACGTTAATAATTGAAGAATTTTTTTTTATATATTCTTATCGTTAAAAGTCAATTAATTTGGATGAAATTTATGACGGTTTGTTAGAGTTATATTTAAGCTAATTTGCTTTAAATATAATCCTTTATTATTTTTTATTTTTCAATATAGTTAGATTGGGTTGCAGGCAGATTGGGTATTTAGACTTGTTATATTAGAGGATGAACATTTCTCTGATTAAAAGCCAAAGATTGCAAATGTGATTTTTTCTTGTATACTAATTGATAGAAATAATTTTTAAATATACCATTTTTATAATAATATATATTATGAATTAAAATATTTTTTTACATAATCATAGTTAATATATTGATATATACATTAGTTTCTTAGAAATATTTTTTAAATAGCAAAGGTATGCAATAAATTCTATTAGTATATTTATGTGTTATAGTAATTAAATATTGCAGTACAAAGATAATATTTGGTAATTAAAAATATTATAGCCATCTCATTCTATTCGTCTCATTTAACCCTCTCTTGGCTCATCAGCGTTGTCCCTCTTCACCATCACAGACACAAATCTGCAATTGCTCGCTCGATCTCGCCTCTTCTACAAAATTCTTTCCGCCCACGATAATCTTCTGCAATCGCTCGACCAAGCCCTTTCAGGTAATGTTTCCGAACGCGCACAATAATCTTCTCCAATCGCTCGACCAAGCCCTTTCAGGTATTGATTTTGAACATGAATTTCTCTTCAATCTGTAATTTCAGAATAGGAATTAACTCTCTACCTTGTTTGAGTCGTAGGTTTTTTCTTTCTCTTCACATCAGTCTTTAATTGTAGAGAGCATTGAAGTTTGTTAATTGTTCGTTATTTTTAGAGCTTTTTAGGCAGGGTTAGGATTTTGGATTTTGTTCCAGGTGCTATTGCGTTGAATCTCCTGCTGTTGTTCAGGTAAATATCTTACCAATGTATACTTGTTTTTTCCTTAATTTTCTAAGAGAGGGTTTTGAAATTGTCTTAGTGTTGGTTTTGGCCTCCTAAAATTTGCAAGCTAGGTGTTTGTTAAAATGACTTGAAGAATTAAAAACCTAACATCTTAACCAAGATTATAAAAGCTAGCTTATTAAGTTTATTTGTTGTGATTTTGTTACTCTTAAGTCCTAACCTGAATAAAAGAAGAATAAATAGCTTGTAAAATTTGAAAGCTACAGATAATAACAATTTTCTGACCTTGTGATGACCTCTTTCATCTGCCCTGCTCAACATGTAAGATTTGAATTGGGGACTGAACTGAGGCTGTATATGGGTCTGAATTGGGACTGTATAGTTTTGAAGGACCAACTCAATGTTCATTTCTTATTTTTACTTATACTAATTTTGGGTACTTATCTGCCATCAATGCACTTAAAATTCTCTGTAGGCACCATACACACACACACATATAGTGTAATATCCAAGAAATTAAAAGATTCATTCTCTCTAATCTGCTACATCTATTGATTCTCAAATCAATCGATTCTCAGGTATTACATGTAACCCGGATGTAGAACAATCGATTCTAAGGTATTCTGTAAATCAATCGATTCTCAGGTATTCTATAAATCAATTGATTCTCTCTAAACTTTGGGTGTGTTTATTGTTGAATTGTGGTTTGTGTTGATTTACCTCTTCTCTTCATTCTCTGGTGACTGACACTTGCGAAGGTCCATAGAACAATCTGGTATTTGTAATTTTTTTTCCCAACAATTTCTCATTTGGGTCTTCTTTTATCTTCCTAATAATTTTCTAGATTAGCATATTTTGGGTCTTCTTTTATCTTTCTAATTCTTTTTTGTATATGCATGTCTTCAGTTTTTGTATTCTATGTTTGTGCTAGTTAGTCTTCTTTTGGTATTTGTAATTTTATTCGTCGTTAGAGCTCTATTTTTGCTTTTGTTTCTGTTATTGTTTCTGCTTTTGTTCTTATTTTTGTTTTTGTTTCTATTTCATCTTCTGTTTCTGCTTTCATTGTTTCTTTACAATCACAGTTGATTTCAAGACATCAGTAAAGACCAAAACCAATTTACAGTAGTACTTGAAATTGTCACTTTAACCAAGAAAAGAAATTTCAATGCTATCTTGTGATTGTGCAAATATTTCTGTGCGTTGGACTTATAATTGAAGAGAAAAGGTACACGGGCCTTGCGCTTCTGAATAATCATGCCCCTGCACACAGGCATTTTCTCGTATATAACAGATTTATTGTCAACCGCTTTGAGGCAGAATCCCTTAATTTGGAATCTGAATGCTTAGTGTGTGATTGCTTTTACTTGTTTGTAATGCAGGTATTTGGCAATGCCCTGGCTAGTTAGCCGTCATTTTCAGACTGTTTTCTTAAGTTTCTTTGGGAGGGCTCCTTCTCTCAGATACAAAAGGTAATGATTTGCTGCATATCTCTCTCTCTGTTCTTCATTATCTTGTTTATTAGGATTATGGATGGATTTCAGCTTACCATCATATATACTTTTTTATTGTGATAAGTAAAATTATTACTTAGCAAAATAAAAAAGTAAATGGGCAATAGTAGTCCGCAGTCCTCCTAAACTTCTTTCTTTTGTCTTCCTCCTCAAACTTGTGTATTAAACATCTACAGTTACATCATAATGTTGGGCGGTTTTTTGAGATGTCTTTTTTAAAATCATGAAGTATTATTGTTATTTTGGCTAGCACAATTATTATTTTGATGCAAAAGCATAATTTGACTTTCTTAATTTACATTAAAAAGTTATTTTGGCAAGCACTGATGTATTATTGTTTCCAGAGAGCTATTTAGAACGCCTGATGGTGGAACGATAGCTTTGGATGGGGCGATGAATCCTGACGGTAAATTGCTTTCTTCTTTTCTTGCTTTAAGTTTTTACATTTTATATTTAGTCTTGTTAGGTACTAGTTTGCATGGGTTCGATACAATGTGGTGCATTTGTTTTGGGATATCAAACGTTTTCAAAATTAAACAAGTGTACTACAAATATAAAGTGAATGATATAGTAGACAGTCTAACAACATTTCTTTTTCTTTTCTGTTTCTTATTATTTTATTATGTAATATTAGCATGTGAACATCTGATTTCTATGATGGTTTAGTTTGTTGGTAAGTAATTTTAGCTATGTGTGCGTGTGTGTATATATATATATTTCTTAACAATCTAAGTCACATTTTTCTTGAAGCAGACAACTTGCTTGGCTTGAAAAGGTTTTCAAAGCAGATCAATTATAATAATGAAGACCTGCAACTAGAAACATATTATGGACAATTATAATTTATATTCTTGTTGCATTGTACCTACTGGACTTCAGGTTTGGGAAGAAATTGCCCCGAGAAAGAGCATTTACCATATGTGGGATGACAGACTTTTTAGCTCCAGAAAATAGTCCAAGGGAAAGGCATAGTCATCATTATCTAGAAGTGTGTGACTGAATTTTAATAATTCATGAAGTGTGTTCACTGTTCAACCAAGTGTGGTAAATCATGTATTGGATGATTTTATTTAGTTAATAATATTTGAGTTTTTTTTGTATTTCTGTCATAATTTGTTATGGGACCCATTGAGCCACGATTTATTTTGTTTGTAAAATAATTTCGACATTCGTAACATAACAGGTTTGTTAATAATGAATTTGGCAACGATACTATCAAAAGCTATTTCGTTACCAAAGCAGCATACAGTAAAGGATATAGCAACAACTTTTTATAATTTTAAAAACAAGTTTTCGTTGGTAATGACATTAAAATACAATTTTTTGGCAATAAAAAGTTAACTTAATTACAACGTGGAGGATATTGTTGCTATAAACAAAAGAAAAATGCAACATTTATATCGTTGCAAATCATAACAACTTTCGTTGCACATATAAAGAAAACAATAACGTATAGTGTCGTTGCTAATCGACCACAACTTTCGTTGCTCTAGAAAAACAATCAGCATCGAACAATATCGTTGCTAATTGATCATAATTATTCAGAACAAAACCAACGACAACGAATAATTTCGTTGCAAATTAATATATAACCGGTTTATTATACACATTTAGCAACGGACATCGTTGCCAAAAAATATACAATCAGCAACGAAAACCAGTTAAGGTAACAATTTTTATATTGTTCAGTAACGACAAATATCGTTGGCAAATGTGTATCAAATGCAACGAATTTCATTTTCGTTGGCAAAAAAAGAAGATTATTTTCGTTGCTAATTAGACGGATTTTGCAACGAAAGTTGCTTTTCAGTAACAATTTCTTAATAAATTTGCTACGAAACATTTCGTTGCTAAATGATCTATTATTTTACACGAAAACAAACGTTCGTTGCGAAATATCACACTTTTTGCAACGAATTTTTTTGTTCGTTGCTAGACAATTAGCAACGCTCATTGCGCAACGAATGGTCCAACGACCGAAAAATCGTTGCAAATGACCTTTGGCAACGAAATTTCGCACCTTTAGCAACGAAAACTGTTTGTTGCAAAATCACCATTTTTTTGTAGTGACACTCGCCCATGTGGTTTGAGTTGTCATACCGGGTCACACTATCAGTCCATTATTGTATAGATGTCATACATACAAAAAAGAATGTATTCAAGAATTTTTTTTTGCACCGTGCTAGATATGAGTTGTAAAACAAAAGGCAATAACAAAGCACGTAAAAATTTGAAGGCAATGAACATCAGGCGGGAATTGTGGCTCCGAGCTAACGACTCAAAACCAAAAGCTCCATTTTGTCTTACCAAGCAACAAGTGGAAGACATTTGCAAGTAGGTAAGTGCATTGCAGCTCCCAGATGGATATGTTCTAATATATCTCATTGCAGGAAGGTTAAATAGTTGAAAATTATTGGGTTCAAAAGTCATGATTGCCATGTATTCATGTAAAAGTTGATGCCAATTGCATTTCGTGAGATGCTACCCAGAAAATTTGTTAATGCCTTGACCGAACTTTTAAATTTCTTTCGAGATCTTTGCTCAACGATTATAAGGAACAGTGATGTGGAGCAGATGGAGAATAATATAATATTTTCAATGTGCAAGCTCGAAATGATCTTACCTCCAAGGTTCTTTGGCTCGATGGAGCATTTGCCTATTCATATACCATATGTACTTAAGTTTGGAGGACCGGTGCAATATCGGTGGATATATCCTTTTGAGAGGTAATATCATCTACATATTTAAATTTTGATAATATTTATAACTCATAGTCTAAATTAATTTCGTTCAATCATTGTATTTCAAGTATATGTGTCAATTAAAACAGAAAGTGAAAAATAAAGCTCGTGTAAAGGGTTCTATTATTGAACACGATATAGAGGAAGAGTTTATCAACTTCTGTTCTTTGTACTTTGACGATGCAGTATCAACTAAGCACAACCGTTTAAGTCGAAATGAGGTCGTCAGACCCTAATCTCGTGTTGATGAGTTAGTTGTATTTACCTACCCAGTTAAACTATTTCGCCATGAGACAATGACTTACTTAACCGATGAAAATTTGAAGATAGTATCTACATATGTACTTCTAAATATGACTGAAGTATCGTCATACAACAAGTATGTATTATTTTTGTTGAATTTTTAATATTTAGAAGCTTAATCAATAATTAAACCCTATTATTATTGTAGACACCCAAAATTTTGCATATATCTTTTAACTTTGGCAAGAGAGCAACAGAGTCATTTTAGTCGGAGAATGAGACATCCGAACAGAGGATTTCGGGACTCAAATCAACATGCACAAAGCCATCTCAACGATTGCGGAGTGACAAACTACTTAAGGCATGACGGTTGACCAATTGAAACTGACCGAAAGATCTATTTATGTATTTTTATCTATCTTCCCGGATCCAAAATTGGCCAAACCTTATGTCATTGCGTAGTTCTCGGAAAGAGCTTTCTGGAATGGTATAACATGTCTCCCAACTATCCCCGAATTGAAAGTTATGACCGTTTCAGTGAAAAGCCAAGTGAACGACTAGCCGACATCTACCAAGGGATGAATTTTCCCCTTTTTTCTTTGCCTTCCCAGACTTAAAATGGAGCAAATAATATATCATTACGAATCTATTGGAAAGATCTTTCCGGAATGGTATGGCACACCTCCAAACTCTTCCCGGATTGAAAGTTAGGGATGTTCTAGTGCACAACATGAAAAACATACTTTGCAGCACAAAAACTGAGCAAGTGGAGCCCATCCTAGGCCAGCCACATGTGTACCAGCAACCAGCCGCAGGTACACCCGCGACTGCTTAGGGAACCCTATAAATGGCCGAAATCAGCTCATTTTGGACGAGAATAGATTGTTAGAGAGAAAATGCGTAGTTAGTGAGAGAAACGCCCAAAAAACCTCTCTAATACCCATCTAGAGCTAGGTATTCTCATCAAATCCCACAAAATTAGATCTAAGCCATCTAGATTCAAGCTTAAGGAGGAGGATTTCACCATTTCTAAGGTGAAAGACTCAATCTTTATGTATATTTAATGTAAATCTAGTGGATCTAGCATAGATCTAGCTTAGATTTGTACTTTGTGCTAAAAGATTCGATTTTTATGTAGATTCAATGTATATCCTAGGTTATCAAGCATTTCTACTTTAAACTTTTAACAGTCGTAAGACTATATGGACCTTACTTCTCGTACTTAGGGGGATCAGCCCTTCGTACCATGTTTTGTGCACAAACATCTCAATGCTAACGCGTAATATAATCCCCTAATAATAGGGTTGTTCGTCTCAGTTTGACATTAGAGTCCGTACCAAAGGAAGTTTGGTTTGGATTAACTTCAATAACAGTTCTAGAATTTAGAACGCTCATCAACTATGGACAAGTCGAATCAATAAGGGTTCGCTAGTCAATCAAGGTTCAATAATATAATGTAAATGATATTTAAAAAAATCAAAGATTGAATCTCAAATGTATACAGTTGAATAAACATTGTATAACCGAAGTATTACTTTAAAAGAGTTAGAATATCTCATTTGGAATCATGAACTTGAATAAATGAGGGTAAGGAACTTGCTCAATATAAGAATAGGATTTATAACTTGCGTAATTGAAATTAAGTTAGGGATAAGATACTTGCCTCGTGCGTGGAATATACATTTACTATTCACGTTCCTCAATTAATCCTACATACCATTTCAAGTCACGATACCAATTAATTATAACATAACTAGCATCATGAATATATTCTCTTTTATCTTAACTTAACTCTAAGTCTGATTATGTTAATCACATTTACAACATTAACTCTTAAACACATTATTAGACTACACATAACGAGTTTATACACACATTCGACTTATCAATTAATCACGTGAAAACGTCATTGACATGCTAATAATATGTTTTAACATCTCATTACATGATTATTACATTTTCATCTTCATTAGATTAGGTTACAATTACATTTGCTGGACTTGAACACTTAAATAAAAGTTTCTGGGCAATTTTGCTAACCGGCGCTGCAGCGCCAGTATTTGGCATTGAGCTAGCGTTGCGGCACTGGCCTGACCCGGACCCGGACAATCCCAGATCGGCGCTGCGACGCCCGGATTACACTATGTACCGGCGCTGCGGTGCCGCGATGCAGACTTAGTTTTTTCAGTTCGCGAAGAACACATGACAAAGCCAAATTAGGCCAAAACTTCGCTCAAACAACAAATTTAATACTACCCATAGGTTCTGAACTTTACAGAAACATAACCCAACAATTAAAGCATGATTTTATCAATTTAAACAACTCAAACAATTAAATTTGAACTCAAAAAATTCATGTTCTTGCTATTTTTTAAAGTTTCGTCGAATTTCATGAAATCACACACTATAAATTCGTTATAACACCAAATCAGTCCATTTAAGTTTCGTTCTTTTCGTTTCTACATGTATAAACATAATCAATCATCAATTTACCGTTTAATATGCAATCTAAACATAAATTTTCATACATTTAAGCCATATTCAAATATAATTTTTCTGTAAATCTCAAAACTCCAATTAAAACATAATCCCATGAATTCGATTACTCTAAATCACATACAAATCATATAAAACAGATTATGCATACTAACAAACATCTAACATCATGTTCTTAACAATTTATCCATTAAAATCAATTTACACAGAACTCAATTTAACTTTTATGGAGAGAACTCAAGAACGTAAATTAAAGCTTGAATTTAAGAAATTACCTTTGGTAAGTTGTTTAGATTGCTAGAAGATGAAAGAAAACTCTCTAATTCTCCAAACTCCTTCTTCAACCTCAAGATTTCACAAATTTTTCTCTTTGTATTATCTAACTTTAGACTTAGGAAAATGATACATGAATAAAGCTGATAATAATAACTGACACAACATGGGTGTCAGTTAAGGCCATTATGCACTTAACTGCTCTCATGTTCATAAGGCCATGTTTGGTTTGATAATTATTTATTTCATTTTCCATTTATTTTAATTAACTTGTTTACAATATAGTTTATTTGTCAGACTTTAATAATCAAATTATATTATTTAATTTCAATTAAATAAAAGACACTACTACACATTAAATCAAATTATCACATAATTAAAATTCTCATTTATTTAATTACGACAAATTAATAAATCTCTAATTAATTATTAAATTAATTAAAACAACATCACAACTATTAAACAACTCATTTAATTTAATTATCCCAATTAAATTTATACTTTACACTATAAAATTATTTCAAATTAGTTTAATCAATATAACACATTTAATTAGATTAATCTACAACAATTTCATCAAATATTTATTTGACTCAATAAATAATTCAACACAAATATTTATTTAATTCAATAAATATTTAAAGATCAAATATAAAATCTCGTTCCTTACATCTTTCCCCCCTTAAAATGATTATGTCCCTAGAATCACGACTCAATTAATTCGTCCCGTTACATTCTCCCCTCCTTACAAGGATTCTGTCCCCAGAATCGCTACACATAGACTAAACAAATAACTGAGAATAGTTTTTCATTATCTGATCTTCGAGTTCCCACGTAGCTTCTCCTGCGTTGTGGTTCCTCCAGATCACCTTAACAGAAGGTATAACTTTATTTTTGAGTACATGTTCTTTTCTGTCAACTATCTGAACAGGCACTTCCTCATAAGATAAATCTTTTTCAAATTGTAGGTGTTCATATTCTATAACATGCTTGTAGTCGGGTTTGTATGGTCGTAACATTGAAACATGAAAAACGTTATGGATATGTTCTAACGCCGGAGGTAAGGTTACCTCATACGTGACTTCACCAATTCTCTGCAACACTTCAAAGGGTTCAATGAACCTCGGGCTCAGTTTTTCCTTCTTACCAAATCGGATTTTTCCCTTTCGGAGAGACACTTTCAAGAAAACGAAACTACCATATTCAAATTATCTATTCTTGCGGTGTTGATCGGCATATTTCTTCTGCCTATCTTGACAGCTATCAATCTCGCCCTGATCACTTTGATGATTTCGGCGGTCTGTTGTACCAATTCTGGTCCCAGTAATTGACGTTCGCCAACTTCATCCCAGCAAAATAGAGTTCTGTACTTTCTGTCGTACAACTCTTCATAAGGCGGCATGCCAATACTTGCATGATAACTGTTATTGTAAGCAAATTCCACCAATGGTAGATGATCGTCCCAATTCCCTTTGAAATCTATGATGCAAGCTCTTAACATATCTTCCAATGTCTGAATCATTCTTTCGCTCTGTCCGTCAGTCTGTGGATGATATGTCGTACTCATACGTAACTATGTTCTTATGCATTCATGTAGGCGCTTCCAGAAGTTCGATGTGAAACGCGGAAGGACCTACTACAAAATCCATTGTGATATTTTCCCATTTCCATTCTGGGATTTCTAACGGTTGTAGTAACCCACTCGGCCTCTGATGTTCTACTTTAACTTTTGACATGTCAAACACTTGGCCACACAATCGGCAACGTTCCTTTTTATATTTGGCCACTAGAAATGCTGTCGGAGATCCTGGTACATCTTTGTACTCCCCGGATGAATTGAATATCTTGAACTATGAGCCTCGCTCAAAATTTCCTTCTTAACCTCTGGTACTGGCGGAACCCAAATTCTTCCCTCGAATCTCAATAATCCTTCATTATCAACTTTGAATTTCACTTCATCACCTTCAGATATTCTTTTCCTGATTTTCTCACATTTCTCATCCTGAAGTTGTGCTTCCTTAACCTCGTCCACCAAAGTTGGGTCGGTTCCCAATGTTAGGTTTGTATTTAGCGGGACCATGCAATCAAATTACATAAATAGTGCGAAAGCGCAATAAAACGGATTTTAAAATTTTTCTTACAAACCATCACTATAATCATCCATGTGCTCAATTATCAATTAAACGAAAGAGATAAAGTATGAGAATCATACCCTTATAGAACCATGCTTCCACAGGTACGAGTTCATCTCCAAATCCTTCGCGTTCTTCTCGAATTCTACCGATGAGATTCCTTCTTTTGATCAACGTTAGCCACCCAAGTGTTTGGCCTCTATAGGTGATCCACCAAGGAAAAATAGGTATTCAAGAAGTTGGGTGTTGGCAAAATCCTAGTTTCTATCTCTATAGAAATTGCAAGTACTCTATCTCTGTCTCCAATTCTTATGAAAGAGTGTGTAACTGTCTAACCCTAAATCATGATAAGACTCCTCTTATTTATAAATATAGGGAACCTTCCTAAACTATTTAGGATTAGGGTTTTTATTTTAATTAAACTCCTTTAATTAATTAAACTCCTAATCCAATTAGAAATTTATGAGAGTACTTTTATTAATTAATTCTCAAACCCTTTTAAGAACTAAATAATAATAATAGTAATAATAATAATAAGACTCCTCTTATTAATTTATATTTAATATTTCTAAAATATTAAATAATAAATATTAAGCTATTTAATTTATTCTATCTCCATTGATTAAATTAAATACACTTAACTTATTATTACAATTATGCCATTTACTTCCTAAACAAATATTTTTCTTTTGCGGTGTGACCCTTTAGGTTCTCCATATTAAACCGGTTGTGAATAAATCAATTAGAATAATTCTAATCTTATTTAAATAAATAAATTAAACTATTTAATTTATTTAAATAAATAATATTTATTCTACAATAAGGGTAAGCCCCCTTAGCGATCAACATATTTCCAGATAATATAGATTTCAACATTAATCACAAAAGAACCTTTCAGTGAATAGTTACCGCACAATTCAATCCTTCTACCATACAATGTCCCAATTAAATATAAGACATGGAATTATTGTCAAGTCTTATTTTATTTAATTATATGTATTTCAATTCTCAAATGAACAACTCGGATTAATGCAAATTAGAAACTCCTTTCTAATTTCCTTCTGCTTTGGCCAAAGACTTCTGAGTCGTCATTTATCGAATCACATAGGACATTCTCTCCTTTTACTAGAAGTGGTAGATTCTTTGTTGACCATTCACCTATCTCCATGTATAACTTATTATACCCAATCATACCCTTTGATATACTCTAAGGGTCTTAAGGGACAGTATAACACATCACACACAAGATACTATGATGATCTCAAGTCCAAGGATCACTTGTACTACTATCACTAGAGGAATTCATATTGACAGACGAGTAAAACTCCATTAGGTATTCCTTAGCGAGCCACGTTCAGTGAATTTATTCTTTAATAAGCACCTACATACTTGCTTTATTGTCTCCACACAAATGATTATGAGATCAATCATCCTCTTCATAAGAGCAAGCAACGTATGTACTAATCTATCCGGATTCACTAATCCCCTTTTTAGTAATCCATCGATTAAGAACGATTTTAGTTTGTGAGCTATTTAGAATTTAGATCTCATTAGCATGATCACCATCATGATTCTAAAAACATTGCTCAAAACTATGAGTTTATCACATTTAATAAAACAGCACCATGTAGATAAAGTAAAATGCTTTTAACAAACGAATAAGATTACAAAGTATATGGTACATCATATCAAATATGATTGCTTTGTGTGCATACTACTTTTAATCTCCCACTTGCACTAAAGTCAATCGTCATGGTATCTAATACCCTTCTTCTCTAAGTGACGATCATCCTGATGTTGGATAAAGCCTCAGTAGATGGATATGCAATGTTGTTCTCGAGAGTCCACTGTCTCTATAGTGACTTTTCCTCTTTCAATGATTCCACTAATAAAATGAAAGTGCCGCAACACATGTTTGAATCCAAGATGAGACTTAGAAACTATTCCTAGTTCTATAATGAACTTTTCATCCAAACAATCAAACTTGCAGCTTCATTTACAGCTATATACTTTGTCTTTGTCACTAAACCAGCAACTCTTTGCTGTTTGGAACCTTTCCAATTCACTGCACCACCTTTTGAGGTAACTATTTACCCTAAAGTGGATTTGTTATCGTCTTGGTCAGTCTGAAAAACTTGAGTTTGTTTAGCCCTCTAGTTTTAATTCAGATCCACCATGTATCATGATCACATCCTCAATACCGATTAGGTACTTAAAGATGTTTTTCACACAGTGATCTTCTCCAGAATATGACTGATCAACATCATGACTTGTATATTCATTGCATACATGATAGTAACTCATGTGATCTCTCTTTCAATTGGGGACAATTTTAGAGAGATACACTCCATAGCTCATCATCATGAGACCTCTCTTGGAGTTTTCCATGCTAAACGCCTTTAGCATCAAATGAATATACATTCCTTGGGTCAAGCCGAACATCCTTTTAAATTTATTTATATAGATTTATATCCCTAATTTTTAGGATGCTCCTCCCAAGTCATTCATGGAGGAATGTTTAGAAAATTTTATCTTTACTGATTGTAGCATTGGTGTGTTATTCCTTATCAGTAGTATATCAACATATAATACCAAGAATGTCACAGTGCTCCCACTGACCCTTTTGTACACATAAGGTTCATTCTCACTTTTGATAAAATCAAACTCTTTTGATTGTTTCGTCAAAATGAATGTTCCATCTTTGAGAAGCTTGCTTCAATCCATAAATGGATCGTTACAGCTTATATACATGATTTGCTTCAACCTTTGAAACAAATTCCTCTGGTTGTATCATACATACATTCTCCTCAAGTCTTCATGGAGGAAGGATGTCTCCACATCCATTTGCCAGATTTCGTAATAAGCTGTAATCGCAAGTAAAATCCAAATGGACTTGAGCATTACCCGGAAATAAGGTTTTATCACAATCAACTCCTTGACTTGAAAAACTTTTTAAACAGGTCTGGCCTTATAGGTTTCCACCTTGCCATTTGCCTCAGTCTTTCTCTTAAAGACCCATATTCACACTCTAGGAACTATGCCCTTTTGTGGAGTAACCAGAGTCTATACTTGGTTCTCATACATGGAGTTCATTTCAGATTTCATGGCCATCTGCCATTCCTCTGAGTGTCTTCTACTCATAGCCTCATCGTATATAACTGGATCATCATCCTCTATGATGCGTATCTCATCATCATCCTCTATGCTGAATCCATACCTCCCAGGTATCTTCGATACTCTTCCAGATTTACGATTCGGTTGTGGTACAATAGGTCTATCTACAAGTTCCTCGGTTCGACTTAAAGTGTTTTGTGGTTCTTGAACTCTTTCAAGATCTATTACCCTCCCACTAGCTCCTTCAATGATAAACACATTTATCTAAGAAGGTAGCGTGTAGAATTATAGTAATAATACCCTAAACTTTCTTTAGGATATCCCACAAGTCTGCACTTGTCAGATTTTTGTCCCAAACTTATCTTTAAAACCTTTTCACATAAGCTGGACAACCCCTTATCTTAACATACTCAAGAGTAGGAATCCTTCCTATCCATAACCTTTATGGAGTCTTGGGCTCGAATTTTTTTGAGGTTACCTTATTTTTGTAGATATGCAGCCGTTTCTAGGGCATAACCCCAGATCGATACTAGAATGTCGGTAAAAATCATTATGGACTGCACCATGTCCAACAAGGTATAATTTCTCCTTTTAGATACAACAATCAATTATTGCGTATCAGGAGGTGTCCATTATGAGAAAATACCATTTTGAGATGATCTAGAAACTTATTGCACAAGTATTCCTTCCTCGATCTGATCAAAGAATCTTAATACTTTGTCAATTTGTTTCACTTCTGAATTCTTTGAACCTTTCAAATGATTCAGACTTGTATTTCATCAAATACACACATTCAACTCTTTGAATGACCATCTCCTTCTTTTACTAGTTTGTTCAATTTGTAAAATTATTTTTTATGTAAGTCAAGTTTACAAAGTCCATTAAGTGATCTTCTAGTTTCAAACAAAACATTATCATTATAAATAGAACAACAATTGTTCTTAAATATAATACCAGAACCTTCCTTGTCCAACAACGGAAGTAATAATATTTCTAAAGAGAACCGGAACATAATAACAACTTATTAACTTAATAGACTTGCCCGTAGGCAACGCTAAACTATAAGTTCCTACGACTAATGTAGCAACCATCGCTCCATTCTCCACACGTAAGATTACTTACTCTTTGTTTAGCTTTTTACTTCTGCTTAGTCTCTGCATTGGATTGCATATGTGAGAACTATAGCCAGTATCCAATACCTAAGTAGAACCTTGACTTAAAGAAAAATTTATTTCAATCATGAACAAACCTATATCTGTAACCGAAGCTTCACTAAGCTTCTTCTGGTTAGCCTCTGCAAGATGCTCCTTACAGTTTTCTTTCCAATGTCTAGGCTTAATGCACTGGAAGCAAACTCCTTTGCTATCTGCTCCAGTCTTGTTCTTATTGTCTTTTGTTTTTGACTTTCTATTTACTTTCTTTGAATTGTTCTTCTTTTAAGAAGATCCTTTGGCCCCCTTCCGCTTCCTGGAAGAATCATCTACCAGTAAGACTTGGTCTTTCTTGGTTGGAAAGGGACTCTTTATAGTTTTCAACATGTTTAAGCAACTCAGGCATGCTGACATATAGCTTGTTCATGTAAAAATTCACAACAATTTGTGAGAAAAAAGTCCGGAAGTGATTGCAAGATCAAATCTTGGATCAACTCTCCATCCATGACAAAACCTTGTTGTCCTAATTGTTCAATCAGATTGATCATTTTAGGACAAATGTCTTTACTGTAATGCCATCGGTCATTCTAGATCGGAAAAGCTAGCTCCTTAGATATCTGATATCTAATAGTCCTACTTTCCTCACCCTTCAACTCCTTGAAGGTGCAGGAGTACAGTAGGAGCATCCATAGTTTCATGCTGACGCTGAAGCTCGTTACTCATGGATGCGAGCATGATGCATTGAGCCAACTGTGCATCATCTTGCCACTTTCTAAAAGTAGCAATCTCTTCCTCAGAGTCATTGTCTGCAACCATTGCAGGGATAGGCATATTAAGGACATAAGATAGCTTTTCAGCCTTGAGAACTATTCTCAAATTATTTAACCAGTCCTTTTAATTTGGTCCAGTTAATTAGCATCTAATATGCTCCGCAGTGATAGTAAATTAGACATTATAAAATTCTGTAAATGAATTTGTAATTTAACAACATTTTAGCATACATTCATTTCTTAATTAATTACGAAAATAAATTAGGTCTTTATTTTAAATTGGTATCTCTCACTTTTTCATCAAACTATATTACCCTCAATATATAGTTCGACAAATCTAATTAAAGATTTGCTAGTGAGAATAAGGATCATATTTCAAATGTATATAGCCTTGTGTGTGCACAACAAACTATATATAAATAAATAGGTAGACAACTATTGTCAATTACATCACTTTGTAACTCCTTGTATTTTGCCTTTTAGATTATAATGGTCAAGTGTGTGCACATCCGAACTAAAATAATCTAAGTTAAGTCCAACCTAGCACTTCTATATATGTGAAGAGAAAAAGACCGCCCTTGTGTGTGCACAACAAAGCAGTAATGTTCAATTCCTTAATAAGCATCAAATGTGATAATGCAACATCTTAAATATTTAATACTTTCCTTGTGGTGACACAACAAACTCATATTAAATAGTTAATACTCTATTGCTTTACCATGCTAGAAGGCGACGTTCGATATTCCAAATATCTTTGAACGCTTAGGACTTAATATAATTTCTTTGAGGGGTTTGTTATTATTTGTCTCATCTTGTTCAGCGCGCATGCACATATATATATAAAATACGCGGCATATTATTTAACATGCGAAGTAGGTTATATAATATATAATATATACATAGTAAGCATGCACATATAGAATACTATATTCTACCCGGATTGATTATGGACTTTTATTCTAGTTTGGTTCACTAGAGCCACCAAGTGAACCAAAAGGTCAAACCTAGGGTGCAAGAACAAAAATTTAAATATAACTATTACATTTAAACCCGGGCTCCATTACAAACGGGTCTTCAAGCGCTCCTTGCTCCTTTGTCTCCAATTCTTCAAGTAATTCTAACTAAACATATTACATAAACTATTTATAATAAATAGAAACATTGATCAGCAGTCAAGGGGAAGTACATAGGAGGGAGATAGAATTTACATTAAGAAAAACAAGAGAAGACGAGGTACGCAGACCCCATTTATAAAAACTCATTCATTCAAGCATCCACTAAAATAAATCCAATCACACATTGGTCAGTAGTCCATAATCAATCCCTATTTATTATCATATATATCTCCATATGTATCAGTAAATAACATTCATCTCATGAATAATAAAACCATTCCATATATACATTGATATCATTTAATGGGCAATTAAAAGTTTACTAGAAATCCAATTTTGATACAAAAAATAAACTCCTTTATTTTAATCAAAATTTAAATCATAATAAACTTATTTATTTTATTTTATCCAATTTTGAATAAAAATAAACTCCTTTATTTTTAATCAATTTTCAAATCAAAATAAACTCCTTTATTTTAATTAACATGGAAACCAATTTCAAGTTCAAAATAAACTCCTTTATTTTAACTTAAAATTGCTTGGAAAAATAAAATATCTTAAATCCTATTCTTTATCAAAATAAACATCTTTATTTTTAAGGAAACATGGAATCATATTCCATATGTGAATAAACTCATTTATTCTAGGAAATATGGAATCCTATTCCATATGTGAATAAACTCATTTATTCTAGCTAACGTAGAATCCAATTCCAAGTTCAAATAAAACTTTTAATTTTAATTATATTCCATTTGAAAATAAACCTTTTATCTTAATTGAAAATAAATAAAATCAAAATAAAAAATTTTCAAAATCTGCAGACCGGTGCGACCGCGCTCCAAAATGAACTAGGAGCGGCGCGGCCGCGCTGCACCCCCAGAAACGATTTCTGGGTTCGGGCGCGGCCGCGCTCCAGAATGAACTTGAAGCGGCGCGGCCGCGCAGCGTAGCAGAGTTCGAAATTTTTTTTTCTTTGCCCAAAAAATCGATCCAATCGTATACCCATACATACATGGAATCATAGTAATCGATAATTTGCACAAGGTTAGGCTCTGATACCACTGTTAGGTTTGTATTTAGCGCGAACATGTAATCAAATTACATAAATAGCGCGGAAGCGCAATAAAACGAATTTTAAAATTTTTCTTACAAACCATCACCATGATCATCCATGTGCTCAATTATCAATTAAACGAAAGAGATAAAGAATGAGAATCATACCCTTGTAGAACTATGCTTCCACAGGTACGAGTTCACCTCTAAATCCTTCACGTTCTTCTCGAATTCCACCGATGAGACTCCTTCCTTTGATCAACGTTAGCCACCCAAGTGTTTGGCCTCTAGAGGTGATCCACCAAGGAAAAATAGGTATTCAAGAAGTTGGGTGTTGGCAAAACCGTAGTTTCTATCTCTATAGAAATTGTAAGTACTCTCTCTCTCCAATTCTTATGGAAGAGTGTGTAACTGTCTAACCCTAAATCATGATAAGACTCATCTTATTTATATATATAGGGAACCTTCCTAAACTATTTAGGATTAGGGTTTTTATTTTAATTAAACTCCTTTAATTAATTAAACTCCTAATCCAATTAAGAATTTATGAGAGTACTTTTATTAATTAATTCTCAAACCCTTTTAAGAACTAAATAATAATAATAGTAATAATAATAATAAGACTCCTCTTATTAATTTATATTTAATATTTCCAAAATATTAAATAATAAATATTAAGCTATTTAATTTATTCTATCTCCATAGATTAAATTAAATACACTTAACTTATTATTACAATTATGTCATTTACTTCTTAAACAAATATTTTTCTTTTGCGGTGTGACCCTTTAGGTTCTCAATATTAAACCAGTTGTGAATAAATCAATTAGAATAATTCTAATCTTATTTAAATAAATAAATTAAACTATTTAATTTATTTAAATAAATAATATTTATTCTACAATAAGGGTAAGCCCCCTTAGCGATCAACGACTTTCCAAATAATATAGATTTCAACATTAATCACAAAAGAACATTTTAGTGAATAGTTACTGTACAATTCAATCCTTCTACCATACAATGTCCCAATTAAATATAAGACATGAAATTACTGTCAAGTCTTATTTTATTTAATTATATGTATTTCGATTCTTAAATGCACAAATCTGATTAATGCAAATTAGAAACTCCTTTCTAATTTCATTCTGCTTTGGCCAAAGACTTCTGAGTCGTCATTTATCGAATCACATAGGATATTCTCTCCTTTTACTAGAAGTGGTAGATTCTTTATTGACCATTCACCTATCTCCATGTATAACTTATTATACCCAATCATACCATTTGATATACCCTAAGGGTCTTAAGGGACATGTCAAAGTATAACTCATCACACACAAGATACTATGATGATCTCAAGTCCAAGGATCACTTGTACTACTATCACTAGAGGAATTCCTATTGACATGCGAGTAAAACTCCATTAGGTATTCCTTAGCGAGCCACGTTCAGTGAACTTATTCTCTAATAAGCACCTACATACTTGCTTTAGTGTCTCCACACAAATGATTATGAGATCAATCATCCTCTTCATAAGAGCAAGCAACGTATGTACTAATCTATCCAGATTCACTAATCCCCTTTTTATTAATCCATCGATTAAGAATGATTTTAGTTTGTGAGCTATTTAGAATTTAGATCTCATTAGCATGATCACCATCATGATTCTAAAAACATTGCTCAAAACTATGGGTTTATCACATTTAATAAACCAGCACCATGTAGATAAAGTAAAATGTCTTTAACAAACGAATAAGATTACAAAGTATATGCTACATCATATCAAATATGATTGGCTTGTGTGCATACTATTTTCACCCAATTGAAACAGTTTTTCGTCAGACTCCTTAGGATATTTCACCTCCAACTCCAGTTTTGCCATTGCTCAAATTAGCTCCTCTTGAGCGGTTAACATAGACAGTTTCTCCCGACCCTTTCTGCTTAAGGCATCGGCCACAACATTCGCTTTACCTGGATGGTATAAAATCTCGCAGTCATAGTCCTTTATTAATTCTAACCACCTCCTCTGTCTCATGTTCAGGTCCTTTTGTGTGAAAATATATTTCACTCTTATGGTCTGTATATATTTCACACTTCTTCCCCTAGAGAAAGTGTCTCCAGATTTTCAAAGCAAGCACTACCACGACCAGTTCTAAATCATGGGTCGGATACCCCTTCTCATAGTCCTTTAATTATCGTGACGCATACACAATAACCTTACCGTTCTACATAAGCACACAACCTAGTCCTTTATGCAACGTATCATTGTACACCACAAAATTTTATGTGCTATCCGGTAGAGACAACATAGGTGTCGTACTCAACCTCTTCTTTAATTCTTGAAAACTTTCCTCACACTTTTCCGTCCAAACAAACTTCACCACCTTCCTAGTCAAATTCGTTAACGGAGTCACAATTTTGGAAAAATCTTGAATGAATCTTCTGTAATAACCTGCTAATCCTAGAAAACTTCTTACTTCCAACAGTTTTTTCGGCAGATCCTAGTTAAGCACAACTTCAACCTTTGACGGATCTACCGAAATCCCATCCTTGTCAATCACATGTCCAAGAAATTGCACCCGCTCTATCTAGAATTCACATTTTGAAAACTTAGCGTATAACTTCTCTCTTCTTAATGCTTCTAATGTCACTTTCAAATGCTCCGCATGCTCTTCCTTGGTTTAGAATATATTAGAATATCATCGATGAACACTACTACGAACTTATCCAAAAACCGCTTAAACATCTTGTTCATTAGGTCCATAAATGTTGCAGGAGCATTCGTTAGACCAAATGAAATCACCAGAAACTCGTAGTGACCATAACGAGTCCTGAACGCAACTTTCGGTACATTTTCCTTCCTTACTTTCAACTGATGATAACCACTTCTCAAATATATCTTCGAGAAATACCTAGCTCTTTTCAATTGATCAAACAAGTCGTCAATCCCTGGCAACAGGTACTAATTCTTAATCGTGACCTTGTTCAATTCTCTGTAATCAATGCAAAGTCGCAACAATCCGTCCTTCTTCTTGAAAAATAACACCAGTGCTCCCCGCGGCTTGTCTAAAAGTTTTTGCAGTTGCACCATCAATTCTTTCATCTCTACTGGAGCCATACGGTACAGAGCCTTCGATATAGGAGTGGTTCCTGGTGCCAAATCGATTACGAATTCCACTTCCCTGTCTGGCGGAAGTCCTGGTAACGCATCTGGAAATACGTCTATAAAGTCTCTTATGACAGGTATCTCTTCTAATTTCGGACTCTCTTTTCGAGTATCGACTATGTAGGCTAAGTATCCCACACAGCCTTATCTGAACAACTTCCTGGCCTGCATTATCGTCAGACAACTCACTTGCCTAGGCGACTTACTGCCATAAAATACTACCTTTGGCGGAGTCATAAGGCAAACACATTTCTTTTGGCAATCAATTATCGCCCCATAATTGAATAGACAATCCATTCCCAAAATAACGTCAAATTCCTCAAGTTTAATTGGAATCAGATCTACAGTCATCACGTTTCCCTTAATATCCACTCTACAGTTCTTGTGTACAAACCTAACATGAATTATCTCCCTATTCGCAATTTCTATGTTCAAAGGGTAATCTAATTCCACCTTAGGCAAATCTAGATTCTTAGCAAAGTCATCAGATATAAATGAGCAAGTAGCACCCGAATTGAATAATACATAAGCATTTATATTATTGATCGGAATGAAACCTGACACCACATTTCGTGACTGCACAACGTCCTGCACAGTCATGTTGAAAGTTTTGGCGGTAGGTCGGTTTGTCGGTACTGATCCCGTTATGGTTAACGTGCTACCACTACTGTTTCCCCTACTCTCTCCTGCTCTTGCTGCTCTTGCTGCCTTCTTGGGGCAATCCCTAGCCAGATGATCCTTTGAGCCGCAAGTGAAGCAAGTGCCCTTCTTAGGATTAGGACAATTTGGTGCTATGTGACCCTCCTGGCCACAATTGTAGCAAACCATCTTCCCCTTCAGGCATATTCCCACATGATTCTTCCCACAGGTAACACACGCCTCCACTTTCTTCTTCTAACCTCCCTGTTGATTCCCAGCAAACCCATTGTCATTCCACTTCCTCTTCTGATTGTGACCACCACTACTATTACCGCTAACCTTGTTATTCTCATTTTCACCCTTCTTCTTCTTCTACTCCTGGTTATACTTAGTCAGAGCGTAGCTTCCACCATCTGTGATAATCGCCTTCTCCAAAACTCCTGCAAAAGTGTTCAATTGGAACATTGACACTTTATTGTACAACCACGGCTTCAACCCTTGTTCAAATCTTCTCGCCTTCCTCTCATCGGTATTCACCTGGTATGTTGCGAACCTAGCCAACTCATTGAACTTCGCAGCGTATTCCGGTACAGACATGGTACCCTGCTTTAACTCCAGGTATTGAACCTCCATCTGATTACGCGAGCTTGTCAGAAAGTACATCTCAAAGAACATCTCCTTGAACCTATCCCATATGATTACACCCTAACTTCCTCGAACCTTATTCGCTTGCCACCAGTAGCTGGCCTCTGACTTAAGCATGAACGTTACGAAGGCAGTCTTTTGGGCATCACTAACCCTAGAAATGTCGAACACCCTCTCCATTTCCATCACCCAAGTCTGGGCTTCGATTGGGTTCATGGAACCCCTAAACTCTAGCGGTCCTACCGCTTTGAAATCCTTAAATAACGTAACTTGTGGAGCTTGCGGCTGATTCGCAAGTGCTCCAGCTAAAAGGTTTACTAATTGTTGTACATGATTAGCATTGACATCGTTGTTGTAATTATTTGTAGAGATTTCCTGAGCTTGTTGATGTGGTTGGCGTCTCGGTGGCATTTTCTGTTTAAGAGTATACACTTATTAGATCATTACTCAATTTCTTAAGTATTTAATACTTAACTTAAACAATTTAAGTTTAACACTTAACACATAACATTTTGAAACAAACTTTGATATTTCATTTATTCAAAAGTTTTAAATATAGAAAGATAGCATCACTACTATTTACATCAACTATCCCGAGATCAAAGAATCTTCAGGATTAAATATTCATATTTCATTGTTTATAACCACGCTGGAATTTACATTACTAACTACCATAAATATTCACATATTTCAATTTCCTATCACGGCATACTAAGGCGTCAAACCGCCTTTCTGTGTTCTTCTTCCATGATACGGAACATTATCCTGTGATCCAACATGTACCATGGCAAGTCCTGGAACTGAACTGGATAGTGGAGAACCCGATCCTGGGCCTTGTCAATTATTGTCTGAAATGTGTAATTCGTCTCCTTAATCTTAGACTTCTTTGCCCACTCACCTTCTTCAGAAATTTCTATAAGTCGAGAGGCCTTCATCCAAGCGTCTTCTGCTCTAGCACGTTCCGCTGACTCTTCACTCAGGTCGTCCTTCAATTTCTCAATTTCAACCTTCATCTTCTTATTCTCAGCTAACAACTCTTCATTTTAACTCTCTGCCTGAACTAGCTTCCATTCCACGTCTCTAAGACGTACATCCAGATCCTCAATCTTCTCATTCTTCTATTCTATTGCAGTCTGGCATATATTTTATAGCCTCTCTAAATCTCTGATTCTATCCTAAAACTCTACGGTACGGTCATACAGTGCATCATACATCTCGACATCGATAGAGGTAAGGGGTATCTCCTCGGGATCTTCATCATCCTCCTCAGCCTCTACCTCTACCTCCTCAGAGTCCTCCTTTGGATCAAATTCAGGCTCATGCTCCTGACCCACAACAGTGATCAACGGAGATGGCTCTCTCTGCATCAACTGCTCCCGGACAACATGGATATCATGGGCTCCTCCTCCCTAGCTACTCGGGGCTCAACCTCCCTAGGCTGACTGAATCCTCCAACATCCGACTGAATAATAAAGTTTTTTTATTATCTTTAATGAATTCCTTAATTCATTCCTTACAACTCGATAAGAGTTTATCACCACTATGTTTTTTGTCTCCTAAAAGGCTACTACCCTAAGGTTTTCCCCACCTAAGGTTCACAACCTACAACTTTGATACTAACTTGTGACACCCCTAAATTCGGGTACTTCATTCTCACAGGATTTGGTGTTCATTATCCAAACAAATTACATCTAACTACCCATAAATAAGAAAATAACTGAAACTCATAACTGAAATACAAATCCTCCCATTAAAGGGTTACAACATCTTAAACAAATTAATCCCAGGTCGTCTAACCTTAAATAAAACATTAATGCGGAAACATAACATAATTAACATAAGTCTTATGCATAAACTTCTTTCAAACAATTTAAACAAGTCTTCATCACTTATTCACCTTGCCTTTTCCCTTACTAGTGGAGGGCTCGTCAACTCTTTCGACCTTAGCTGCAATGTTATTATGCAAGAGTGAGCAAACAATTGCCCACAAGTACAACAACAATAATAATAATAACATGCGAGTAATCAATGGATACTGAACAATAAAAAAACTAAACTTTTGAATCAAGATTATAAAACAAGAATCGAAAGTATATCTGAGGGTCACAAGAGCACAAACTATATCCTAGGTTATCAAGTATTTCTACTTTAAACCCTTAACAGTCGTAAGACTATAGGGACCTTACTTCTCGTACTTAGGGGGATCAGCCCTTCGTACCATGTATTGTGCACGAACATCTCAACACTAACGCGTAATATAATCCCCTAATAATAGGGTTGTTCGTCTCAGTTTGACATCAGAGTCCGCACCAAAGGAAGTTTTGTTTGGATTAACTTTAACAACAGTTCTAGAATTTAGAACGCTCATCAACTATGGACAAGTCGAATCAATAAGGGTTCGCTAGTCAATCAAGGTTTAATAATATAATGTAAATGATATTTAAAAAAATCAAAGATTGAATCTCAAATGTATACAGTTGAATAAACATTTTATAACCGAAGTATTACTTTAAAAGAGTTAGAATATCTCGTTTGGAATCATGAACTTGAATAAATGAGGGTAATGAACTTGCTCAATATTAGAATAGGATTTATAACTTGCGTAATTGAAATCAAGTTAGGGATAAGATACTTGCCTCGTGCGTGGATTATACGTTTACTATTCACGTTCCTCAATTAATCCTACATACCATTTTAAGTCACGATACCAATTAATTATAACATAACTAGCATCATGAGTATATTCTCTTTTATCTTAACTTAACTCTAAGTCTGATTATATTAATCACATTTACAACATTAACTCTTAAACACATTATTAGACTACACATAACGAGTTTGTACACACATTCGACTTATCAATTAATCACGTGAAATCGTCATTGACATCACTACAAAAAAATGGACATTTGGCAACAATTTTTCGGGCAATGACTTATAAAGTCGTTGCCAAAAATGTATGTTTAGCAACAAAATTTGTCATTCGTTTCAGTTTGTGAAAGGCTTTCATTTTTTGCAACGAAATTCAAAGGCCGTTGCAAAATTTTGTTGCCAATTCATTGGCGGGAAAAAAAAAACCCTGCCTATTTATTTTTTTGTTGCCGATGTGATTTCTCCTCATCATGGGCAATGAAATGTTTTTTGTTGCTATATTTCGTTGCCTAATATGGGCTACATTCATTGTCAACAATTTTTTTTCGTTGCGTATTTTGTACAATTTTTTGCAACGACTAGTAAATTGTTGCCGAAAATTAAAATAAAACCCAATAAGCATGTTTTGACCCTTCTTTTCCCAAAACACATCATTTTGCATTTTAAATTTTTTATTTATTTGGACGCAATTTTAAACAGTCAAATGTTTCACTCCCTTCGTCTCAAAATAAATGTTCAGTTTTATTTTTTTTTGCCAGAGTTATAATTTTTGAAATTAAAATTGAGCACATATAAATATATTTTCTAATTTACAAAAATTAGAGTTTGTAATAAATTGGATGTATTTTATAATGATTAACTCTTGTGCGCAACGAAAGGTTTTTGATTGCCATATTTTGTAACCTAATATGGACCGCATTCATTGTCAATAATTTTTCTTTCGTTACTATTGAGATAAGAGTGAGTGTTTTCAATAGCTCTTGTTTTATATTACACGAAAACTTTTTGAACCGAGAAAACTATATTACTACTTGAAATAAAGCTAAAGGAGCTTCTTCAATGTATCCAACATACCTGATTCATTCTCAAACATTATATTAAAAGAGTTGCTTGCCCAACTAATATTTAGCTTAAAACAAGTTAAGGACGGTAATAATAGCAAAATACTAACTGCAACAATAGATTAACTAAATTTCAATTTTCCATCATATTTAACCAAAATAAGAAAATCAGAATCCAAATATCATCCATTGTACTTACTAACTTACTTTACATTAGTGATTTACCAAGTCTAACATGTTTAACAAAATATCCAAGTTTTGTAGTATCCACAACAAAAGTTCAACAGTTTTGAATGTCCATAAATAATGATCAGGAGTTGTTTTTAGCGCTTTTTGTCCCTGAGTTGGTGCTGCCTTGAATCAACCGTAGGAATTCTAAATTGTCGGTCAACTTGTTCATTATATTCTCAAGATTGTCAATCCGTTTGTCTTGTGCCCGAATGGTTGATTGAAGCTCTTCATTCTTAAATCCGTTTGTCTTGTGCCCGAATGGTTGATTGAAGCTCTTCATTCTTAGAGCAAGACGCTTCCAACTCTGCTGCCACCCTAAATGCACTGAACTACAGACCTTGTAAAAAAGCATGGAACTAGTAGGAGTAATGTTGTGTTTCATACAATGAACATAACATATTGGAAGAATATGAAAAAAACTAATCGAATTCGAATAAATGCTCCGAATCCACCGTCTCAAAAAATAACTCATACAATATGTCACATTTAAATAGGCAGGAGAAAGAAGAGAGACAGAATGAACAATTTAAGAGAGGAAGCTAATTCCCAATCTACTTCAATTTTCTAGACTAAATAAATCCGAAACAAGAAACGGTTCAACGAGTTATCTGAAAGCGTACAATAATCATGCTCACTATTTACTAAATATGAGTAGTCTTTATTGTTTAGTGAATCAAATTCTAAGCCTTCATTCTTTTAGCAGCACACAATATGGTAGTAGCATAAAGTCCTGTTACATTACTAACAGTTATGACACTAGTAGAATGAATAAGAATACAATGCACCTGAAATATCAAGTAATATTTTTGTCACATCAAAGTTTCAAATTTGACTATCCCTCTAATTTGAAACTCATGTAATTAATATCTTAATGCTGGTTATGAACTTGTAATAGATCCTTGTACAATGAATCACAACTCAAAATAATATATGATAAATTGATACATATATAAAAGAATTATATATCAGAAACAAAGTGCAACCATATTTATCAGCATAGCACTATTAAGTATTAATATATGTGTGACTGACTAATTGGATAACTGAAGTTTACAGATGGAAATTGTAGGATACAGATGAAGAAATTTTAAAGGAAAGAATCAAGAAACGGGAGAAATCACTTTGCAGACAGGGTGTGTTATGCTGACTCTTGTTCTCTAGTACTTTCAGCTTTATGATGCTCCCTTTTACTAAGACTACCATTTAGTTGTGCAGATATTTGACTTGTTTGATGTCAAGCGCAATGGTGTTATAGAGTTTGAAGATTTCGTCCGATCATTGAGTGTCTTTCACCCAAATGCACCTGTATCGGACAAAATTTCTTCTAAGATTGATTTCTAATGACATTTGAAACTGTCTCGGTAATACTGTTCAAATTTTACTAGATTATCTCCATATTTTAATTTGGGGAAACTGTTTTGGCAGTTGCATTTAGATTGTATGATCTAAGGCGCACAAGATTTATTGAGAGAGAAAAGGCACGCATTGCAAATTATTCAGTTGTTGTTTCTTGTTTCCTACTCATCTTTTGTCCATTAAATAGAAATCCAATTGATAGTACACTATAAAAGTTCAAACCTACAAGCTAGAGTATTGAGAAATAAATTTCATATTGTTAATTGATAATGACTATGGTCATTAAGGCTAAAGTTGGAACTTTTCTACTTTTCTTAATTTGTGTGCAAAAAATTTACTTTGGACATCCTTTGGAGGATGGAAAGAGTAGTTTTTAAAATTGAAATAGAACAGATAAATATGGAATTATTCATCCTAAATCTCATCACGAAGAATGAGGAAGATCAAACCAGTGAAAAGGCACAAAAGGTAAAAACTGGTGAATCATGAATATTAGAGTAGACTACACATGTATCAAGCTCTCTGTAGCCTCATCTAGAACCAACCCAATTCAGTGTGCACATATATAATGAACATTGGGTTGATTGATTATAAGCCTAGGCTTTAAAGAACCTTAAACTATTTGAAACCAAGAACTAAAAGAGAATTAATAACATATTCAAACAGTTGTTTGTGTGATTGTGTCAGACAACTAACTTAGCCGAAAAAGCAAAGAGCTGCACAGTAAATGACAAATCTAGCACTACTCCAATCGCGCGCAAACAAAAAAGACTTACATCACAACACAAACAACATCAAGAATCCTTATATTTAGTTTCTTGCAAACCAGATAAGTTAGTAAAACTATAAAGGGGCAGGCATATTATAAATATAACACATCAGTACGCAAGAATTCATGGTATGATAAAAAAGCTTTGTTTTGTTCTTAGATGAGCTTATAAAGGAATGTGAAACTAGTATTTTCATAGGAAATGATTTGAGAAGCTCTGGTTTGTGGAGGTTGCGATGCTCTATCATCAAATCTGTAGAAAAGGAAAGGAATGAAGAAGGGGGAAGAGAGAGAGAGAGCTTATAATTTTCCACATCATAGTATCTTTTTATTCATTTAAAATCTAAACTAAATTAGATGACACTATTATAGAATTAAGTCAGTCTTATGAACGACTCACTTCCCAGTGCCAACAGAACGAAGATAAAAAGACCTCATCATTTTGCTCAAATATTTGAACTCTTGGGCTTCCTAAACAAACAACAATTGAGGTCAACTTCTAAACAAAACATAAAGCTTCATCAAGTAGCATAACTCTCAGCACCTTGAGGGGAAAAAACATAAACTAAAACAATGAGGAAAATAAAATTCCAGAAAACAAAAACAAACTTTGTGTAAACCAGGTAGATACTTTGCTGATTGATAATTACAACCAAAAGATAGTTTAACTTGCTTGTTGAGATAACTAAAATTCCAAATCAGACACATTTAGCATTGAGACTTAACACATAGCCCTGCAGCAACTTTGACCAGACATAACATACAACTGGAATAAAAAACAGGTGTATAAGTCGTTTGGTTATTGTTCTTTGCTCAGTTTTAACAGTTACAAGAGAGCCACACACGCACACACACACATTACCAATTAGGCTACTTTAAAAGGGTTGATCCCAAGTAGGCTAATACTCATATCAGTCCAGTTAACTAGCATCCCTCATATAATTCAAATAATATTGGGAAACTAATACTACTAATACTCTCAGAGAAAATTATACACAGGTTATATATGCATCATATCTAAATGTAATAGTTTTGTATTTTCAGACTAGACATTTCCTCAATAAAAAGCCATAAACATTGCAAACTCTAGAGATCATATGCACACTGAAATCATCATCATCATCATCATATATATATATATATATATATATATATATATATAAATAAACACATGCTTCAAAAAAATAAGTAAACATATTAATCACTCAAAGTATAAAAATATTACCTCAAGGAGAGAGAAAGAGGCTGAATTGGATCAGAAGAAGTTCCGATGTGGATCTGGTTGACGAATCGCTTCCTGAAGCCAACGAGTCCTCGATTGTACGAATTAGCGATTATTTAGTGATGCGGATCTGGAGATCATATGTACACTGAAATTAGGGATAAAATATTTGGATTAGAGATAGAAATTGGGGATTTAAGTTTTAGGGCTTGGGTTTGAAACATACGATTGAGGT
Source organism: Aralia elata (assembly GCA_034770075.1). NCBI lineage: Eukaryota > Viridiplantae > Streptophyta > Magnoliopsida > Apiales > Araliaceae > Aralia > Aralia elata. The sequence continues at coordinate 14,760,839 of CM068379.1, forward strand.
GTAGCCTGCACTAAGATGTTATTTTTAATTTTTTACTGTCAACACCTTTCCGATGTTTATCAAATATTCAAGCGGCGGGTAACTGAAAATTTTGCACGACAAAATAGGGAGGGAAATATAATCGGGGTGACAATTATAGCGGGAAAAAAGAAGAAGAATAGTCTCTTAGTAAATATAATTGAAGGAAAATTTAACAGTATTCACTTCTTCTCTTTTAGAATATTTGAGATGGAAATTAATTTTATTCCTCTTGACTTGTTATATATGCGATATTGATTTATGAAAAATAGAGAACAACGTTTGTAATGTATTAGATTATTATTATTATTATTATTAGATAATTAGTATTATTTAGATAATTATAAAAAAACTATGAAATACTAATTTATTTAGCACTAATATATTTTTTTTGTTCTAATTCAGATATGAGAAATAATTATTATATACATGTCAAGTAAGAGTATTTTGAATTTCTACACTTAGCAGTTTTATTAATATTGTATTATATATTTATCATTATTTATTTAATTTATTAATAACATAGATGTATTTCTTTATTGGTACAAAATAATCACCCAACACATATAAAGTAAAAAAAATGGTATTTTGAATAAAATATACACTTATAATATTTAATATTTACAAATTGACTTAGGGGATGTTTGTTTACGTCTGAATGGTCTGAACGTGTCTGAACGAATTCATTCAAAAAATTGTGACCGAATCAATAAGAAGTAGTGGTGAATAATATTTTTATCTATCTACCATCATAGATAATTAAAAATTATATTTAATATCTATCTTTTTTTAATATTGTAAACAAATTATATTATGTACAAAATATTTTTTTAATTTTTTTTCTTTAACAAATTGGTCAATAAACAATTTAATGAATGTTATTTGTAGTCTTTTGTTTTGGTTTTATGAACTGATAGGATGTTATTAAAAAAATTAGTGTTTATTTCTAAAAGTATATTAATAATATTATACTCCATCAAAGATGGTTCACAAGTTTATATTTAATTTTTCTTAGATAATATTGTTTATTTATAATGACATATACTACAAGAAACTAGGGGATGTAGTGAAGGAAAATTTGTGAAGGAATTCATTCATTCACATTATGAGTTTTCTAGCAAGAGAACAATGAAGGAAATTTTTTTAGTAACAATATAGTTATTCTGAAAGAAACATCATTCATAATTTAGATTGTTTCTTTTGCCAATCTTTGATGAAAATTTGCGCAAAAAATACTATTAATGAAACAATTATTACTCGCTATATTATTGCTGAGAGATTTTTTTACGACTGACAAAATTGATCACTATTTTGTTAAAATAAGCTTTTTTAGAATTTATTATAGTGAATATAAATTATATTATATATAAATACATTAAATTTTTTACAATAGTAAATTTACTTTTAAGAACATTTTTTAAGTAGCTTACAATATCGATTATTTCTTTTAATAAATTATAAAGTAAATAACTTTACACTACGTTAAACTTTAAAATTTCATTCATTGATCATGACATAAAGAAAGAGAAAAGAAGAAGAAGATAGTGGAGCTCTTTTGTAGAATAGAGCACAAATGCCAAAAATATACTCATATATTCTAGCAGAAAGAGTTAAGTGTGAGTTTCTTTTTTAATTTATAATATACTACAATTCAAATTGTAATGTAATTAATATTTTAATAGAAATTTTATTCTTAATAATAATTTTTTAAGTAATTTACAATATTAATTGTATTAATTAAAATATTAAATTAGAATAATTTAAATTTTAAAATATTATAAATTGACAATAAATAAAATTATAATAATTATGACTCTTTTTGTGGAACAGACTACAAATATTAAAATGTTACTTTTTTATTCTACAAAAGAGTTATATTTCAGTTTATTATAATTAATTTATAATATCCTAAAATTTAAATTTAGATTTATCTTTAAGTTTTTTAAATAATAATTTTACATATAATAATACTTCTAAAAGAGGTTTTTTTTTTAAAAAAATGTTATCAAACTCTGTTTTTGGAACAGAGTCCCTAATTAAGGATCAAGTTGTGTGCGGCGTGGTCTGGAAAAAAGGAGGCCAAATTTAGGATCGAGCAGAGGCCCTAATTTAGGATCGAGACCAATTTGGGTTTCTCCTCTCTTCCTTGGCCAAAATTCACATGTCGATCGATCCCATCGCCTAGCTTCGCTCGCCTCTAGTGTCTTCCATCACAGGTACATGTCCCTCTTCTCTCCGTTCTCTCCTCTATCTCTTACATCTATCCTCTGAATTTATTTTTCGTTTTCTAGGGTAATTTTTCTTCTTCTGCTGCTCTCTTTCAATTGGTAAGACATCTAATCTCAGTTTATTTATTTATAATTTCTGCACTTTGTTCATCCATTTGTGCTTAATCAAATCTGATTTTGGTTATATGTGGTGATTTGGGTGCTCAGTCAATTTTTATTTTGGATATATGTGCACCACATGTTTGATGTATTGTCCTTCTGTTGCAAAATTTTGAAAGCCTTATGTTTACAGTCCAATACGCAGTGTTCTGTTGATGGTTCCACTGAATACATATTGTTTTATCATTATCATATTAAACATGATCACGACTTGTGCCCATGGGTACAATACACAATACAACTTCAACTTTACAATTTAGAAAGTTCATAAAATTAACATTTACTCTCTGTTCTTAGAAATTACAACAAAAAAATGGTATTTTTTTCTAGATCAGACAGAGTAAAATATGCTATGCCCTCCTGGAGGGAGATTAAGCATCCTTTTCACTTTCTGATACTTGATATTCATTTGTATTCTAGAAATGCCACTGACTTATGGTTCTGCTAGATTTTCATGCCTTCATGGCACACTTTTTGTACCAGCAAAACATAATTGCTTATAGGTGGGCCAGGTTTAGCTCAGGCTCATCTACTTGAACATGTCTTTTGTAAAATGTTATGAGCATAGTTTTTCATTTATGTTAAACAATTTTCGTTCAACATAATGATTGATAAGACTTCAAGCTAAAAGATCAAGTATTGCGTTAAATAATGCTTGAATCAGTTTCAATTAGATAATTTTCCATACAGAAAATATTCATTTCCAGGATGATAGCTCTTATTCACATCGGTTAATTCTTGAAAAATCAGCCTCTGCTGGTCCTTTACTCTGTTGTTGCTTTCAACTGAACATGATGGATTTAAATGTTATACAGATGGGAGAGGAATGGAATGACAGTGTTCAATCAAAAGAAGAAATTGAAGCAAAGCTACCGAGCAAGTATGAGGAAACCATGAGAAGAGAAAGAGCAATGGCTTATTCATTCTCTCATCAAGTAAGATATTAATCTCCCCCCTTTCCAACATCCCAGCCCCTTTCAAGAGAACAAGAGAATGGATAAGAGAAGAGACAGGAATTAATACATAATTATTATGTGATGCAATTTATTTAATGTCTTATATAATCACTTGCATTAGAAGATGCTGGCAGGATAAATGAATAGGGATTGACTTTCCTTTGTATAGATGCTATTCTGCAATTGTGTTGAAGTTCATGTATATACCCTAGGAATTTCCTGTTTCTGCATTGCTGATTGCATGTTTATCTTATATGTGAAAGATATGGAGGCAATCCAACTTACATGGAAGATGCCAAGAGATCAGTGACGCAGTGGTTATGAGCTTATGGCCTACTATTCCTTTCTGTGCTGTTAAGTACTGAATAAAAGTGGATCACTAGTATGAAGTCAAGTTTCCCTTTTAGAATAACTGACGGCGATAGGTCCGCGAGTTAACTCTAGGCTTTTAAGTACCAATAAGTTAAATAATTAAACTGCTTTATCATTTTTAAGATTGCTTTGTTATGCAAGACGAGTAAATAAGACTTTTTAATATATCTGTTAGTTGTTTATTATATCACATGTGATACTGGAGAGCTTGTAGTAAGTTGTATTGTTGGCTAACTCTATGAAAATCAAATGACCGGTCTAAAATTTTGTACTGAAGGCCCTACGTTGCTTGAATAATCTTGAAACTATTTATACAATAGATACAAATATTTACTGTAAATGTCTTTTGTTGAATTTCATCCATTATAATGCTAGAGCTACGTCTGCTCGACTGTCTCCAATGACAAATGAAGAATCCTATTTATCTTGCTTGGTTGTAACTTGCAACTCATCAAAACGTTGAGATATTGCAGACCTACATGTCAGGGATCTTCTTGGCAGCACCTAATGCAAACTGGTGGTTGTTTCTTGATATCACAATAGCAGCAAGCTATATCTACTATATTTCTTAAGAAAACAGGTAATTGTCCAAATTTTCAGTAATTTCATATTTTCATTTGCTTATGATGTTACATCTTACAGGTTTATGTAGTGGTCATAGAGATTGTTATTTGATGTGGGTTCTCTGATTCTAGTGAATAGTGAATACTGGTATATGGACTGGCCTTTTTTCTTTATTTGTTCAATTGTTAAGCGGGGTGTTTAATGTGGACTGATTTAGCGTGCTTTAATAAGTAATTAATATTCAAAAAGGCTAGAGGAAATGCCACATTGAGAAGTTTCTAAATGGCCAGTACATTGTAGTCCGGATATCTTAATCATTTAACTTTTAGCACGGACATGGACATGCTAAAGCTATAACACAAGAATACCATGAACAAGCTTCAGCATGCACAAATTACATAACTTTCCATCATGGCGAGCACTTGTATTTATAAATTTATGATAACTACATTGTGTTTACACTGACACTCTCAAACATCCATGGTTTCAACAAGCTTGGAATTCATTACTCTCTCTCTCTCTACCTATAGCCTATAGGCTTAATTTGTTTCTTCACCAAAATAGTACAGTACCTTTTGAGGAGGGCTAGTGCCTAGCTGTGTTATTTTGCTGCCTGCATGCACTATATGCCCTCCCCAATTCAATTTGCAGTGTAGATTGGTGGATAATTTGGTATGCAGATTTTACTATCATTTGTGCATTCAGATTTCTCCTTAGCATTGGATTTGTGGGTATCTTTTTAATTTTAGTTATGGGTATGTAGTGTTTAACTTCTAACATTTGTCTACTTCTGTGGGTCAATTCGTCGAACACCTCACTGCTGCAGGAAGAAGGATAATGCAGATCACAGAGAAACAAACTTGTTCAACTACTGCCTCCATCCTCATCTAGTACGCCTTCTAGAAGTCAAGTTGCTAACGGGAATTCTCAGTCATCCAAGGATGATAGGTTGGGGGATCTGAAAGTTGCTATTAATGGAGTGACCAAATAATCTGTGGTATGATTTGTTGATTAATTTGCCTTCTACCTTTCAATTTCTTTTCGAGTATTGTTTTTTTAATCCGAATGTTCATAATCTGTCAGAGAAATTAAACCTAGCATATATTATGTGATTGGGCAGGAGGAGTGGAAGAGCAAAATTGAGTTACCCATCTCAACTATAAGTGAATTACCTTTTTTTTGTCGCAAAGTCATTGTTGTATGTAATAGCAAAATCTGGTATGGGTTGTGGCTCTCAGAAGTTTTTTATTTTATTTTTTATTAGTAAATATTATTATTTGTCTTGCTGTTCTATTTTATCAACTACATTGCTCAAATGAAAAGGTATAACGTTCATAATTTGTAATTCATCTAACATTTTTCTTTCGCATATGGGAGTTGCATGTAATTGTTGTTTACAGTGATTCCAAGGAAGCAGTGGAGTTTACTTTTGCAATTAATGATTTTTTTACGGGGCTTGAGTTATTAGTTGGTACAAAGAGACTAGTTGGACACTACAAGACTGCAGTCCATTTTTACTATTATAATATGTTGGTATTTTTAGTTATTTCACTACAAGACTGTAGTCCATTTTTACTATTATAATGTGTTGGTATTTTTAGTTATTTTTCTGAAACATCTAGTTGATTTATGGAACATGAACTCTATCTCACATTTCGTCTTAATTGATATATATCTGCTGTTAAGTTTTCAGCTAAATCTTGCTTACACTGTTGTCCTTTTGATGTCTTCCCTTCTCTTGAACAGGTCTATGCGGCTTTTGTTCAGCTAGTTGAAGTTCGTCCTGCTTTCTTGGAGGTGTGCATTTCATCTCTTTTAAGTGTTTCTTTTATGTACTAGTTATTCTTGCAAGCTACTGGTTTCCATTTCATCTGTGTGTTTAAACAAAGAAACTGAATTAATTCCTATAATTTCATATATTTAATATCTTTCATGATACTTGTATCCTCCTCCTCTTCATCTTTTTTTATTCATGTGACTACAGCCATACTTGATAAATGTAATTGAATACATGTTGCAAGTTAATAAGGACCCTGAGGATGAAGTATCTCTTGAAGCTTGTGAATTTTGGTAATCCCTCCACCTTGTGTACTCATGCTCTGAATGTTGTGAAAGCGAGTAGCAGTCATGCTTGTGTGTACTGGATTGAACAGTTCTATCCCTAGTTAAGTAGTGATCTGGTATTTCATGGGCAGTTTGTTGAAGGCACCAACTTTGTACATGTGCCCCAATAAATCATTTAGATAGTTGATTGTAAAGATGATGACTGATCATGTACCAGATGATTTTATTTGATTAATAATATTTGAGTTTTTTGTACTTCTGTCATATTTTGTTATGAGGTCATTGAACCACGATTTATTTTGTTTGTAAAATAATTTCGACATTCGTTACATAACAAGAAAAATGCAACATTTATATCGTTGCAAATCATAAGAACTTTCGTTGCACATATAAAGCAAACGGCAACGTATAGTTTTGTTGTTAATCAACAACTTTTGCTGCTCGAAAAATAACCAGCATTGAACATTATTGTTGCTAATTGATCATAATTATCCATAACAAGACCAATGACAACGAATAATTTCGTTGTAAATTAATATGTGACCGGTTTATTTTGTACATTTAGCAACGAACATCGTTACTAAAAAGTACACAATCAGCAACGAAAACTAGTTAAGGCAACAATTTTCATACTGTTTAGCAACGATAAACATCGTTGGCAAATGTGTATCAAACGCAACGAATTTCATCTTCGTTTGCAAAAAAAAAAAATTCTTTTCGTTGCCAATTAGGCGGATTTTGCAACGAAAGTTGCTTTTCAGTAACAATTTCTTTATAAATTTGCTACAAAATATTTCGTTGCTAAATGATCTATGCTTTTACACGAAAACAAACTTTCGTTGCGAAATATCTCACTTTCTGCAACGAACAAAATAATTTCGGTGCTAGACAATTAGCAACGCTCATTGCGCAACGGATGGTCCAACGACCGAAAAATCGTTGCAAATAGCCTTTGGCAACGAAATTCCGCACCTTTAGCAACGAAAACCGTTTGTTGCAGAATCGCCATTTTTTTGTAGTGCATGTTAATAACATGTTTTAACATCTCATTACTACTCAGTTTTTTCGGTTCGCGATGAACACATGACAAAGCCAAATTAGGCCAAAACTTCGCTCAAACAACAAATTTAATACTACCCATAGGTTCTGAATTTTACAGAAACATAACCCAACAATTAAAGCATGATTTTATCAATTTAAACAACTCAAACAATTGAATTTGAACTCATAAATTTCATGTTCTTGTTATTTTTCAAAGTTTCGATGAATTTCATGAAATCACACACTACAGATTCGTTATACACCAAATCAGTTCGTTTAAGTTTCGTTTTTTTCGTTCCTACATGTATAAACATAATCAATCATCAATTTACCGTTTAATATGTAATCTAAACATAAACTTTCATACATTTAAGTCATATTCAAATATTATTTCTCTGTAAATTTTAAAACTCCAATTAAAACATAATCCCATGAATTCGATTGCTCTAAATCACATACAAATCATATAAAATAGATTATGCATACTAACAAGCATCTAACATCATGTTCTTAACAATTTTGCCATTAAAATCAATTTACAGAGAACTCAATTTAACTTTTATGCAAAGAACTCAAGCAAGTAAATTAAAGCTTGAATTTAAGAAATTAACTTTGATAAGTTATTTAGATTACTAGAAGATGAAAGAAAACTCTCTAATTCTTCAAACTCCTTCTTCAACCTCAAGATTTCACAAATTTTTCTCTCTTTTTTTCTCTGTATTCTCTAACTTTAGACTTAGAAAAATGATACGTGAATAAAGCTGATAATAATAACTGACACAACATGGGTGTTAGTTAAGGCCATTATGCACTTAACTGCTCCCATGTTCATAAGGCCATGTTTGGTTTGATAGTTATTTATTTCTTTTTCCATTTATTTTCATTAACTTGTTTACTATATTGTTTATTTGTCACACTTTAATAATCAAATTATATTATTTAATTTCAATTAAATAAAGCCACTACTACACATTAAATCAAATTATCACATAATTAAAATTCTCATTTATTTAATTACGACAAATCAATAATCTCTAATTAATTATTAAATTAATTAGAACAACATCACAACTATTAAACAACTCATTTAATTTAATTATCCCAATTAAATTCACACTTTGTACTATAAAATTATTTCACATTAATTTAATCAATATAACACATTTAATTAGATTAATCTACAACAATTTCATCAAATATTTATTTGACTCAATAAATAACTCAACACAAATATTTATTTAATTTAATAAATATTTAAAGATCAAATATAAAATCTCGTTCATTACATCGTCCGCTACTTTAAGTAGCGGACGACAAATTTAAAGTTTTAATCTCAGCCGTTGGTTCTTGTATTGGACGTTATTGATGGTGTGTGTCATATAATAATTCACCACACATACGTGCTATAGATCATTCACCTATATATATATATAGAGTCCGGATTTTAAGCATACCCTCTTAAATGACATACCAAGCATACCCCCTTTAGCGACGGACGGGGCGACAGTTTAGTCTGTCGCCATAGGTCCGGTCCGTCGCTAAAGTCTTTAGCGACGGGTCCGTCACTAAAAGTTGTCCGTCGCTAAAGGCTTTAGCGATGGACTGGACCTATGGCGACGGACCAAACCGTCGCTCGATCTGTCGCTAAAGGGGGTATGCTTGGTATGTCATTTAAGGGGGTATGCTTAAGATCCGTTCTGTATATATATATATATATATATATATAAATATATATATATGAGACTAATCCATAGCCAACGTTGTAAGGATAAGGTTATCCTTACAATAAATCTCAACCGTCTATCTGTGGATCGAACGGTAAGGAAGATCTCCAATCCGCAGTTTAATATGGGGGATGTCGCAATATTAAACTGTGGATTGGATGATGACCAAAATACCACTCCAAATTCAATTTAAAACTATTTCTCTTTTCGGTACCACATACTCTCAACTATCAGTCACCACATAGTTTCTCTCACTTCCACCACCTATGGCCTCCTCAATCTCGCCCTTCCCACGCCTCTTCCTCCATCTTCATCGCTAAGACTTCCACCTTGGAACCACCCACCAGATCCCTCCTCTGATCCGACCCACCAGAAATCATCAACTCCTAGGAGCTCATGGTTGGCCTGCTTGACCCCACCACCACCAATGACACTTCCTTTTGCTCTCTCCCTCCAAACGCTTCTCCACCATCGACGTCGAAGTTTTCCTTGGATGGAGCTTGAGTCTCATCTTCCACATTTCATGATAAAATCAATATGAGCTGAAATTTGTGGGAATGTTATATTCTTTTCAAACTAGGATAGTTCATATGTTTTAGACTTGATTTCAAGGTGTCATTCTGTGACTTGGGATTTTAACCCCTTTTAATTCATTGAATCTGCATTCTACAAGAATTTTCATGGCCAATAAATAGGTTCTAAATGATGCACAGTAGTCTCTCTTATAGTTATTGTCCATAGTGCACCTATTGATTCTTACTTTGCCATAAATTATGTTGAATTTAGCATTTACAGTTTAATACTGTGGAGCCAAGAAAACTTAAAAAAAAATAGATGGTGCATAGGCAAAAACGATTGTTTTTATAAACTAAATGGTGTCTGTTGAAGTGCCTTATATACAGAATTACTTATAACTTATAATATATTTCGGGTAACAAAAATAAACTTAACCCAATAAAAACTATTAATTGTGATTTGAAAATAAAATATTAGAGTATTCAAATTTACAAAAAAAAAAAAATAAGTGTTGTAGTAGTAGAGTAGCTCTACGATAGTAAAGACTAAAGTCGCTCTACCATAGTAGAGCAGTTCTACGATCGTTAAGTTATGACTCTATGATCTAAGTCATTACTCTACGATCGTTAAGTTATTACTCTAAGATCGTTAAGTCATGACTCTACGATCTAAGTGAAGTCACTCTACGAGCCTTTACTCTATGAACTGGTATTCCACTCAACGACCTTAGAGTTCTCTTTGAGCACTTTTTTAATCTGCGATAGTAGAGTGACTTCAGCCTTTACTATGCATAGCTACTCTATTATCGCAGAGCTACTCTACTATCGCAGAGCCACTCTACTATCGTAGAGTCATAACACTCTACGATAGTAGCGTAACTCTGCGATAGTAAAGGCTGAAGTTAGTCTACGTTCGTAGATTAGCTCTGCGATAGTAAAATAGCTCTGCGATATTAAAGGCTGAAGTTACTCTACGTTCGCAGAGTATCTCTGTGAACGTAGAGTAACTTCAACCTTTAATATCGTAGAGCTACTCTACTATTGTAAAGTGACTTCAGACTTAAATATAACTTAAAATATAACATTAAATCTTCCCTCTTTTTAACCTTGTAATCTATCACCAATTCCTAAAACCCTAAACGCCAATGGATTCTCAAGTGAACAATCTCTACGAAACGACATCCCAGCCAGACATCGGCAATGATGCCTACACTTTTCTCAAATTTAATACCGAGCACGCGTGTGTTATGAGGTGTAATGTGTCATCTTGTCGTAAATGGGGGAGTACTTCGAGATCACATATTGTCAATCACTTGGTAAGTGGAATTTCAATTTAGTAGGATCTTTTTTTGTTATTATTAGTTTTGGTTTTACTGTCATTTATTTATGTGTATATGAAAGTAAAGGTAAGAACTTTGAAGTGTAGGGATTAAGCTAAAAGTGAATATTGGAGTATTGGGAAAAGAATGTGAAAGAAATGATATATTTTTTTAGTATTGATTTAGTTGTGTTGTTGGTAATTGTGTTTCTTCCTTCTTTGGATACATGAAAAAAATAGGCATCCGCAGTTTAATATTGCAGAGCCTGGAAAGACACTTTAAAAAAAAAAATTGAATGTGGCATCCGTAGTTTAATACTACAGAGTGGAAAACTTTTTAAAAAATTGAATTTGACATCCGCAGTTTAATACTGCGGAGCCCGGGAAACTTTTAAAAAAAGTTGAATTTGGAGGGGTATTTTGGATAATTTTTCCGTTCATAGAATTAAACTGCGGTATTTTCATAGTAAACTACGGAAGGGAGATCAATTTCACTGTTCGATACGCGGATTGACGACTAAGATCTGTTGTAAGAATAACCTTATCCTTACAACGTTGGCTATGGATCAGTACTCGTATATATATATATATACATATATATATATATATATACATATATATATATATATATACATATATATATATATAGATGAAAAGAATTGTAGATGAAACTGATTGTATTGTAGATGAATAGAATTGTGGAGTCTTGTTACATACAATGAGAAATTTATGTTGATAGGAAATATCAACTGATGAGATTGGAAAAAAATTAAAAATAGTCACACTCTAATTTATATTATCTTAGCACTTAGAGTTCCACATTAATAGCAATTCAAATCCATCATAAATTTGTCGACATATAAATTATTTCCACCTGTGCAATACAATAAAAGGATCAACTTATTTATATACACTGTAAATAGAAATCTTAATGCTTAGTTTTAGGAACTAAGTATAAATAGTATAGAAGTTACCATATTTACCAAAGCCTAATTTCCCTAATTATGTCGATATTCCCCTAAATTCAATGTGGATGTGAAATAAACTATAATGTCATAGTCCCACTTCAAAACATGTGTCATAATTCAATATGTATATAAAGTTACGAGCCATAACGTATTAATCAAAAATACCTTCAATCATATTATTGATAAGCCTATGGTGAATTAAGGTTACCCAATAAGATACAACTGAGACAGTGAATTAGACCTTAGCATGTTGTGATTTGGACCGGAGTTGTTACACAACAATTTGAGTTTGCCAACTAAATCATAAAATTTTTGGATGGATGAATTTTAGTAAGAATTTGCTCAAGAGCATATATAGGAAGAAGACAAATTGGTGGCGAGTAAACTACTAAAATTTGTCAAATCTCTGACAGACAATTTGGTCAGAAATCTCCAGATTTGTCACAGATATAACTTTTGCGATGGAACTATCCATCACAATATCGGTTGCAAAGGATTTCGTCGCAATTGCATCTGTCACAGAATATAGCTTCTGTCGCAAACGAACAACATTTTTGCGACTAACAGTCAGTCACAAATCACAAATTGCAACAACATAATCTGTCGCAGATTTACAATTTGATGATAACACCTTGCAACAAAATAGTCTGTCACATTTGTATGTATTTTGCGACCAACTATTTGTCACAAATTACTTTAATTGTGACAATTCAAACCGTCACAGATTTACTACCTCTATCGCAAATAAAAAAGTATTGTGTGACAAACAATAAAATATTGTGACAAAAATATCTGTCACAATTTTGTTAAACAATATTTGTGACGGATTTTATGTCGCAAAAACACCATTTTTTATCCGTGTTTTTTTTAGCTGTTTTCAACTTGTTATGTCACACATATTATCCTTTATTATAATTGTCCTTCATATTTCAGTCTTTTCTTTTGTCATGCTTTCTCTTCCCTTCCTTTTATCGGAGCACAAGGAAAGCACTCTACACAAAATCCCCATTCATGAAAGAAAATCACCAAATGAAACGAAAATCAATACATATACCAGAACACTTCGTTAGTTGCACTTGAAATGGTGTGACTAGCTAGCTAGCTAGCTGCCAATTTCATACACAAGCTACAACTGCAGTATGCATTAATGACGGAGAGTAGTCTAATGCTTGTACTTGATACAGCTTAGCTTCAATTTTATTTTTTTTACTAAATTGCAAAATTTATCATAAACAAAAATTGACAAAATGGAAATAAGAACCACTTAAACAACCTTGAGAGAAAATTAAGTGTACCAAAACAAACAACATAGTCGATACATACTACATCAATAAGAACAACATGGGGATTGATGTTTTTGAACATAAATACGGGGAATGAATAATTAACTTCCTGTATCGCTTCATCTTCCACGTGCAAGGATTGGATCGCAAATGCCCTCAAGCTTCGTCATCTTGTCCTCGAACTCTTCCACCTCAGCAAGCCGGTTTCCATTCAGCCAATGAATCGTCTCCTTGATAGCATCCTCTATCTTATTCTTGTCAGCTGCTGGAAGCCTGGAATAAATATTGGCTCCCATGATGGAATTCCTTGTGTTATAAGCGTAATCCTCCAACGCATTCATGGCCATAATCTTCTTCTTATGCTCCTCGTCTTCAGCCTTGTACTTCTCGGCATCGAGTATCATCTTCTCAATCTCTCTTTTGGACAGTCTTCCACTATCGTTGGTGATTGTTATCTTGTTCTTCAGCCCAGTAGACATACACTGCGCGGAAACCTTCAGCACCCCATCTGCATCAATGTCAAAGCAGACAATCACCTTAGCCACACCTCTTGGGGCAGGGGGGATGCCGGAGAGTTTAAATTTTCCCAAAAAGTTGTTATCCGTTGATCTCGATCTCTCACCCTCATAAACTGGGAAAGCCGCGATTTTTTGATTATCCTCGCGGGTTACAAATATGTGTTCCTTTGTTGTGGGAATAGTTGTGTTCCTTGGAATAACAACACTCATTACATCATAATCAATACCAGTTCCAATCCCAAGGGATAGAGGAGTAACATCCAGCAACACCAAGTCCTGAATCTTTTCATTGCCATCACCGTTCAATATAGCAGCTTGCACGGCTGCACCATAGGCAACAGCCTCATCAGGATTAATGCTCTTGCAGAGCTCCTTCCCATTGAAAAACTCTTGCAATAGCTGCTGCACTTTTGGAATTCTAGTAGATCCACCGACTAAAACAACATCATGGATGCTGCGCTTGTCCATATTTGCATCCCTCAAACACTTCTCCACAGGCTCCATACAATCTCTAAAGAGATCCATGTTTAACTCCTCGAATCTGGCACGAGTGATTTTCCCACAGAAATCGATTCCCTCAAACAAACAATCTACATCAATTGCGGTCACTGCATTTGAAGAGAGAATCCTCTTTGCCCTTTCGCAAGCAGTTCTCAATCTCCTGAGAGATTTAGCGTTGCAAGCGAGGTCTTTTTTGTGCTTCCTCTTGAACTCACAAACAAAATGGTTTAGCAAACGATTGTCAAAATCCTCTCCTCCAAGGTGAGTGTCACCGGCTGTAGCCTTCACTTCAAAAATATCCTTTCTGATAGTGAGAAGAGAAACATCAAAAGTACCACCACCAAGGTCAAAAATTAGGACATTTTTCTCAACTCCTGAACTACCACTTGCTAGCTTCTTGTCAAGACCGTAAGCGATGGCAGCAGCAGTCGGCTCGACAAGGATGCGCATGACATTGAGTCCAGCAATGGCACCAGCATCCTTTGTAGCCTGGCGCTGAGAGTCATTAAAGTGCGCAGGGACAGTAACAACAACATTCTTTATTATTGATCCAAGATATTCCTCTGCAATCTGTTTCATCTTTATGAGAACCATTGATGAAATCTCCTCAGCTCCAAATTGTTTCTCCTCACCTTTGTAATGGACGACAATCATGGGTTTCTCTTCACTACCAAGAATGACCTTAAACGGCCAAAGCTTCATGTCATTTTGTACCGATGAATCATTGAATCTCCTACCAATCAATCGTTTAGCATCTGTAGAAAAAACCAACTCAACAACATAATTATCGTACAATTTTTAACTAAATAATTCCTTAACTTGGTAATAAGGTTTCTCTACATTGCAGATAGCACGTGACACTTGAGATAAATAAACACATTATTAAAATGCACATAGAAAAGTTATGATATTTCAAGGAAGGCCTAAAGACAAAAGAGTAAGCTTTAATCTACAGTTAGTTTTTCAAGTTAGCTTAATTTTATTAGAAATAATCTGTCACTAGTTAAGCAACTAAGAAAATCTTAGTAGTTGATAATAATCATAGGTTTCTCAGCAAGATCACGAATGACCTTAAACAGCCAAAGTTTCATGTCACTCTGAACGGATGGATCATCAAATCTCCGTCCAATTAATTGTTTAGCATCTTTGTACAAAACAAAATTAGCAAAATACAAGTATACAAATTTTCAAGTAAATAACTGATTTACTTGAAATGCAGATCGCATTTAAGATAATAAACTGCGAGTTGAAAAATTATTGTATTTCAAGGAATATTCAAAGGCAGAGAGTGAGAATTATTGTTGAGTTAAATTTAATTTAGTACTAGAAGTAGAGGTAATACAAGTAAAGCAACTAAGAAAATCTTCTCTAAATTACCATTGTCATGGAATGCACGCAACAACTTGAGAAAAGAAATATTAAGGGATTTTCAAATTAAACTCGCATAAAACAGAGAAAATTGATTGCATAATCCAGTATCCAAAAACTTGATATGCATAAATAGTAGGGGAATAGAAGCGAAGCCAATGCTCATCTGCACCACGCAAAAAAAATATATATATATAGATCCTGAAAATATGATTTTGCTACCATAATTTAAGAATCAAATAATAACATACTCCGTTTCAAAATTATGAGATAAATTTTTTTTTTGTCCGTTTCAAAATTAGAAATTCATTATCCTTTTTTCACCGCTTCTAAAATTAAATATACATTTTTAATCCAAAATTAAAATTAAAATTTTGGAAGAGAGAAAGTAGCTATTATTATTAACAATCTAGCCTTAACATAGTAAGAAGAGACAAAACCTAAAGAGATGCAAGGATTACTACTTACCAAAGACGGTGTTGACAGGGTTTAAAGCGACCTGGTTCTTGGCTGCATCCCCAATGAGACGCTCCTCATCAGTGAAAGCAACGTAAGACGGGGTCGTTCGGTTACCCTGATCGTTTGCTATTATTTCGACGCGGTCGTGTTGCCATACTCCGACACACGAGTACGTGGTGCCGAGATCAATTCCGATGGCATGTCCACCTTCTCCGGCCATTTAATTTGGACTCCCAAGTATTCCAACACAAATCTGAAGGTTAAATAAAAAGGCTGATCACGCTACCAATATGTTTGTGTTAGAAATGTCAAACCCTCTTATTAAATTGGTATTGGATGAATTGGTGACATCTTAATACTTAAGAAAAGAATTACTATCATGAAGAATAATTGATGAAAAAGCTCCTGCACACGTGGGGATAAGCAATTTGTCTTTGTGGCTGAAAAATGAGAGCTTCGGTAAGAAGCTTTGATCTCTAATAGTAATCAAAAAAAATACATAGGAACTCTAAAATACACTTTAACAGACTCATTGAGCCTGTCAACTTAATTAATATGAAGTGGATTATTTCAAATAGGAGATGGAGGGAATTAAGTTATTTCAAATAACTTAACACTTGTGCAAAGTTACTTTGGTGGGATTTGGTTCACGGAATAGAAACTTGATGTAATGCAATAGTTTACATAATGTAATAGAGTTGTAATGTAATGGTAATAAGTTATTATGATATATTTGTTTGGTTGGCTCTTAGTATTTGTGTAGTAATTATAATGTTATTATATTATGCTCAAAATTGTGTTTGGTTCACTAAATTATATGATTGTAGTACTCTCTCCGTCTCTTAATATAAGTCGTTTTAGAGAAGTATTTTTGTCTCTTAATATATGTCGTTTGAGAATTTTAAATAAGTATTAATTACTTAGTTTTCAATATTATCCCAGGTATTAAATATAACTTTGGTTCTCTTACTATTTTTTGCCCAATAAATAACACTCTCTTTTTTCAATACAAGGATAATATAGGCAATTGATATTATATTTAATATTATACAATCATTTCCTTAATACTTGTGCACAATTCTAAAACGACTTATATTAAGGGACGAATGGAGTAATGAATAAAGTAAATTGTAATAAGTCAAAATATCAAATCAATTGCAATCATTACTATTTTGTCTTTTATAATATATTGCATTACATAATGTAACCCTATCAACACGGTCTTCAGTAAGTACTATTCCATGCAACATACTTTAAACACTACTAGAAAAATAAGAATATGTGACGGAACTTTATAACAATTTTTAAAAACAATCATAAAAGATAGTAATTTATGATAGACTTTTTGAGCAATCACAAAATAATAATATATATGATGGCTCTTAGTGATGACTAATTTTGTCATCAATGTATTATAATTGTGATGACCATGTAAATCACCAAATTTTTTATGCAAAATAAATTTTCTTTTTGTGACACACTAAGTCATCACTTATGAATATACCCTTTTTGTGATTGCATTTAAGCTATCACTAATATTTTAACGAAAGAAATAATCAAAACAATATTTTATCAGAGTCAGTGACTGATGATCTAAGCTAAGAAAATCATATAAATTTGTTGTGATTAATTATAATCTAATGGGTCGACATCTAAGTCGCGTGGTCCGTAGGGAACGTTGTTGCCGTGAGAAGGCTTTGTTATTCCATTTTTTCGGACGTAAAATGTTGGCAGTCGAGCTAGAAAGTAATTAATTTGATAGATTTTATATGAGAGTCTGATGCTAAGAGTATTAGGTATTGGCCCTAGTACCTCTGGTACTAATAGGAAGAAAAGGATAATGTTAAAAACACTTCGAAACTTGCTTATAGCAACCTAGAAGAACATTTAAAAAATTGTTCATTATTGTAAGATCCTAACTTTTTATGAATAAGAGTTAATTTTTTTATATTATTCTAGACAGTAAGGTGTTAATTTAATAAAAGGATAAGTTATGGGTAATATTTGTAAATTATAGGAAGTAAACAGTCTGTCGGGGAATATTCGTTTTGTTGGAGAATATTCTTTTTGTTGGGGAATATTCGTACGACGGCGCCGAAATAACTAATCATTGGTGGGCCCTGCAACGGAATAACTGTCAGATATAGAAAGCAACAAAAATAATCTTTTTTTAAAAAAATGGCGGCAGAACTTTTACCGTTAACTGTTGAAATACCCGGTAATAAAAGAACAGTAATACGCGTTATTCCACAGTAGCACACAGTACTCCACAATAGTACATGGTATTCCATAATAACACACGGTATTGCACAGTATTTCTGATTATTAATTCAATAATTGCTACAGTAGTAGCCACTCAGTGTTTCATTGAATACTTGCTACAGTAACAATCGCATAGTATTTTATATTATTAATTCAATAATTGCTACAATAGTAGTCACACAGTATTTCATATTATTGATTCAATAATTGATATAGTGACAATTGCATAGTATTTCACATTATTGACTCAATAATTGTCACAGTAACAACTGTACAGTATTTCACATTATTAAATCAATAATTGTCCCGACACAATAACTCATATTATTGGAAATGATATTATTAGTTAGCATTATTGACAATGTCTAGAAGTTTTATCGAGGAAAGAGGTTATTTAATTGCGTACCGTTATACTGAAGGCCCTCTCTTTCCTGGGAATGATCTGGTTGCCAAAATTGCGAGTCTATGATATCTGCGATATTAATACATTAATACAATAATATAAAAAATAAATTTATAATAATAATGGTAAGTAATAAAGAATAATAATCTTGAAATGTGTAACGTGTGTCCTAAAATGTGTAACGTGCATCTTGAAATGTGTAACGTGTGTCCTAAAATATGTAACTTGTGTCTGTTGGTCGATTTTACAACCGAAAAATACGCGCAAGTATACGCGGTCAACAAGTAATATAATGATAAGAGAGTTGTCGAACCCACAAGGAATTATCTCTAGTGCATCCCAAGTACCAACTATATATCGTCTCGATTTTATTTAGACAAATGATGATTTGAGTTTTTGTTGTTTAACAATAATTACGAGTTATGGAAAGTGTTAAAATAATAAAATATAATATTAACAAGTCTAAGATTGCAATTTCCTCCAACACTTCATTTGAATATCCTAACTCTCTCATTTGAACTAATTAACAACATAGAATTGCCAACCGAGAAATCAAAGTTACTTATAAGCCTCTGTCGATGGTTAAATTCGAATCTTCCTAATGCGGCATGTAGGTATATGTCTATCCTACACACTATCAAGAGACCAATTTCAAGAACAATTAAAAGACACGTGTCACTAAATCTCATTAACCGTCCTTTCAATTACCAACTTTCACATAAGAAGTTATTAAGAATATCATAACAAGGTTTAAACACTATAATCCGTTCGTCAAGTTCATATAGGTTCCCATGGTAATTACTAGCTAGGCAATTAAGAAATGAAGCACAAATTATGATATTCAATTCACAAATGAGTAATTAATAACAAGAGAGAGAAGTTAATTCAAACTATGTATTGGTTTCCATTGAAATCTTAGAATACAAGCTCTAGTTCATGGTAGCTAAGCAAAACATCAAACACATGGTGTACATCATGAAATAAAAATACAAATTCAAAGGAAAACTAGAGATGATAAAACCCATTTTGAAGATGTTCATATGTTGCTTACTTGGTTGATGTCAATTTCTAGTTTTTCCTCTTCCTTTGGCAATCTTTTCTCCTTTTGCTCAGTAGCTTGTTGTTAGAAATTGCCTTGAATTGCAGCCCTCAAGCTCTTGTTGGTCATGTATGTGCAGCCTCCCTAGGTCTAGCTATGCCTTGACAATCTTCTCCTTCTTGGTTCCTTGGCTTGTGCTGAGTTATTCCTTGTATTGCAGCACTTTTGCACTCAAAATGATATCTTAGTCTAGCCTCACAATCCCTAGATGTCAAATATGAAGCCCCAATGAGATATTATATAGTACCTCCATGAAAACCCTAGCAAAAATCAGATTATGGGTCAAAAATCCGCTCATATCGCACCAAAAGGCCAGCTGGAATCGCACTCAGGAAGTTTGGCGCGCCCGCACGCCGCCTGGCGTGCGCGCACCCAAGGCCTGGTTGGCACACGCTGGCTGCCGCTCGCCCGCGCGCTGACTGCCGACACCCGCGCCGCGCGCCGCGCGCCCACGCCCTGGCTGCCTGCCTGGCCGCCCAGCTGCCGAGTGCCGCGCCCACTTGCTGCTCGCCGCGCGCGCTCATGCGCTCGCGCCTGCCGAGTGCTAGCACCCATGCCAGCGCTCATTGCGCGCCCGTGCCTGCTGCCCGTGGCTTGGCCGATGCCGCATGCCGTGCACGCATTCCAATGCCGTGCACGCTCAACTTTCGAATTTCATCAAATTAAACACCGAGTATCGCCAAACACTAATTTTCACCGTAATACCATTCGGGCACGGATATTCAAGCACGGGCTTGCCTTCGTGGCTTGGCCGACGCCGAACGTCGTGCACGCTTTCCAACGCCATGCACGCTCGACTTCTAAATTTCATCAAATTAAACATCGAGCGTCGCCAAACACTAATTTTCATTGTACTACCATTCGGGCACGGACGTCCAAGTACGGGCATTGAGTCATTACGAACAACGATCCGAGCGGTCTTTATTTTAATTCCTACAAACATAATGAAAATGCATCAAAGTAACATAAAAGATTTAAAAATAACTAAAAACTAAATTATCTAGAAATAAGATAAAAATACCTAAAAACTATATAAAATTCCCAAAAGCTAACAAAATACCAAGGTCAAAGGTGCCCAAATTGTGTGTATAAAACACATTCATCAGTGTCTTGAAATGAGTAACGTGTGTCCTAAAATGTGTAATGTGTGTCTTGAAGTGTGAAACGTATGTAGGAATATTCCTAAAGTGTGTAACGTGTGTTCTGAAAATGTGTAACGTGTGGATAGGTGATGGATGGTATAGATTAAAAGTTATCTAAAATGTGTAACGTATGGATTGTGATGAACAGTATAGATTAAAAGTGTCCTAAAATGTGTAACGTGTGGTGATGTTGATGTGGGTTAAGTGTTTGCCCAATTCTATACTAGCAAAATACACGCAAGTATACGTGATCACTTATGCAATATAGTGGCAAATAGAGTATCGTTCCTATGAAGAGCGATTAATAACCTTAATAATCTAATTACTAACCATGCAACAGTTTAATTTTATCTAGCTAGACAAATGAAATCTTAGGTATATTAATTAATAAAAATAGACACCTAAATAAATATGAATTCAATGAATAAAAATGTTAAGGAATTAATTTCTCCCGATGAATCAATTAATCAATATTATTCTTCTCTCATTAAATTAATTGTCTATAATTGCCAACGAAAAATCACTAATAGTTTATATAATCATTTTCCAAATAATTATATAGCATATCTATTATTATTAATTTCACTATATTCCTATGAGAAAAAATAATAATAATAATTCATTAAGTATTTATTCAAGTATATTCCTATCTCGTCTACAAATTAGCATTTACTCCTAGGAAGAATTACTAATCACAAGTTATTATACCCAGATCTAAATTTAGAATCCATTGTCAAATTTCATCTAAATCCATCCAATAATTGTTGATCAGGCAATTATAATAACAAACACAAGATATAATAAATAAGCCATTCCATAATTAATTTAAATAGAAGAAAGAATAATTATTAAATTAAATCATCATCGGGTTCCATTGAATCCTTAACTAAGAATTTAGTTCATAATAAGAACTAAGAACATCACCATTTTATCAAAAGTAATTCTAGGATACAAGAAATAAAGAGTAAAAGAAGAGAGAATAAAACTCTAATGAATTGTGTCCTCCTTTTTCAGCTCTCTCCTGCCTCTGGAATACTCTATGATAAAACTCTTATTCTTCTACATACTTCTAAGTCTCTAAGCCTCCCTACTGATAATAATAATGAATGGATAATTATTAATCTTCTACTAACTATTTGATAATCTTCAACCCATACAAGATAAGTGTAAAATAAATCAAAATCTTCAGCCTTAGGAGTTTGAAAACCTCCCGACTTCAATTATCACGCGTCCAGATTAATCAGGAATTAAAATAATCAATTTATTTTTTAGAATCAGTTGGGCGCGTGGCCAACACATGATTGCCAAAATCCCTCTATCGTCGCGGCTCAGCTTAAGAGCATCGCGACTCTTTCCTTATACAGACCAAGCGCCGCGGCTTAAGCCCTAGGGCACCGCTGCTCAAACCCTAGGGCACCGCGGCTCATAAGTCTCTGACCATTTTTTATTTTCTCCTTTATACGTTTGTGTTTTCCATTTTCTCTACCTGAAGTCCAGCTACTTGCATTTTTCTCTCGCCAAACTTTCACCCAACGATCTTTATTACCTGTAGCTTATATTAAGGCTAAACATATAATAATTAACGTGCGTTACACTATCATAGACTAAATTTAACTATTTACGAAATAATACTAAAATGCACTAAAATAACATTAAAAACAATTAAGAATTAGCAAGAAAATTAAGTTAAGAATACCAAATTAGTTGATATAAAATCTACACATCAAATACCCCCAAACTTAAACCTTTGCTTGCCCTCAAGAAAAACTAAAAACAAAATCAATCCTAAAAACCTGTAAAATACAACCTACTAATGAATTTAGTATAAATTTGAATATAGCCTCCAAGATCATACAATAATAACTCTTAATAACAGTTAAACCACGTGTAAGTTGTCAATCAAGTTAGTCATCAATTCACAATAATTATGATCCCATGGGGTGTGTGTGTGCAACTTCCACCTCCATCAACCATACCTTAGTAAGATTATAAAATGAACACCTAGTACAAGAGATGTTGGTTTGCAGAAACAATATCAAAATATACAATCATATTGTAAAGCAGCGGAAACATACAATAAACGGAATTTAAAATTTTTCTGCAATCCCAGGAATCACCTTATGCAATATTATTAATTGAGGGAGGATAAAAGATATACCTTTGAAGAAGATCAACGCTTTGATTTAGTCTTCAAACTCCAATCTTTGCTCCTCCGCGATCTCTCCAATCCTCGAATCAAATGTTCGCTACTCAAAGTGTGCAACGCCTAAAAGGTGATCTACCAAGAGAAACTGATTGAAGATGTGATTTTATATTCTACTAGATCTTAGGTGGCTAGCCCTAATTCCCTCTATCCTAACACCTTAGGGTTTTGAGAATACTTGCAAGAGAGATGCAAGTTGCAACAGATACATTAGTTTATCCCACAATAAGACCCATCTTATTTATAGACTAACCCCTTTTTCCTAAACCTTTTAGAAATTAGGGTTATATTTAATTCCCAATCTAATTAAGAATTATAATAATAATAATAATAATAATAATAATAATAATAATAAGAAGAAGAAGAAGAAGAAGAAGAAGAAGAATAAGAAGAAGAAGAAGACACCTCTTATTTATTTATAATCTAGTATTTCTTCAAATACTTAATTATAAATATTAAGCTATTTAATTTATTCCACTAATAAATTAAATACAATTAATTTATTATCACTAAACCAATCACTTCTAGAATCATATTTCTCCCTTTTGTGGTGTGACCCTCTAGGTTCAATATTAAGCCAGTAAGTAGAATAAATAAATTGGAACGATTCTAATATTATTTATAATGAATTAAACTCCTTTAATTCAAATATAAATAGATAATATTTATTCTACATCATAAGTGACACCTTATAAATAATGTATCATGACTATTCGGATAATATGAATTCGACGTCTAATCATAAAGGATTATCACAAAGAATACAAAGAACCTATTCCGTGAATAGTTACTGTACAATTCAATCCTTCTACCATACAATGCCCCGATTAAAACATAAAATATGGAATTACTGACAAGTCTTATTTATTTAACCATATGCATTTCGATTCTAAAATGCACAACTCTGATTAATGTAAATTAGAAACTCCTTTCTAATTTATATTCCACCTTGGCCAAGGATTTCTGAGTTGTCACTTATCGAATCGCAGAGGACATTCTCTTCCTTTTATTAGAAATGGTAGATCCTTTATTGATCATGCACCTACCTCCATGTGCATTTTATTATACCCGAACATACCCTATGATATACTCTAAAGTATTAAAAAATATGACAAAGTATAATTCAGAATACACAAGGTATTATGATGATCTCAAGTCCAAGGATCACTTGTACAACTATTACTATAGGAACTCCTATTGTCAGGCAAGTAAAACTCCATTAGGGTTCCTTTAAGCGAATCACGTTCAAAGAACTTATTCTCCAATAAGCACCTACATACTTGCTTTAGTGTCCCCACACAAATGATTATGAGATCAATCATCCTCTTCAACAGAGCAATCATAGTATGTACCAATCTAATCGAAATCAGTAACCCCACATTAGTGATCCAACGATTGGGAACATTTTTGTTTTTGAGCTATCCTGAATTTAGATCTCATTAGCATGATCATCATCATGATTCTAAAAGCATTGCTCGAAAACTATGGGTTAATCACATTTATTTAATTCAACTAATTAAACATGGATAAAACATGCCTCTTAATTAAATGAATTTTTTTTATTAATAAATGAACAAGATTACAAAGTAAATACCCATCACATCAAATGTGACTGGCTTGAGGGCATACTACTGTCAAGAGAATCATCAATCCCTAGGAGCATATCACAGTAGTAATCTCAGCCAGGGTAAACATCATTCAAGTCAAGGGAAATACAATTTTTTTTAAAAAAAATAAATTTATGCTTAGCTATTCTCCCTCGATACCATTCAACATTCTTTCACATATTTTCATGGTGAGTATGTTTTACGCTCCTTCTCACATTTAAATGAACGGGTTCGTTTTACGCTCCATCTCGTCTTTACTTTTCTTTTACCAAGGAGTGTTCTTTTAAACTCAATTCACTCCACCATATATCATACTCTAGGAATCATAAAATTTTCTTTTCCTTTTCATTCAAACCATAAATACCCCCAAACTTGAACAATTTACTACCCCTGCTTCGATTAAAATTGAAATATAATCCTAACTCTTGACAACATCTAACACCAAGGTTTCAAACTTTAATTGCCCTAAGATACAATTACTCTTAGTGGGATATAAATGCTCTAAATAAATAGGGATCATAACTATGCACGATTGACTTCTAGTCGATATTTAAACTCAACACAAAGTTCAAAAGTTCGCTAACTTTCCACCAAGTTTAATCATCTCTTATCATTAGCTATCCTAAAATTCACTACTTTATCTCATTTATTCATATTTTTTTTAAAAAACAAAATGCGCATGTACCTAACGAAACATGCAATATGTAAAATACTAATATGTAATAATAATTAACAGTTAAAACATGCAATAATAATTAAATCCTAATTAACAACGCAAATTAAACATAAATCAAATCCTAATTAACGTGCAATTAATAACTAATTAAACAATCCATCTTAGCAAA
Organism: Aralia elata; assembly: GCA_034770075.1. Lineage (NCBI taxonomy): Eukaryota > Viridiplantae > Streptophyta > Magnoliopsida > Apiales > Araliaceae > Aralia > Aralia elata. Next base: position 14,786,456 of record CM068379.1, read on the forward strand.
TAATTAAAATAAGTCTCAAACCAACCAAACCATTAAACCAAAAGTAAAATCAAACCAACCCAATCAAAGCAAATTAAACCAAAAGTGTTAATCCCCCAAAACTTAAATATTGCATTGCCCTCAATGTAATACTTAATATATTTTCCTGAAAAATCAATTCTCTTCCTCTGCGAGGCTGTTGGTCTCCTCCTCCATCTCGAAAGTCATGTCGGGAAACACAGGTGGTGGTGAAAAACGGATCGGTCCGAACCGGTCACATTGAAGCGATTGACAAATGTTGTGATGACCTCGTTCGTGTAATCCATAAATGTGTCGACTTGTCCCGATATTTAATCCACTCGGCGTGTTTGCTGGTGAGACAACCTCAATAGTTGTTCCTGGCCTTGTCCCAGGTTGTTAGTAATGCCACGCAAAGCCCGAACATCTGTAAGCAAAAGATCCAATATATCACCCGCCGGAGAAACCGAACCCAAACCTCGACCCACACGTCTCGTAGAATGAGATGAACCTACACCTCCAGCACGTCCCGTAGTAATAGCAGCCTCAGCCTCAATAGCAGCAGCATCCACAGCATCAACATGTAACCTATAGCCAGCACCCCTCATGTCAGGGAAGCCTCCAGTCCATTCCTTGAATCGGTCGATGGTGTTGCTGTCTAAAACTAACTTCAGCTGTTCAAAAATCTCATCCGGGCCCCATATACCTCCTGCGTTCCCACACAACCCACATATGAGTGATGGGTGTGGAAGTCCGCCGGTGGAGCCACCTCTCAGTGCATGGAAAATCGAACCATAGATAAACTTTTTCCACATCAATACTTTTGCCGGTGATAATGGCATATAGAAGAACTGCCCGGGACTTTATAACATCTGAAATATGCGAAGAAGACATCAATTTTGCACATATAAAATAAAATCAAGCCTTACCGTATTTGTTTAGTTCACTCCTTGAAAGTGAAACCACTTCGTCGGCTCTTATGGTCCATTGTGCCCCGAGCTTGCATAAGCCCTTGATCACCTCATCCTAGTTAAGTCCTTCTTGTATGTATTGAGTGTACTCATCATTCTCGATGGGTGCTATGTTGTAGTAGGCATTGATTGATACACTATCAAAAGGTACTTGTTTTCCACGAACAATAGCAATCTTCTCCCTTGTCTCTGCCGCATTGGCATAGAATTCTTTCACAATAGATACTACGTGCTGTCAAATTTAGATAATGACAATTACGTGCAAGTGTACACGATCAACAAGTAATAAAGTGATAAAAGAGTATCGAACCCACCGAGAATTATTTAATAATATTTTCCAACTACTAATTTTTACCAATTCAATCTTATTTAAACAATCGCAAATATTGATTAACGATTAGAAATAACTAAAGTAAAACTAAGATTAAAAACTAACACAAAGGTTGAAATTCAGATGTAAAAGTTTAAGACTACAATATCCTCAATTATACAATATAAATCAATGAACCAAATCATCCAATTATTAAGTTCAATAGAGTTGTTAACAGGAATTCAAAATTATTCATAAGCCCTTTCTCAAGTGATCAAATAAATTTATTCAACTCAATTAATTCTGCGATATTCCTATGCAAAATTAAAGAATTAAATTCATTAAGCACCGATTGTCAATAGTTACATGCAGCGAAAAGAGATATTCCTATTCAATTCACAACCCTAGTTATTCATCCCATGCAAATAACTAAGAATATATGCTACTATATTTAGATCTAACCCTATATTTCATCTCCCAAATTCACCTAGAGTATCCTGCTAATTGTTAATCAGGCAATTACTCAATAAACACAAAATATGATAGACAACTCAATATGAAATAATAATTGAAATCAAATAGATAATAAATCCATAAACATAAAAGGTTCAATCGTAGCCTTAATTATAAATTTAGCTTATAACTGAAAAAGAAATCAAATTATTAAAATAATCCATCACGTTCAAGAATACAAAAATTAAAAGAGAAAGGAAGAGATAAGAATATGTGTTTATGCGTGATCTTCACTTTGGCCTTCAATCCTTGCAATCCTTCCTTTGAATTCTTCTTCATATCTGAAAATAAACCTTCTTCTATTTTTATTCTACTATATTCTACTACTAATTATGTTCCTCCCCTAGTTATATACCTCACATCATGTATTTATAGGTTACAAGTCTAATTCCTAAGCTTATGAGTAAAAATAATCCAATTTGGAGTCAAAAACGCGTCCCCGCTTGATCTGGCCCGACCTCGAGTGCCCCGGCGCTGCTCACGGTGCTGGAAATCTATATCCTAGTGCCTCGACGCTAGAAATGAACTAGAAATGGGCGCCTCGGTGCTAGAACATTTTCTGAAATTTTTTGCTTCGACGTCTGTTGGTAAAATGACTATAACTCTCTCATTCGAACTTCGATTGGGATGATTCAAGAGACTTTGGAAAGTTAAGAAGTAGCTCTACAACTTTCATTCTTTGAAGTTTGAGAGATACAGGCTAGAGCTAGGTTCAAATTGAGCTTAAAGTGACTGATATGTAAATGACAACTCCAAACTGTGATCTTGGTTGATAAAAATGCCATAACTTTTGATCCGGGAGGAGTTACGGGACATACCACCTATAAAATCGAAGCTCTCGACGAGTTCTATAATAAAATTCAAATTCCAAGCCATGACCATGTATCCAACTTTGTATTGAAAACCCTTTAATCTTCCATTCTCGCATTTGCTTGCATATTTTACTCCAAAAGATGTCTAAATTGCATTTCCTTGCTTCTTCCTACAAAATAACATAAAAACATTATAAATATTAAATAATAACTTAAAATACTTAAGAACTCACAAATTATCAAGCCAAACGCATTCAATTCGTAGGTATAAAACTCACTCATCACTACGGCAGCTTCGGGTTGAGAGGTCAAAACACCCCATCCACGCTCGTTGATAGTAGCACGTATGCCTAGCCCATTAGGCTCCTGTGGCACCAAGCTACGTTCTTGAATCAAATTTTTGTTTGTGAGGAATAAATTGAACTGTTCAGACACGACTTCATTAACACAATAGATTTTGTCATATGTAGTTGAAGCTCTGGGTGAAGACTCGGCAACACGTTGTCTTTTGGGTGCCATTTGGATGGCAAACAATGCTTGAAAACCAAGGAAGTTGATGAAGTTTTTCGTTGGAACAATCTACCGAACACCTTGTGTGCGCCTTTAATTTGGCCCCAATTCAAAGTTGTTGATTACTTTTACTCCCTCCAATTATTGTACCAAACACAAATAATGATCCCAACTAGTGTAATTCAATCACAAGGATAGAGGAAAGTGATTGCATGTACCGATTACCTCTTGTATTTGAAGTAGATGAAAAGTTGATGAAATTGAAGTTTAACTCCTCCAATTATATAAACAATTGATCCCTCCTTGCAATCCTCTAATTTGATGTTTGCTAGGACTTTGTATTGCTGAGTTTGATTGCAATTGAAGTTCTTCTTAAGTTGGTATTTAAAAGTTCGGAGAAAGTTGGGTTTGGGGGTGTTTTGGAAGTGTTTGTGGGTGAGTGGGAGAGCTTATGGCCGAGTTTATGGTAGAAGTGGGGTGAAATGGGGCGTTTGTGCTGACTTTTAGTTTACTGATCCTCGTTTGAGCGCCGCAGCCTGGCCTTGGAGCGCCGCGGCTCTGGGTCTAGCGTCGCGGCCCTAGCTTAAAGAGCGTCGCGGCGCTAAAATCTCTGACTTCATGCTCGCTCGCTTCATAAGCTTAGGCCTTTTCCCCTCTTTTCCTTCCTTAGCCAATTCCTTGCATGCTCTTTTCCATACTTAGTCATTCCTTGCTTTTTCTTGCCATACAACGGCCTTTTTTTTAATTCCACGTCACCTGAAATTACAAATTCATTACTTTACTATAGTGATTTAAATTAATTAATTGCATGACTAACAATTGAACTAGGAAAAAAAACTAAAATTAAGTAAACTGAATATTCTGGGTTGAGTATCTGTCTGTGCATAGGTTGGGTAATTCATACTTAACTGGTAAATATGGCCTTAGTCCCTTTGCCTAGATAATGCTAAGAGTCAGAACTGCAGTCTGTATGTACCCATTGATCATGATCATAAATCATTGTAAACTTTAATTATGGACATTAGAACTCATGGCATGACCCTAGTTGAACCGTGGAAGCGGTAGTTCTGAGACCTTCCACTAAGATAACTCTGACTGTGTGCTCATCTGTGTGTGACTAGCTGTTGACTTGAGCCAAGCTCAGATCAAAACTGCAGTAGTAAGACCAACTTGAGATGATTCTTATGATTAAATCTCAGGACTTTGTGTTTACCGACCATAGAGGATGATAGTTGGACTGATGACCAACCATTAGTATGACCCAGAAACATGTATCTGAGCATGCACAATGATTTTCCAATAAATCAGTCCAAGGCCTCTAAAATTATCAATGTACAGACACAACATTTGGTATAGAGCTCAAACCAATCTTTGAGTTCGGTAGACATGAATCAGATCCAAACCATGTTTCTAGACGTGTATGACTTAAGATCAATCGGCCAAAGGATGTTCCTTAAGCTGAAATCTTGAAGTAATCCTAAGTCTCAACAGATCGTGTAGAGGACTCTACGATCGTAGAGTGGCTTCACTCCGATCGTAGAGCGCATTTATAAACCGTAGAGCAGGTCAGCCAAATTAGTCGCAGGCCATAGAGTGAACTCTATGATCATAGAGTGACTTCTCTCCGATCGTAGAGCTCATTTATAAATCGTAGGGTAGATCAACCGAGTCGGTCTGAGACCGTAGAGTGAACTCTACGATCGTAGAGTAGGTTCACTCCGATTGTAGAATTCACTCGCACATCGTAGAGCTTTACTAGCCAATTGTAGAGTAAACCCTACGATCTTAGAGCAACTCTGCAGATCGTAGAGCTTCACTAGCCAATCGTAGAGTGAACTCCACGTTCGTAGAGCAACTCTGTCAATCGTAGAACTTCATCAGTCAGTCGTAGGGCAACCCTACTCAATTGTAGGACTTCACCGGTCAATCGCAGAGCTTTACTAGTGATCGTAGAGTCATAGCAGAGCACTACTAAGTCAAGTTAACTAACCTTGGCATAACTTCACCAAGTCAGTAAAGACCTTAGTGATCACAGAGTCACCTCACTAATCGTAGAGTGACTCTACCAAACTTGGTAAGGCACTGTTAATTGTAGAGCTGTCATGACAGACCATGGAGTAGTTACATGGACCATATAATAGATTTCATGAGTTCAATATTGATGCTTAACCATGACTGATCGGAGGGTAATTTATAATCACTGTAGGATACTAGCAGAGCAGAATTTAATATATATTGTAGCAGTATCCCGGGCAAGTTCTATCTTACTCAACGTTTACACTGAGCAACTTCCTTGACTTCCACACTTTTATATACTGTGTGCAAGTTCCTTAACCTAAATTTCTTTAAATTACACAACCTTGTATATTGTGCAAGTTTCATCATTTGAGGAAGCTAATTATTGTTATACCACTGTGTATATATTTTGCAAGTTTCTTAACTCTACCTTGAGTTATTATTTTCAAACATGTTAGCGGTTTAATTGTTGTTAATTATTGCACATCAAGTTTATTCTTGGCATTCGCATTTTGTGCATTTGAATTCCTGTTCTACTATTGAACTATGAAATGTTTAAGTTATTCATTCATGAACTATTTAAGAGATAGTCTACGCCATTTGTTTGGGCTAGACATATGTGTGTTTATGTTTTAAAAGTTATCCAAACCAGTAATTGGTGCGGATTCTTGGATTGAGAGAGCAACCCTTAATAGGGGATTATAAGTGTTGGTTAATCTGATGCGGTCAAAGCTAAATGTTATGCATATACATGGTGAACGAGAGGCTGATCCCCTCTAGTACAACAGACAGGGCCAGGGTTTAAAAGGGTCAGTTGAATAATTGACTCTTTGGCCAAGTTCATGGTCTATTGGACCACTCAGCAATAAATAATTAATATTCATTCTTTCATTTGAACGTTGATTATGTTATTCAGCTATTTCATCAATGTTCTTAAATTGTTGAACTATGTGATTATTATTCTTATTCATTCATGATATGTCTTCTTTATTCATTATTAAACTTGCTGAGCAAATTCGTTGCTTACCCTTGCTATATCATAAACATATTACAGTTAAGCCGGAGAGTTCCAAAAAGGACAAAGGTTGTAATGACCAAGATTTTTAAATGTCACTATTAATTAAATAAAGTATTTAATTTCTAAATGAGTTAGCTTTGTGTGATTTAATTTAAACCTTTGTGTGTGATAAATAATTATGTGACCATGTGATTATATGATTAATTGCTAGATTGAGTAAAGGGAGTTACACTAATAGAGTAATTAAATTAGTGGACTAACCCTAGGGTTTTAATATCAAGAGTTTTGATAAAGTTATTTATTAATTAAATATTCAATTCAATTGAATATAGTAAGTGAATTACATTTTTGTAAATTAATTAATATGAGTATTAATTAATGAGAACAATGTGAAATATTAATAATAATATTTAATGGCCCAATTAGTAAATTAATATTAATGGACTAGGTTATTTAATTAATTAATCAAGCCAATCATTTATTTGATCATAGATTTGGTAATTAATGTGTGACAAATTAAATGAACCAACATGGGACACAATTAATTAGTCCAAGGTTAAATTAAATGAACTTGACTAATTTGTAGCCCAAGTCATTTAATGTAAGCCCAAATTGATATTTAATGAGGTCCAACACTTAGCCCATTTGAGGAATAATTTTTGTAGTTTATTTAATTCATTTAGAGTAATTAAAAGAAAAAATAAATAGGACAAATGCCCCATGGGGGCTGCCGAATTTAGAGAGAGAGGGCGGCCACTTGAGTTCAAATTTTAATTATTAAATTGATAGCTTGTGTGGGATTTTGTGTGTACTTGAATTGATAGTCTAGACTCCTAAGTTGTCGCATTAGCCACTCTAGTTATGTAGTCTATAAGGTTAGTTGATGATGGCAAAATAGATAGATACAATTTGTGTATCTATGTTTTCTTGCAAGGCTTAAGTTCTCTCATTAGTTCATTTGTAGCCATTTGATATCGTTCATTATTTGCTAAGTCTAGAGAGAAAAACACTTGTGAGTTTATTATTTAAGTGAGAACAAAGAAGAGGAAGTGCCGAGCTTCAAGGGTAAAGGAAGAAGGAGTGTTTCACTTGTTCATGCCTTCAAGTTATATCACCTATTTTGGAAAGAAGAGATAAATAGCCACCAAATCAAGGTAGTATTCTTATTTAAACCGAAGCTTCATGTTAGTAAAATATTACTATAAATCCAATGTTGAGATATGTGTGTTCTAATATGTTTTAGAGATGCCATATTATAGTCTAAGTTGCTTAGTTAGTGTTTTGGTATGTGTGGAAATACTAAAACATGTGTTTAATGTAGTATAATCACGTTTTGAAATATTGAACCAAAAATGTGTTGTTTATTATTAAGGTTTAATGGTCTTATATTGTAGAACATTAAATCATGAAGAAAACAAGACTTGAATGACCAAAATCAGATTTATAGATTAAAAGTTACGAAATCAAACTTTTCCGGAAAACTAAAACTGGTTAGCCCACTTCCGGAGTTACTATTCACGTTCCGTAAGTCGGATTCATGATTCGTCAACTCTGGATGATAGAGCTATAAGATACGAAGATTTTTCAAGTGGAACGACTAAAAACCGATTTAAAATGAGTGAGTTATGATTTTTCTACCAAAAGACCCTGCTGTCGAAGTTCATGCACTGACAGTCTGCTGTTTGGCCACTTAACTTGTCTAAATAAATGATCAGATGATCGAAAACTGTAGTTTAAGAAGATACGAAGCTAACAAGACCGACTAGAGATCAATCGGAGTTGTAGAACTCAAGATATTCAAGTTTTGGTTCGGGACCCCAAAGTTGCCAAAGAAATCCGAAAATAGCAAAGTCATAAATCCATTTAAATCATTAAAAATCATAGTTAATTAATTTTTAGTGGATGATTTACTAATTACATATTGTTCAAGTGTGTTTAATCATTTAATTATTCTTTAAGTAACATTAAGTAACAATTAAATAGAGTTAGTATTGTTAATCTAACTATTGGTCATTTAATTAAGATTAAATGATAAATAGAATTAATTAATTAATTATTATTTAATTAACATTAAATAATGATTAAAGAGTATTTAAGTTAATTATTTAAGTAGGATTAAGTAATAAATAATGAGTATTACTCAATTAAATGTTATTTAATTAACATATATTTTAATAAAGTAATTATTTATTATTTAATTAAAATTAAATAAAGATAAATAATTAATTAATTATTATTTAATTAATATTAAATGATAATTAATTAAATAATAATTAAAGGCGAATAAAGTTAATAAATTAATTATTTATTATTTAATTAATATTAAATAGTAAATAAGGATTTATAATTAATTATTATTAAATAATTAAATGCAAATAGAATTAAATTAATTATTTATTATTTATTAATATTAAATAATAAATAATGATAAATAAATAAATAATTATTATTTAATTAATATTAAATAATAATTAAAGACAAATACACTAATAAATTAATTATTTATTATTTAATTAACATTAATAATAAATAAGGATAAATAATTTATTAATTATTATTTAATTACTATTAAATAATAATTAAAGATTAATAAGATTAATAATTTAATTATTTATTATTTGATTAACTTTAAATAATAAATAAACATAGCTAGTTATTATTTATTTTTAAATAATAACTAAAGATAATTAATTACTTACTATTTAATTAATATTAAATAGTAATTAAATGAAGATAATGTTAATAAATAAGGAAAAATTAAATAACACATTAATTAAAAATTTTAATAAATTGTTTAAAGGTTTAATAAGTGTTTAACACTTAAGAAAAATATTACTAATTAATTAAATCATTAACCTAAGATCAATTAAGTGTCTTATAGGATTAATGATAGTATATTTAATTATATGTGTTATGTGATTGATTATTTACTATATAAATAGCCTATTTAAGCGTATAGTTGTACAATTATACGCAATACTAATTGATAGACCAACGTTATCAATGTTAGGTCATTCAAAGAGAGTATATTAAAGCTAATTAGCAGTAGTTCGGCACACAGACAAGTTCCTAACCTCGAACTTCTTACTTATTGCAAGTTTCTTTATTCAAGCTCGAGTTTCATTTCTCAAGCATATGCTAAGTGGTTTAATTGTTTTAAAATTATTCCACATCATTGTTATTGATATTCGCATTGGGTGCAGTTGAATTCGTACAGTCTATGACTTGTACTTTTATTTAAAGTTCTGTAATTCATAAACTGTTCAGAGTTGAGTCTAAGCCATTGTTCGACTAGACATATTCATGTTAAAGATTTTAAAAGTTTTCTAAACCAATTGATGATGCGGATTCTTGGACTAAGATGAACACCCCTATTATAGGGGAGTATCCCCAATATCTAATATAAGATACACAGTAGAAATGAATGTTATGCATATAGATGGCCTACGAGAGGCTAATAACCTCAAGTATAAAATTCTGAAGTAGTAACCAAAGGGTCATTCAGATGATTGATTCCATTGGAGTTTGTTAACGGTTTATTTGACTATCATTTGTTCTAAAAGCATTATTATTCGACTCAAGAAAAAGCAGTCATCGGTAAATCCGTGTCAAAAAGGCTAATCAGGGGCCATGTCTTGTTTTGTTTCATGCATCCATGTATAACATCATTAAATATGCACCTACATTTTTACCGTGTCAAAAAGGCTAATCAGGGGCCATGTCTTGTTTTGTTTCATGCATCCATGTATAACATCATTAAATATGCACCTACATTTTCTTACAGAAGAAAATATCACGACCAGTGCTGCACGGTTCAAATCCGGGAGTAAGTATCAAAATCAGTGCTACACGGTTTAAAGTCTGAGGGTACATATCTAAGCCAACACTACATGGTTCAAAATCCAGAGAGTGTTTCTTATCAAGATCAGCACTACATGGTTCAAAATCCATGAGTGCAAACAAAATCAGTATTATATGGTTTAAAATCCACGAATGCAACTGAAATCAGTGCTACATGGTTTAAATTCGGGAGAGTACGTATCAAAATCAGTGCTACACGATTCAAAATCTGGGGTACGTACATGTCAAAGCCAACATTACATGGTTCAAAATCCGGAGAGTGCTTCCTATCAAGATCAGTATTACATGGTTCAAAATCCATGAGTGCAAACAAATCAGTATTATATGGTTCAAAATCCACGAATGCAACCGAAATTAATGCTACATGGTTCAAAATCCACAAGTACAAACAAAATCAGTACGACACGGTTGAAATCCGAGAGTACTTCAGATGCAATACTACACGGTTCAGAATCCGAGAGTACGCATCTACATCAGCTCCACACGGTTAAAAATCCAAGGGCACATATACGAAATCAGTGCTACATGGTTCACAATCCATGAGTACAAACAAAATCAGTGCTACACGGTCGAAATCCGAGAGTACTTTAGATGCAAATACTACACGGTTCAAAATCCGAGAGTACGCATCTACATCAGCTCCACACGGTTAAAAATTCGAGGGCGCATATATGAGATCAGTGTTACGTGGTTCAGATTCCACGAGTGTGAACAAAATCAGTGCTACTCAGTTAAAATCCGCGAGTGAAGCTACCCCAACTTAGAAAAGTTGTAAGACCGCCACGACTCAGAATAGTCATATCAATCATGACATTCTCGAACTTCAGACCTGTCATAATATGCGGAGTCTGGCGCTGCGAACATTTTTGCACAAATGGCATCAATGTTCACCCTATATCCTTTCTAAATATCCTTTTATATTACTTGTCAATGAATTTACCTTTATATAAATCTATAAAATCTTTTATGGAGAATTAACCCTTTTGTAGGTTCATCTTTCTTATCCTAAAGGAGATAGGATTCCAAAGAGTACAAGGACAAATCAAGCAGTTAAGGCAGACAAACATGTTGACTTAAAATAAAAAAGCGTCAAGCTAAAAAATCAGATTGAAGCTTTATTTTTTTTTTGTCGTACTCATTCCATTATATTTCATGAACACGATAAAGAGGGACAATTGTAGACGCCAGATTTCTCCCGTGCTCAAAAGGACAGATCAGACGCATTAGACTTAGAGTCAGATCTTTCTAAATTCCAAGTCAATCAAATAATTAATTCTTTTTTTTTCAAAGTCAAGTCAAAACTTGAAAAGAAAATAATAAGCAAATTCAAATGGCTTCGGAAAAGACCAGGCACTACAATCACTATATTGAAGCCAGTGTGCAGAGGAGACAACTGATAGATCACTTTGAGATAAAACTTGTAAGAGGGAGAATTATAATGGTGAGCCATACCTAAATCCTCTTACCCTAGACTCTTCTTCCCTGTGATCTGTGCTACTGGTGAAGTTATTGTTGTGCCCTTCTTTGTGACTTGGGGCCGAGTCACTTGATGGCAAACGCATACATGCATGCAACTTTCTGATAAAGTGCTATATATTCCTTATAATTTCTATCTGAATTTGGCTTTGCATTTGCCTTATACCCTCACGTTGATCCTATATCATGAGGTCATTTTTGATCCGATTATAGTCTGCTCCACTATCAATGTCTTGTCTACGCCCGACAAAATATGGTTATATGATTTTAATTTATAAAATTTAGTTATGATTCCAATTAATATGAATTGAACCAACAGTTAACTAACCAAATTGTCAGGCCTAATCTTGTCCCATTTTGTTGACCAATGTTGACCACAAACCCTAAGTGTAATCTTACGTGTGTATCGACCCTGAAGAAACACCCCCAACAACAGTTTCGTAAAAATACCATTTTTTACTTGTGAAAAATATCCAATCTTTAACACAATATTTGACTGCAAAAATAATATATGCGATAAGATTATTTTATACTACCTCCATTTTAAAATATAAGATTATTATTGATTTTTTAGAATTAACTTAATGTATTTTCCAACTCAAAATTAAGATAGATTACTTTATTTTTAGTCAATACAATGATGAATATTGTAAACTATCTAAAAATATTGCGCATTGTAAAATTTATTGTTTCATAATTTTAATAAATCATCTTAATTTTTAATTTGAATGCCTCAAATCGAAATTTAGAAATTAATAACAAACTTATAATTTGGAACGAATGAAGTATTAATTTAATGCTTTTGGATTACTTATCTCATATTAGTTTTTTACGTAATCTCTTGAATTGTGTTTGTTCATATCTAGTGCTATTTAATGATGAACTATATCCCAAATAGAAATATAGTACCATATAATTTTCTTTTGGGATATCAAATAATTTTAAAAGTGATAGTAAATAATCTATAAGATTAAATAAAGTACTAACTATATTAAAAATGACATTACATTAGTATTAGTCCTATTACATGCATTATTTTACAAATAAACATTGTCTATAGACTGTTTGTTCACTTTTATTTCTAAGACCATTTGATGATATATTATATATATTCCAGATGGAGATTTTGTAATATTATACAAATAAACATTTAAAGTATCAAATGATTTAAAAAATAATAACAAATAGTCTATAAAATTAAAGAAAGTATTAATCATAAAATAAAATCATCTCTAAAAACATTACATTAGTATTAATAATCCTATTCCTTGCACCATTTTTACAAACAAAAATAACCTAAGTTTCTATTTAGGAAACTGATATTTTTACAAAAAAATTGATATTTTTACAAAATTTAACTTATATAAATAATAAAGATACCTACATTTATGTGAAAGGAGTCTTGTTAATATATCAAATTTTGTTAACATGTTATATCGACGGACAGAATCGTCGCTATAGACCGATTTGTTAACGAATCAATCCGTTGGAGAGCCGGACTATATATATATATACACACACACACACACACACACACAGAGAGTAAGTTTCTTAAGCGAACCACTTTGTGCGGACTAAAAACGAACCCAAAAATCAGCACATGGGTTGCACGTGAGGTGTGAAAAATGGGGACTGGGATATAAACAAAAAATTTAGAAATAAAGTCCCGGTATAACCTCTGTCTCTCTCTCTCACTACACGGCTCCGGCGAAATCGTACCAAATCCGGCCAAATCGACCATTAATCCGGTGAGTTCTGACTCTCTCTCTCTCTCTCTCTCTCTCTCTCTACAAAGGTAAAGCTACGGGTTAGTATTAATTTTTAAATTTAATTTTCTAGCGTAAAAATTTAGGGTTTATATCGTGGTAGAATTTTTGTGTATGATTTGACAAAAATCAAGTTAAAATCAGATACCGGATAGAAGTTATGTTTGATGTTGTATTTTGTTAGTATTTGCCATGAAACCCTATAAATCTTAAACTATATACACCGATTTATATACCACGGTTGTTAAAATGAACATTAGAAAATCTTATAACTATGTGATTTGGGGTTTCCCATCTACATACTTGAGAGGATTGGACATGATAGTGGTAAACAAAGTTGATTGTATTCCTCATTTATTTGGTAAATCTCAGTTTTTCTTTCTTTGTTTTTGTTTATTGTGCGGCATTAAGGAATTTGCTAAGAGGGGAAGCTTGCACTTAGCTACTCTTGCTTCTAATTTTATATAGCTTCACTGTTCTTTCTAGCCTTTTAATCACGTGTGATTTTTTTTTGTGGTGGTCTTTTAATCACTGGATTAGGTTATTATAACCTTTAATAGGCATTTTGTGGGTTGTACAGCAACTGCATACCTACTGCATTTGAAAATTGTGAAGTAATTTTACAGCTTGTATGCAACTTGACCGCATTTTGCAAAATATCTTAGGAAAGGAAGTTATGAAGACGTAATCGTCTTGTTTGCATAATTACTCATTATCATACATGCACCTATTACCTTTAGTGATTATTCACCTCTCCGAAGTTGAATTCAACATGAAAATATTCTACCACGACATACAATCTTCATTCATGAAACCTGCTAGCTAATAGGTTTCTTACTATTTGCTTTTACCATCAGGAAGCAAGGGTTGCTGCTGAGAAAGCAGTTATTGTTGTGAAGGTTGAGGAGAGGGTGAACAAAGTTGTTGCAGCAACTAACAGAGCCGCCAATGCAGCAAGAGTAGCAGCTATAAAAGCAATACAAAACCAAATGCATCAAAACGGTCATGGAAATCTATCAGTCAGGTTGCCTTTTTTACGTTTCAAAACTTTAAAATTCCAAGAGTTGCTGCTGATGGGAGGTACCAACTTGGAACAACAATCAGTTGAAGGGCTGATTGAGGAGCAAGATGATGCCCCTCCCTTTTTTGGCTTATATTATCCCCTAGTGGATCAAGGTCAATGAATGAAAAATAGCACTGTGCTTGAGAATAGCTTATAATTTTTTGTAAAAAAAATTCTCTTCCTCCTGTATGATGTACATGTAAATATTTGTATTTGCATGACTTGAGTCGCAGAGAATGACCAGCTGAATGTTATATCTGAATGCTATCTCTCGATGACTGTATATTAACTATGGCTTTTATGAATTCTCCTCACTTTCTCCAATCAATCATATATACCTTTCATTATCTAGTACTTTTTGGTACATAACAAGCTATTAATTAACTCATTCTCTAGTACTTTCTGGTACATAACAAGCCATTAATTAACTCATTTCTAAGCAAGTAGCTGATGATTTATTTATCGACTTTTCACTAAACCAATATCCATCCATTCTATATATTTTCATTCATTGGTTTCCTCTACAGTATATATTGCTTCATATTAGTTCTTACAAAACAACTACTAGGGCCGGCCCTGGGCCAGGGCAACCAGGGCGACCGCCCAGGGCACAAAGTTGAAGAGGACCCAAAATTAATTATAAGTTTGTGTATATATGTGTATATATGTGTATTTATAAGTAAAGCTCCAGTGGTCTAGCGGTAGAAGAGTTCCTTGCCTTGGTATAGACTTGGGTTCAATTCCTGGCTAGTGCATTTTGATTTTACTTTCCATTTCTTTTTCACTAACGGTCCAAAAAAAACTCCAACATTAAATGTCAAACTCCTATTTGTAATTTTTCAATGCTTAAATTCTAAGGGGAAAAAAAAGAACTAGCCTAATATGACAAATGACCAACCATAGGGTTAATTTCACACAATGACCTTAAATGGCACAATATTGACTACAAAGGCAACCTTACTATTTTTTTAATTTATTTTTTTTCAAAAACACTTTTACAATTGTTGATATGAAATACTGTTTTAATTATGTTGTAAATTTTTTTTTGTCAAACCTTTATATTAAAAAAAGTGTTTTATTTCAACACACTACGAACCCCCGCCAAATTAAAAAAAAATACAAAAATATTATTAAAAAATTGGCTCGGGGGCGCTGCCCCCGAACCCCCGCCACTGGGCACCCTCGAGAAATTTTGCCCTGGGCCTTGCAAAGCCCAGGACCGGCCCTGACAACTACACTGCAAAAGAATAAAGAAATTTCCAAAGGTTTGCAATAACGCCACAAGCACATTTGATATGGTCCATTCAAATATTTACTTAAAATATTTATATATTATTAATTAAAATTGTTCATTTTCACCGCTAAAGTAAATTTGTGCAGCTTTCGCTGCACCAAACCTTCTAATAAGCTTCGTCTATGCAAACATCTAATTGCAGGGTGCCAGTTTCGATTGCTCTGGAAAAACTATATTTTTGTAAACTAAATAAAATCTATCCGGAAATGTTTCAAGTTCTAAGAACTGCAACCTTCAAAATCAACCATTCCCTTTGTGATCCGATAGCACCCCGCATGTGATAATGTATCAAGCCTCAACATAGACAGCCTCTATAGAGGAATTTGGATAAATGTAGATCTGATATAAAACATTCAATAGCCAAAAAGACTAAAGAGCACAAATGTCTTACAAATTTGAAATTAATATCATCCAATCATACCCATTGCTTAACAAGTAAACAATAATATCTCACTTTTTGAAATACTAGCAGACTTTATGGGATTTATTAATAAAATGGAGTTGCCTCCCTACGCTAAATCAAAGGAGCTACTAGAACAGCTAAGGTAATAACATTAGATTTAGCTCTAGCAGCTAGGAATTGACCTTTCAAGCTTTGCTTTTGGTTTCATTTAGCTGCAGTTGTGCAGATGTATATAAGTGCCGCATTTTAAAATACAAAAGATCGAACACACAATATATAAATATGATACTGTATATGAACTTCAAGTCCTCGAATTTCAAACAAATTAAGACAAGTATTACCCACAACTATCATTGATTCATTCTAATACCAAATAGTTCCTATGAAATATCGGCATCCCACAATGATCGAATAAATTAGCCCAAAAACTGCACTTTCAACATGTTTCTCATCAAAACTTCAAAACATCAATCATCCACAAACTAAATCATATTCTTTTAAAAGAAATTTCTTATATTAAAATAAAGTTAATGTTAATACACATACATATGTGGGTGCGTATATACACATACAAAAAGAGATACATACTGCTTATGTATTGTTAATAGGCACTTTCTAGGTTCTGAAATTTGGAGTATTTGAGGATGATTTTTGCAATAACAGTGAACATTTTCCCGAATGAAGTCAGTGATAGTGAGAGATGAGTGATGGCTAACAAACATATGCAAACCCTAAATTTCTTACGCTAGGCAATAAACTCCATCAAATTATAACTGTTAATGAGCTTTACCTTCGCCGTGCGAGAGAGAGTCTTGGTTTGCTGGAAATGGTGTCAATTTGGCCAGATTTGAGACGACTTCGCTGGTTCGGGGAGAGAGAGAGAGAAGAGTTGCTGGAGACGGAGGTGAGCTTTACCTTCGCCGCGAGAGAGAGTCTTGGTTCACTGGAAATGGTGTCAATTTGGCCGGATTTGAGACGTACTCGTTGGTTCGGGTTGAAAGAGAGAGAGAAGATTTCGCCGGAATTTAGAGGTGATATACAGTGTTTGTTGGGTTCACTTGTTTATATCCCCAACCCATATATCAAACCCGAACCGCAAAAATGCAACCCGCGTGCAATTTTGAATTAGTACGTCTTTGGTCCGCAGGCTATGGTTCGCTTAAGAAGCTTATTGTGTGTATATATATATATATATATATATATATATATATATATATGTGCAAAATTCCATTTTTCCTCTCCCTCAAACATTTTAAATTCGTACTATTGACACTAGTAAAAAATTAATCACCATGTTTGCAACTACAAGCAATTAGTGGGGAATTGAATCATCAGGAGCCAAGAAACTGGACGAGACTATCGTCACGCTTTTCATCTCTGCATACACCTAGAAATTATATTCATGCTTTTTTTAATAAAAAAAAAAAATCTGCCTTGAGTTTCTCTGGGAATGTCAAGACCTTACAGCTATGATGTATCTCGTCCATTGTGTTGAGTAGTTCCTTCCACATGTCTGCCAAGCCCTCCACTTGTAGGCCTAAATTATTTTCAAATAAAAATCATATTAAGAAAGTTAAGTGACAAAGACAGTGAAGGATTTCTACTAGTTTTACTGTATGGCACCTTGGAGATCCATTAAACAAGAGAATAAGAGATTCTATAAACTGATGCACCACTCTTGGCAGTGAATATATTTTTTTTTGTAATATTTAAAATAAGTTAATTTATTTTGTTTTTGTTTTATAGGTCATGACATTAAGTACTATCTGTATTCTGCAAAGATCCCTTGACAATACAATAAGGACATCATATCTTCTATGGGTTAGTGACAAGTATTTTTGCCTGCATGTATTGTTCTGTAATTACTTAGTATAAGAAGATTTAATTGAGTACAGAAAAATGAACTGCTACTGCACGTCTACACAGTAAACCTAAATAACAGATGCTAATATTAACTCATTATACCAAATTAAGCTGCACAATAGTTTGAAGATGTACTTCAGATTAGAAGAATGCACTTACAGTCCACTCAGCACTTTAATAGTGTCATAGAGAAACCACTGCAAGGTCACAACAGGCCCCACAATCATAATCCGAACCGGAAGACTTCTAGTAAACAAATTAACAAACCCAATGTTCTTCACTGCCTATAAGACAACAAATGAATACCAGAGCAACCAATATTTTAGATACTTTGAGGTGGAAGAAATGAAAAATAGTTAGGTTGAGGAAATACCTGTAGCACACTTTCAGCTTTTTTGTTAAAAAGAGAGGATACTATGTTGTCAGCAGGATTAGAAATTATGGTACCAACAGCTCCAGCTGCATAGCCTGCTAAACATGTCACACCAAGTTGTTGGGTTCGTGAGCAATCTTCTTTTCTTCTTTGTATAACATTGCGATATAACATACCCACCGAATGCTCAAATGTTGAAAACATTATCATAGAGACTGTCAAACCAGGGAGAAAATTGTTAAAGGAAGAACTACACTTTGAGCAGATCAAGCAAATTATAAAAAGTAAAGCATAAATTTATATGCAACATATGTTACTGCTTGAGAGAGTTATATGACGATAATCAACCTTGTTTTTCGACTCTTATCAATTATGAAAAATTTGGGCTTTGAGAAAGTGCTAATTCCTAATCTGGTAGTTATGGAGGTGCAATACTAATATGAACCTCCATGTACCCAATTGCTGAAATTTGCCCAGAATGCATACTGCTATTGTAGGACAGTATTCTCTAGGGCATAAAACTTCCAGGTGGTCACACAGGAACTAATTAACTAAACAGATACTTTCAACTTATAAAAATGGTCGATCCCATGATCCACAACAGCTCAAATAAATGTCCATACTCCATAACATTCTTTTTACAGTAGTATGCTATATTTGGTGATTACTGAAAATTCTGAAAAGGTATTACAAAATCATACAGCAGAAAAATAAATGAATATCACAAACTCTGCTCTTAGAGAAGTTAGTAGGAGTTGAAAATTTTATTTATGGTTTTTTTAGATATGTCCAAGAATAGTTTTGAAATCTGCATCAACAGAAAGTCTATCAAAATACAAGTAACGTTGAACACCTCAAGAACGTCGCACATCTCAAATATAAAATGTTCGTCAATTAGAATGCTCAGCAGTTATAGATAGGTAATTACAGGATCAGAACGCAAATATTATAATGCATAGATCTTTATATTGACAGCTTGTCCTCACATATTTAGCTTGTTAACCATACTGACCAAAACTAAAGTAGACTAGCATGCTTCCAGGTACAACCGCCAAAAGTATACATTAGGATATTAACAATACATAAAAAAACTGAAATTTTAAACAATGCAATGAAGTAGTGGTGTTACATGGAAGATTACGACCCCAAAGTGGAAAAAGCCCTTTGTAAAAGCTGCAATCAAATATAAATGAATTACAACTTCTTTATAACAGACAGTAAGCACAATGAAGAAGAATCAAGTTGCTCAGTAACTTACCCAGAGAGCCCTTCAGATGCATACAGTTTTGGAAACCCATCAACCAATCCCTTTGCAAAACAGGGCTGTGTTTGAACACGAACTTTTACGGCTTCAAAAGGACATAGAGCTAAATCAGCAAATATTTGAGCTGATGCACTGCTGAGGAAGAATGTGACATTCCTATTATGATCCACCAATATATCAGAGTAAAGTCTTTTAAAATATTCATAGAGACCAAATTTGAATCCTCCTTGAACACCATATCCTAAGAATTTGCTGGACCAACCCCTCCAAAGAGCAGATGGACCTTGTTCTTTCCACAGTATATTGAAACCTGATGCCACGTGATTGTACTTGATTGGATTTACCTAAATTATGTACATCAATATAAAATAAAAAAAATTCAAGAATAATTAGACAAACAAGGGTAATCACTTGATATACAACTTTATATACATCAGGTTTCACAGATTATTAATCAACATAGCAAACACCTGATATACATCAGGTTTCACAGAGTATTAATAAAGAAGTTGCAACTGTTTCTCATTCAAGATATGAACATCAATGCCTCACTTCATCTCATTCATTTGGAAATAAACTGCACCTACTACAAATAAAACTATAACACCGCCCGAAATTGCGTTGCTAAAATGAGAGGGGGAAGCTGTTTAGGCTAACTGGCTAAGTAAAGATGAGAGAGAAAGTCTAACTAAAATCCATAGGATGTGAGTCTGACAAATAATAAGAAGGAACTTTAATAAACAAAGCAGATAAAAGTAATGAAATTTACTAATTTTTCAGATGCTATCGGAATAAAACAAGAAATATTTGGTGAGCCCTAACCAAAAGGCAAAAAGGAAAAAGAAAAGAAAGAAAGCGCAAGAAGAATGGGTTGGAAAGAGAGAGGGACCTGCATATTAACTTTCAAAACATCGAGAGGGGTGATGAGGAGATGGGTAGTCCCAGCACTCAGCATTCCTCCCAGTGTGCATATCCCGTAATACTCCGTCGAGAACTCCTCGCATACCCTGCTCCTCCTCCTACTTCCTTCTTCCTCCCCTTTCATCCAATTTATCTTCGTGTGATTTTATTTGTATGCTTTTCTTCTAGTAACTGTAAATATCACTCGGAAGAGAAAAACCTCAATTCTGTTGGCAGAAATCTTAATTGATTTCTCCTCTTAATTGCAGAGGGATCGAAGAGACTAGAGATAGAGATATCTGTTTGTTGAGAGGGTTAAGGGTTTAGAACCGAGTGTATTGCGTGCTGTGAAACTAACCATGAATCACAGAGAGAGAATGTGTGTAAGGTCTAAGTTCGATTGCTGGCAATTACTCCACGTTTGCAGTCCCTTAACCTTTTATACTCTCCGTCTCTCCCTTCCTTAGGTACTGAACATAGTCGAAACACGTCTCCAGGGCGGGCCCTCAAACCTAAGATTTGGCCAATATTCGACACGGACCCCTAAAATTTAAAAATTTACAGTCACGCCTCACTTTTTTGAGACTAAGTGAAACATTACTTTCCGTCTAAACTAAACTCCGTCAAAGTATTTGTCCACTGACTACTACGCCCTGAATTTATATTTATCTTTTTCTTTATTTTTTTTTGTCTTTTTCCTTTTCCTACCTCGATTTTGTCGCGCCCGATATATTCTGTCCATAAAATAAAGTGAGAATTTTGCAAAAATAAGTTTTTTATGCAATTTTATGCAACATAGAGGCGTCAATCTATATATATATATATATATATATATATATATATAGGAAAAAATGTTGGTGCACAGCTGTGCATTACACAGTAGGGCTATGCCGACGGTTTTTTGACCTATAGCGACGGTAGTATCGTCGGCATAGACCTATGGCGACGGTAGTAGTACCGTCGCCATAACAAAAAAAACCGTCGTCATAACCTTAATGTGTAATGCACAGCTGTGCACCTACATTAAGTCCATATATATATATATATATATATAATATATATATATATATATATATATATATAGGGGAATGATCCACAGAAAACGTTAGCTATGAGCACTGTTTCAGCTAACTGTGATCCAGCCGTCCAAAATAAGATCCAAGGGATGGAGGAGGGCACGACCGCTACTCCCTCTAGCGGCCAGATATTAATTAAATTAATTTTTATACTGGCCGCTACTCCCTCTAGCGGCCAGTATAAAAATTAATTTAACTTTGCAATAGGTCGCTACTACAAGTAGCGGTTGATACATGAAAATTAAAATATATTAATAATATAATATTACATAGTAATAATATTAATATAATAATATATTAATATTATAATAAAATTATAATATTTTAATAGGCCGCTACATGTTGTAGCGGCCTATACATTCCTTTTAAAATTATAATATATTAATAATATAATATTATATAATAATAATAATATTAATATAATAATATTTTAATATATTAATAGGCCGCTACATGTTGTAGCGGCCTGTACATTAAACATGCACGAAGTCCTTGAATGAAGTACATTAAACTTGCATGGCCGGCCACTTCTCTTCTCCTCCCCTTTCTTTTTTGTAAATAAATATTAGTGTCCGAATTCTAGAGTAGTGGAGTATATTTTTTGGTCTATTATTTATGAGCAAAAAGTAGTTCATTTGTTTGTTTGTTGCCATCTCTCTAATTAAGGACTTCGTGCATGTTTAATGTACAGGCCGCTACAACATGTAGCGGCCTATTAATATATTATAATATTAAAATATTATTATATTAATATTATTATTATATAATATTGTATTATTAATATATTATAATTTTAAAAGGAATGTATAGGCTGCTACAAGATGTAGCGGCCTATTAAAATATTATAATTTTATTATAATATTAATATATTATTATATTAATATTATTACTATGTAATATTATATTATTAATATATTTTAATTTTCATGTATCAGCCTCTACTTGTAGTAGCGGCCTATTGCAAAGTTAAATTAATTTTTATACTGACCGCTAGAGGGAGTAGCGGTCAGTCAAAACGACACCGTTTTGACTGGCCGCTACTCCCTCTAGCGGCCAGTATAAAAATTAATTTAATTAATATCTGGCCGCTAGAGGAAGTAGCGGTCGTGCCCTCCTCCATCCCTTGGATCTTATTTTGGACGGCTGGATCACAGTTAGCTGAAACAGTGTCCATAGCTAACGTTTTCTGTGGATCATTCCCCATATATATAGAGAGAGAGAGAGAGGCTCCTTCTTATGCATACCACCCGTATGCGGGTGGTAAAAAAAATCCTATGTGGCCCCTTCTTATGTGATGGTTAGATCTGAAATTGTCTCTCTTTGTTGCTCGGGTGAGGTACTAAATATATATATAATATATATAAAGAGAGAGAATTACTTTAAGTATTTGAAGACAAACGTGGGACTTTTTTTTAACCAGTACTCTCTCCCCATAATTATATTAATTATTAATTCTCTCTCTATCTCTATATATATTATATATATTTAGTACCCCCATGATTATATTAATTATGCATTAACATACTCTCTCTTTGCTCTATATTCCCCCCACTTTCCTCTGCATTCTAAATTATCTTCATTTTATACTTCAAAATGCACAATATCCATTTTAACAAACTGATAAAAATACAAAAGTAATTAGTAAGAAGAATTTTTTTTAACATGTTTAATCCTAAATGAAAAAATTACTGCATATATATAATATGTGATGGTTAATATGTGATCAAAAAAAATTTTGAAGTACAAAATGAAGATAATTTAGAATGTAGAGGAAAGTGAGGGGAATATAGAGCAGAGATAGTGTTAATGCATAGCTAATATAATCTTAGGGGGTGTTTAATAAAAATTAAATGAATCTGAATCTGAATCTGAATGAGCTGAATCTGAATCTGAATGAAAAAAACTATTTGATAATTGACATGTCTGAAACATCTGAATGACAAAATTTTATTATTTTACCCCTCTAAAAAAATTTAAAATTGTTGTAAATTTATTTAATATTACTTAATATAATAATTAATATATTTTTTTAATTTTTTAATTTTTTAATTTTTTTTACTCATTCAGCTGCTCATTCAGCCATTTAGCTAAAAAAATCTGACTTAACCATTCAGCTCAATCATCTGACCGATTCAGCCATTCAGACCAAAACAAACGTACTTACCGATTCAGTCATTCAGCCATTCAGCTCTATTAAGTTCTAAACAAACACCCCCCTTAGAGGTATAAGGTATTAAATATATATATAATATATATATATATAGAGAGAGAATTAATAATTAATATAATCATGGAGATAGAGTACTGGGTTAAAAAAAGTCTTCAAATACTTAAAGTAATTCTCTCTTTATATATATTATATATATATTTAGTATCTCACCCGAGCAACAAAGAGACAATTTCAGATCTAACCATCACATAAGAAGGGACCACATAGGATTTTTTTTACCACCCGCAAGCATAAGAAGGAGCCTATATATATATATATATATATATATATATATACTAGCGACAACCCGTGCCTCCGGCACGAAAATTTTTTTTGGAGAGAAAGAAAAAAAATAGAAGAAGAAGGTATTGGGGATAGAGTTTGGAGAGGAAGAAAAAGGTAGTAGAAGAAGAAGAAATAAAAGAGGAGGAAATAATGAACGGTCAGATTTATGTCAAACTTTGAATGACTCAGATAATTTACTAGATGAACGGAAAATTCAAAATCATTTGTATTTTATTATATATATATATATAAAAGCATAAAATCGTCTATCAACCTTAAATTTAGAAATGATACTTCGACACTAAAATTTAAAAAAGGAAACTATTTTTTAATCAAATTATTTGATTTTAAAATCTTTTCATGTATATTCTTACTATCATAATTATCTACTACTGCTATCTCTTATTCTTATTCATTTTGCATTTATTGTGTAATTTAATTAGTGTTCTTTAAATTCATATTCTTGAAAATAATAATAATTATATAATATTTTTTATAATTAAATTACATAAGTATAATTATTTGATTTTAAATAAGATTTTATCTCTTACATACAAAGTCGAATATATGAATAAATAAATAAATAAATAAGTCATTAATTTAAAGATGAATGTTAACATTTATAATATGTAAATGGAAGAATTATTATTGTAGATTGTTAAATCTATTTAATTATTTATTAATAAATAATTATATATGTTAACTAAATAATGTTGTTTAGAAGGAAACAATTTATCTTATAAAAATTATCATACATAATATTAATATATTGTTATTATAATTAATATATTAAGATAATATAATATTAAAAATATAAATAATACAATAATTTTATAATAAAATTTATATTTTGTACGGAATCATGAGCTGGTGTGTATACTTTTGAAGGATGCATCAACTCATCCTAAAAATGTTTTTTATTTCGGGGATTTGCTAAAAGAGGGGAATGTTTTAGCACCGATTTCCATAGAAACTATGGCTACCGC
Organism: Aralia elata; assembly: GCA_034770075.1. NCBI lineage: Eukaryota > Viridiplantae > Streptophyta > Magnoliopsida > Apiales > Araliaceae > Aralia > Aralia elata. The sequence goes on from CM068379.1 coordinate 14,811,422, forward strand.
GTTTTTATGCTTTTCTTTGAATAAATTAAATATCCTAATTGTACCAAATGGAAAACATTAATTGGATGTGTGTACTCTATTTTATTATGTACTTTTACAAGTGGAAAAATACAAGAAAAGTTTAAATTGAAACAAATGTAAAACTTAATACATATTTTAAGCATTTTAAAAAAATATATATTTGTTAAGATTTCCATGTTTTCAAGAAAGCAAATGGGATTTTGTTTAAGAATAGTGTAACGCTCCTTTTTTGAAATAGAAAGAGAGGCTACGCACAAAATACAACAAAATTTATAAAACAAATTAAGAATTCTATGCCATAATATGAATAACTTTAATAACCAATAATTGTTACAAGTCAAATCATAATAAATGTCAAACCAACTCAAATTACAATCTAGAATATTTATTACAACTTCAAATATTAAATAACTCTAAAACATATGCCAAAGTCTTATAACCTAAATAAAATTCTAAACACATTTGGATAAAAGGAAACTCTCATTACACTTGTCCTTAATCCCCCGATTACTTGCCGGAAGAAAAAATATAGCATGAGTCAAATGTTCAGTACGAATATAAAAGTGTCAAAAATAATAGAGCTAAAATAAATAACTCAATAAGCTGAATTGAATTGAAACGAACAAAACTAACAAAACAAATAGTAGTCTAAATCAAATGGCTATGTATTATTTCATGTTAAGCTCAAAACAAAATATAAAATATCTTGATACACAAACAAATCAAAATAATGTTACACAGACAAATCACACATCGAACTACATAATCTAGATGTTGTAAAATCGGAAGGTGTGTTCGGCACAAACGTCATCAATCTACAGAACAAAATAGAAAAGAAATCTAGGGCCTCTCAAAACAAAATTATAATACGGTCAACTCCTACCGGAGCACAAATGAAAACATCGTGGACTAATCACACCACTACGGAAGGTGTCATGTCTCGGTGCCAAGAGGACATTCATGTGGTACCCTTACAGGTGGTTATAGATCAGGAATACTTTAACAAATATATAATGACATAAAACATGCAACAAAATACAAATATAAGGGTTTCTAATATGTATATGTACCGAAAGGAATCATTAATACAAAGTCTCTAAAAATATATTAACATGTACATTTATACAAAGATCAAAATAAATTACTAGACATGCTCAACAAGGCCAAAGGGTACAAGTTCCGAAATTCAGAATATCAAAATCAAACGAAACTATCATAAGAATTCAGCCATGAACTGTAATAACACGATTTTTTTAATTATATAATTAAATGTTAATAAAATTATCCGAATAAAAGCACAATTGAATTAAAAAGGTAAGTTACTAAATAAAATTCCTTCCTTATTTCGTTTAGAAACATTAAATTCTTTTAGTAGATAAGTAAAATAATTAATTTTATTAAAATTAAAGAGTCCGTTAGGATTTTGATAACTCTTATTGTTTCTTTGTTATATTTAATAAGGATCGTTAAATGAAACCCTAATCCTCTTCTAGTTTGGTTAGTTCAATTCGCAAGTATAATTCTCATATGTATTGTAGCCCTTTAGGAAAAAACATCATAATTACTTCATCCGATATCGGAATTGAGTGAATCTATTATGACAAATGCATATTTAATTTGATGATAATGAGACAATGTATATTTGTAACTAGTAACTTTTGTGAAGTCCTTAAAAGTGTAATTGATGCAAAAGGACTTAAAGTAGAAGATTAAGCTTGTTAGGTTGATCTATCGAATGAAATGAATGTATGGACTATAGAAAATTAAACGATCGTAAAGATGTTTAGATGATCGAACGGTCGCAAAGTCTGCTCAGAAATTATAAGGCAAAGTGAAGATCACAAAGTCTGCTCAAAGATCGTAAGGCAAGTCAAAAATCGCAGAGTTTACTCAAAGATCGTAAGGCAAAATGAAGATCGTAGAGCTTACAAATCGTAAAACTTGTGGATCGTAGAGCTTGCAAATCGTAGAGTCAGCCAAGTCAGATACTTTACGACCACCATAAAACTCTACGATTAGAAAAATCGTAGAGTATATTCGCTCTGACATTGGATTAGAAATGGGACGACTTATAGAGAGAATATTTCAAGATAGTTACGTTGTTGATCATCCTAAGTTTAAAATAAAGATTAACTAGTTTGGTGAAATGACAGCACCCGCGTGGTTGCCACTGCAACAGTCTAATGTGACATATCAGAGCTGAAAGTAAGTTGACACATTATCTCTAAAAGTCAACAATTATAGATTTTCTAGGATCAATGAGCAACGAAAACTTTCCAACAGGAAAATCTCGAGGTCTTCTATAAAAAGGCACGCAGATTCAATCTAACAGTAACAATCACGAATATACAAGCTGAATCGCTGCTCAAATCTCTAGAACTCTACTCTACAAAAAAGAACGACTTGTTCTGCTGCTAAGTCATTATTCATTGGACTTAAAACTACTTAGCAACACCTCAAAAATCACTTAATCTTTTTGTGATTCTTTGGTCTTAGTGACCTTCTTGTAACCAAGTCTAAGTGACTTGAAGAGTTCTTTCTGAACTAGTCTTAGTGACTTGAAGGAATCTAAGTGATTCATCTATTGTAATAGTTCTTAGTAAACTGATCTAAGTGATCACTCTCATCCTTAGTGGATTCCCTACTCGAAGAGTAGAAGAGTGGACTAGGGGATCTTTGTGATTCGAACCACTTAAAAGTTCTTGTGTCTCATTTACTTTCCGCACTTAAATTTCTGCAAAGTCTTTATATTTATTTGTGACTTAATTCCATTTGTGTGCTAAATTCAGAACTGAGATTTCTTTTAAATATTTGAAGGGGTTTTTCAAACTAATATTCCGTTGTGCATATTTAAATGAACTTGCTTAATTTATAATTTGGTAATACTTATTCAAAACAAAAGTTTTTAAGGATCCATTCAACTTCCCTTCTAGATCTCTTAGTGCTTTTGGGAAACATCAAGTAGTATCAGAGAAGGTTCTCTTGAACGAAGCTTAAAATGCTTGAGTAGATCAATGACACAAATTGAGGAACATGTCCGCCAGTAGCAATGTAACATTTGTGGGCTCCTTCAAACCTAGCTGCTCATTGATATGTCCTTCTCTCCCAAACCACCATGGCTTCCAATTTATGATGACTCCCAAGTCACAAGGAGGTCTGCCGAAGAAAAATTGACTGTCAATTAGGCACAGGATTGTAAAGCTACCCGGATCCTTAAGCTTTGGTGAAAAATACACGGGGGCATTAACTAAATCTGCTTATCAGAATTAGAACTCAAGGTTAAATCGTCTTCTACCATCTTTTCTTGGTCCCCACTCTTTGTCTTTTCCTCTTCAGCATCCACATCATTTTGCATGGGTACTCCATCAGTCTCGGAAACCATGTCGCTTGGCAACGCTCCTTGAGGGCGATTGTTAAAAACGTTGACAAGCTGACCCAATTGGTTCTTAAAATTCCAAAACGATACCTCATGCCTATTCATCCGCTCCTCATTCAAAGCTCTGTACTTGGAAAGAAGTTCTTCTAAGTTTGACATCTTTTCCTCTTCATGTGGAGGAGCTTGCGTTGAGAATCCTGGAGGGTATGTTTGGCTTGGAGTATAGGTTTGGGCTTAATTATTGTGGCTCCATGAAAAATTCGGATAATTCTCCCAATCATGATGATAATTGCAGGGATAGTCGCCGAAGTTGCCACCATACTGTATCGGCTCGAAACTGATGGCGCATTGATGACTCGGATAATTTTCCGCACATAAATCACAAATAAACGACACACTCCGACTAGGCTGCGCCCCTAAAGCGTTAATTTTCTTCGTAAGCATCGTAACTTGTGCGGCCAGTGTAGAAAATACATTGAGTCCATAAATCCCTGCCTCCTTTGGTTGAGTCATTCTCGCATAAGACCACTGAAAATTATTAGCAACCATGGTTTCTTATACCTACGAAAAGAAAATCAAAAAAAATTAAAACAGAAAATATACGTCTAAATTAAGGTCAAATTGATTGAAATTAATATTGGAAAAATATTATTAGTAATATTCCCCGGCAACGGCGTCAAAAACTTGTTGTCCAATTTAGTAATTGACAATTACGTGTAAGTATATAAGATCAACAAGTAATATAATAGTAAGTAGAGTATTGTTCCCACGAAGAATTCAATCTTATTTAAACAAATGAATTTAAATTATAAAACTATGTTAGTTTCCGGGGACACAATAGAGATCTAAAAGGAGGGGTTGAATAGATCCTTTAAAACCTTCTCCATTTATTGAGAAAGTATATCAGTTATAATTAATAGAATCAATTCATGCACAGCGGAATATACTTTAATAACCCCTTCAAGGATATAGCCATAATCTCAGTTCAATGATTAAATCTACGATAAGGTTGATAGCAGATATAACAGTTATGTACATAATGTAAATGACATAAAGTAAATAACACAAGAGGTTTTAAGTGGTTCGGAGACTGAACAACTCCTACTCCACTCTTCTACTTAAACAAGTAGGAATCCATTAATGGTTTTAGTCACTAAGACAAGGATGCTCCGCCCTCCTCAAGTCCAGCAGACATGAGTTGTTTTTAGTCCCTCGGACAAGGATCCTCTGACCCTCTTCAAGTCCAGCAAACTTGGAACTCCAGTTCACTAAGAACTCTTCAAAGTCAGCAGCCTTGAAACACTGTAGACTAAGACCAGCAGCCTTAGAATCTCTTGTACCCTTTGGTATTCAGCAAGTCCAGCAGACTTGACTTTATTTAGTCACTTAAGACAAGGACGCTCCGCCCTCTTTGGTGTGTTGATTGTTTGTTGGGTTGTGCTGCCAAGATGAACTTTGATCTCCTTTATCTTCAAGTACTTGGTAGCTGTTTGTGATCTTCTTTTGGATACTGCTGATGATGGTCGTTGAAGTTCTTCTTCTTATGGTACATAACAGATGCAGATGATCATTCTTGATGAACATTAGTTGACTTGTCCAGTTCAGTTCTTTATCTTTTCAGCTCTAAATGTTCATTGTTTGATCATAGAGTTGCCCTTCTAGATTTGCCTATAGCTCTGGTCACTCTTGATCTTGGCTTCTTGGTCATTCGACTCTTAGCTCATATGTCAACCCTTCGACATACCTCTGGTAAAGCTTTAGCAGATGTGTTCTTTTTTGTGTTCTTGCTCTCGTTCACCACACACTCTACACAATCTAAATGCAGTTTATTCTTATGTAGATCTCCATCTTCTTCCCATTGGAAATTTACCGTTAATATCTTCCCGTTGCACTTCTTTTTGTTGGAGACTTACCAGCTGCAGACTTGTTTATTGTGTCAATGAATATTTTACTTCTTGAAGTCTGCTAGTGATGGCTGAGTCAACATCCATTAACTGGTACCAAGGTAGCGGAGTCATGTGTACTGACTTTTGATGCAGTAAACATGGCTGTTTGAATCCCACTGAGATTGATTCCTTATTTTGCTCATTTAACTAATCAGCCGCTCATCTTAGGATGCTAATCCTGCATGCTCTTGATATCTTCAATCCTTGCTGGCACCATCTTACTCTACGATCAACTCGGTTGTACCTTGTTGTTCCTGATCGTAGAGTGTTTACTTCATAATGTAGCCTTATGATTATGCATGATATGCACTACCTTGGAGTACGTAGAGTGGCTGATTGCAATTGCTTTACGCTTTAGTGTACTTCTTACTATTCTTCAGTTTGTGCCCCTTATGCTCTGTGATCTCCATTGAGTTTTACGTTCTTAGAGCATATTGGTTTAAGCTTTTGTTGCAGCGTGCTTATCATAGTGGACTGCTCTATGTTCTTCAAGTGTTAACCCTGCTGCTGTGTCACAGAGGACTGTTCCATGACCGTCTGATGCCTTGGCACTTTTGTTGTAGAGGACTGCTCTACTTAATCTTTAGACACTATCTCTTATGTCATAGAGGATTGCTTTATGATCTTCTAATGCTTCGTTTAGGCGGTCAGAGTGTCTTTGCTACCTTTGGCTCAACTCTACGATCTCTTGATCTGGCTGATGCTTTCTCACTCTACGACCTGTACCTTGTTTAAAGGTACAGGTCGTAGAGTCTTGTTAAGATCGTAGAGTGTATTTGAGTTGCCTTGCGATCTCTGTTAGGACTTGATGCTTCGGATGTACTCTGAGATCTTCGTTTGTTGGATAGCTTATGAACAACTTGTTTAGTAGTCTATATGAAGATCGTTGTTTTAACTTGAGTGCTCAATTAAAGACTACTCTACGTTGTTGCTTGATTGTAGATCGTTCATGGGAGTCGTAGAGTGACTGACTGTATTAACTCTATGAACCCATGACAACCTAATGATCTTCTCTTTGCTCTTACTCTGTGGTGCTTGGCATACTCTACGATTTCGAGAGAGAGCTTAGCCCGGTCCAGCTCTACGACGCAACCGGCCCAGCTTCACTCTATGTTAGCCTGGTTCAGCTCTACGATTCCGAGAGAGAGCTTTGTAGTCGACCGAGCCTCACTCTACGCTAGCCTTGTCCAACTCTACGATTCAACTGGCCAAGCTTCACTCTACGTTAGCCTGACAGACTCTGCGCACCTTCAAGTTGTTTGAACTCTAAGTTGGTTGACTGCTCTGCGATCCTTTATTGGATGATGACTTGTGTAGGACTCAATGATCAGTCTAGCCTTTGCTTTTTACATATACCAATTCAGCTCATAAGATCAACCTAACAAGTTTGATCTTTTTCTATTCTAAGTCCTTGTACATCAAATTCATTTAAGGACTTTACAATACCTAATGTTACAAACATGCTTTGATCAGATAGATATTAATTCAGCTTAGATCAACCTAACATATTTGATCTTTTCATTCTAAGTCACTGTACATATGTATTTTATTAAGAACTTTACAATGCTTTAATAATATGAATGTTCTTCTAATCATTTTGTTATCAATCAAATCACATATAATGAATAATGGTAATCTTATGCAGATCTTAATAACATTATCCCCCTATGATAATAGACTTAACGATCTCATGCAGATTTCCAACAATCACCCCCTATTTGATGATGACAAAACACTTATAGCATAACATTCATTTCAAGCAATACATGCAGATGTATGAGTATGAATGTGACTTAATATACAGTAAGTCACTGTATTGCTAGACAAAGAGATATGAATGAAATGATATGCATTAATAGTGATCATTCATATAACATACCATGGAACTTAAACGTGTGCAGTTCACAAATTTAAACATATTAGTTCAATAAGGAGATACTAGATCTAGATTAGCATATGACAGATAATTCTTCCTTGCTCGTTAGAAATGTACCTCATTTTTGTTGATGCCTTGTGACTGCTTTCAACTACTACTTTCTCCTGGTTCTTCTTTATCCTCCTCTAGCTTCTGCTCCCCCTCACTACTTGCAACTTTTTCTTCATCTTCTTCTAGCTCCCCCTCAGTTGTAGACGTCTTACCTTTGATCTTTAGTTTCAGCTTCTGATTCTTCATGACAACTCTGCTCCTTTTTCTCCTCTTTTTATGCTTCATCTTTTTCATCTTTTTCTCCCCCTTTTTGTCATCAATCATTTGAGAGAGATACTGAACATGAGTAATGAGATGTTCAACCAAGTAGGAGGTATTTCCAACTTCCATTGTCACATCCTATTATCCGAGTTCCATTTGCTGAGAGAAGGATTGGTTGAGGTTGTCAATTTTCTCTGAGAGAGACTGAATGGATCTCTCATTTTGCTTTTGAAGTTTCACAGCTTCTTTCTTTTGTTTCTCAATGGACTTGAGATATATCTGATCTCTCTGATGAAGTTTGATGGACATCTCCGTGAATGTTGCTTGAAGCTTTTTGTAGAAATCGCTCTCTTCACCTCCAGGCATGTTCTTTGCTGCATCAATGACTGAGGAAATGTTTCCAAGCAACTCTTCTGAGTTTTTCAATAACTCTTGATCAATCAAAGAATCTTCAAAGATTGGTGTAGTTGACTTGGGTTTCTCACTCTTGTAAATATTTTCAAGAGCAATGACTATATCAAAGAAATCTTTGTGGGATGAGGAAGGAATATCAGAAGGAATCTCAGTGGAGGTATTTAACCTTTGAGAGAGATTGACATTTGACTGAGACTGGAAGGCTGCAGTCGTAGAGTTAGGGGGCTCTACTACCATTGACTCTTCGGTCTTGGTTTTTGATTTACTTATATAAAGGTTCTCCAGTATATACTATGGAATATATATACTCTCAGCATGCCGGTAGACTTTGAAGTGTTGGGAATTCTTGATCAACATCTTTAGAAAGGATTGAACTCTCGGGAAGTTCTGAGAGATCAGCTTCAGATTTGGAAATTATGAGTAACACCAGCTGATGAAGCTCTTATCGCCAAATGAAATTGCCCTCAACCAGGGCATCCATGGGTAGAACCATGTTAGTTGTTCACTGTCAGGATCATATAAAACTGTAGTTCGATCCAGTTCAAAGTCTTAAAAATTGTTAAGTAGATCCTCTATGGTCATTGATACCACTTCCATTTGTCTATTGCCATGATCTATCCATCTTGTTGGCAACACCATTCCTGGTTTGTCACAGGCCTCCAGCACTATCCTTCGACGAATTCTTACGGTTGCTGGGAGTGGATCAGAGTTACTTTCTGACTCATCATTCTCAGAGTTGGAATGCTTTAGTGCTTCATCCTCTTCCATTGCTTCCTTTCCCTTTTCAATGTTAGTCTCTCTGGCATTCTTTTCTTTTGAACTTGCTTCCTCTATAGTTACATTCCTTGATGTTTTTTCTGACTCATTAGTCAACTGTCTTTCATTGCTTGTTTCCATAACATCATCTCTTGTTGATCTATTAAGATTCTTATTAGCAGACATAGCTATATCCTCACTTGTGGTCACATCCTTTTCAGCAGATTCATTACTTGATGCCATATGTTACTGATCTTTTCAGCTTCGTCTTTATCTACCTCACCCTCATCACCAAGATCAATTATCTTCGGTGGAATTCCTTCTTTACTTCTATGACCTGGGAGTTTCATCATTTGCTTTAATCTTGCACTTTGTCTCCTTTTGAGGGCTTGACAACAGGTGCCTCAGATGCTTCTTTCTTTTATCCATATTCATCTCCAGAGCTAGAGGGACTCTTCAATGGGGCTGCCTCAACTTTCAACTTCTTCTTGAGTGATTTAGAAGGAATGGGCACATGGGACAGAGATTCTTCAGACTGTGATGATTCATTCTTCAGTGTACTTGCTTTCCTTTTTCCTTTGTCTATCTTTGAAATGCCCTTGCTACTGCTACCAAATATTCTTAATTTCTTATTTTCTATGGGGTTCCTTTTCCAGTTGTCAAACAGTTTAGGGGACATTACTTTGTTGACATTTAGGATTTCTCCCTCATTATTCCCAATTTTGTTTTTTAGCTTTTTCTTCAATATGATACTAAAGAACCTTCCACAGTATACCTTTGAGATAGATTTTTCTGATGCCTTCACTTTCCTGACCTCCTTGGCTAACCAATCAAATAGCATAGCACCAAAGTTTATCTCTTTCTTTAGAACAATGGCGGTCATGATTCTTAGTTGTAGATCACTCACAGTATCATGGGCGGTATCTTTACATAGGATACATTTACCCACAATCTCATCTAAGAATTCGAATTTCTCTGGAAATTCCTTTTTCTTCATCCCTTTCAAATGGGGATTCTTCACATGACCCATTAATCTTATGCCTTCATCAGTGTCAATTTCTTTCAGAGATGATAGACCCTGATTTGTGCACCTTAGGCATTTATTGATTTTTGCAACACTTATCTTTATGATTGTTCCTTGAACCTTGGTGGACAGAACATCATCTTTGATCGTTGCATTATGGCAGAATTCTTTCACCAATTCAGAGAAGATTTTGGGGTTGGATTCCAAACATTCTGAGAATCCTGCTTCTCTTTTGATTTTGAGAATATCCTTGAACTTCTCTTCTGATTCCCCAAACTTATCAAAGCTAAGTTGGATACCTGATACGACTTGACAGTTCTCTATTACAAGGGTTTTGATGAATGAAGGATGTTTAACTGTTTTGGAATTTTTGGAAGTTTTGGTGATTTGGGTTTACTGAAGATTTGATGAAGTTAGGGTTTTGAGCTATTAGCACGGTTTTGTAAGATGAGAGATTTTGATAATTGATAGGAAAGAGCAACCGTCAGTATTTTAAATTTTGACCTGTTATCAGTTCCCTCCTTTTGTTAAGGACACGTGTAGGAAACCCATTTGCTGATTGTGGCCATGACTATTGTAACTTCCACAACAGTTGCTTAATAATTACCCTGGCCTGAGAACGTGGTCATTTCCTTTCTCTTTGACCATTGACTTTGCCCGTTCGTAGAGTGACTTGATGTCTTGTCTTTTCACTTTACGTTTATTGAGAGAAGACTTTGGTCACGACTCTTACTGCTCAGATGCTGGTTTGTACTTATCTCAGTGAGTGCAGTCCTTGATGGGAAGGTCTCCAATTAAGTTTGAAGTGGCTTCCTTCTAGAATGTGTATCTTAACTTCTCAGAAGGAACCTTGCTCTCTTTTGTTATCTGTGATGATAGTCTTGTATATGTACAAGTAGGTGAGCTGGACAGATTATTTGATGAAGGCTTCCTTCTAATACTAGCTTCTTTTTCTTGGAGAGAATCCCATGATCAACCCTTCTTTAAGAGATTAACTTTTTTCCTTTATTTCACTAACATCTTAAGTACTGGAAAAATTTTAGTGATGCATTCCATTTAGTCTTTCAACGGGATTAAGGAAGCTCAGAAAGGGTAGGCCTCTAAGTTTGAAGCTTAGGCTTTGGTTTGTCTCTGAGGCGCTTATCTGAGGGAAGACTGCTTTGATGAAGTGGAAAGAATGTCATCACTGTACTCCTTGGGTTTAGTATTTGTATGGGAGTAGTGTTTTGTAGGTTGTAGGGTCAATGTACTCTACGTTCAGGATGTTAATCATAGTGACTCTACGATTTGGAACAATATGGCTGACCTAGTTTGTCAGTCGTAGAGTTTAGAGACTCTACGACCTGGGGTGAGGATTTATTTTGGGACTCTGGTTCTGGGAAAAGGTTGTGTATGATAGAGTGTCAACCCAAGGACTATAGGAGCTTCTTTTGAGCCATGATCCATTCGAGATCTGCAGATGAGGACTTGGTGATATGCTTCTTAATGAGCTAGAGAATCCTTGAACCAGTTTATTCACATATGAACATACTTTGCTGGTTTTGCGAACTGGTAATATGTGGAATGATCATTAGACGTAAAAAGGAAGTAACAATGAATTCCACTTCTCCTTAACCCGAGCATTGCTAAACTTGGCAGATTATTGCTCCCCCATAGTTGATACTTTCATATTAGAAGAATATAATCTTCATCATTGGATCTTCTTCATTTGATCGTAGAGTATTTTCTTTGGCACTAGTTACTCTACGATCCTCTTATCTGACACTGCAATTGTAGAGTTCATGTTCTAAATTTTAAGCTTCTCTGTTATTGACTGGTGGACATGGATATGATCTTCCATTTTCTACTTGATGGACAAGAGTGATCTTGAGACTTCAGCTTCTTTCTTAGCTCTTTACTACAATCTTAGAACTTGATTCTTCAGCTTCTGCGATCTTTAGAATTAGTCTGAACTTTGATGTAGACACTGCTTCTATAAGCTTTGTTGACTTAGCTTTTAACACTTCATGCTGCCGAATGGCTCTAGCTTCTGAGGGTCTAAAGAGAGTGTCTCTGGAGGATCATGATTCTGCATCTGCAAGTTAAATAATTTTCTAACTAGGTACCCACTTGACATTGGGGTCATGTAATGTTAGTTCTTTTGAATTCCCGACTCTTTTAGACTTTGGTTTCACAACATATATTATGCAGCTCACATGTGATGATAGTTTAAACATTGAGAGTGTGTGTGTGTGGGAGCAAATGTGTGTGGAACTGATGTGGATCCTCAAACCTTTTCCTTAGATGAATTCTTACTTATATCATGTTCTAAGTGTTTGAACCTTAGTAGAGTAGTGATCAGTTCTGTGAGTTGTACCCAGATGGTTCGTAGAGTTGATCAGTCTCTACAACCCTTCAACGTACAACAACAGACATGACTACACTCTACGACTTGTCAAAGACTTATATTATGAAGTAATGGACCATTCATCAGACAAGGTGAGAAAACCAAGATATGATGTATATAACTCATTGAGCATAGTCACCTCAGGAAGTGATATCGCTAAGCACAATTCCTACTTAGAATTTCCACAACTAAAAATAAACTCTCAACATTAGGACTGATAAATGCAAGTCTTTATCAGCATACACAAAAGTACTTGCATAATAATTTGAGCACAATTTACTCTTCTAACAACAAGGCAAGATAGGACTCTACGTGTGGGTAGACTTCAAATATCTTTCACAAGAACTTTATTTTCAGCCTCAAGTGTGGATAAAAAGTAAAGTGATTATTAGGCCATTATTCTCACTTTCTCTCTTTCTCCTTTTGGGGTGGAAAATGATTTCTTGATATGGTACGAAGTAAATAGAGATGCAGTTTTAGTCATGCAATTATGCAATATATATTAGCAGTCAAAGATATTGGCATTTGGGGTGACAAAGTTAGATACCTCACTGCTGTCAATTTCTTGACAGTCAGTGGTGCTGCTTGTGATGATGCACTCCGTCATTGGTTGATGATTTATAATTCTTCAAGCCACTGTTGGCATCATCATTTGCTTTTTCATCATACTGCATTGACTGACACATTTGAGCAAACCCTTGAGTTATGACATCCCGTACTCCTTGATATGCTTGAGTGAATCTCAAGGTTCACATTTTGTAAAGTAGGGTTATGACATCTGTAGTTGGGATGCTCATGGAATCATCGTTGTGGAGCAATATCACTTAGATATCTCTTAGATCATCATTCGCAGGACTTCTCAAACTTCTTAGGTGGAGATGCAGATCCCTTTTTAAATGGAGAATATTCTTAGTTCTTGTTGCATCTGTACTTGTTCCACTAAGAGAGTTTGTTTGATCTGCTCGTTGACATTAGCAAGCTTGATGATGATTTTTTTAATTTAAGCATGTGGCAGTCTGGATAGCTTAAGATAGTTTACCTGCACATACAGTTATCAACTTGTAAGCTTATAATCACTTTGTCATAACAACCAATACCGAGATTTAGAACTGATCTAAATTTATGTAACGGATCAACTCAAAGCGTGAGCTTTAACATATTCATAAGAACCCGCTTTGATACCAATTTTTAATTTTCAGGGACACAATAGAGATCTAGAAGGGGGGTTGAATAGATCCTTTAAAACTATTTCCATTTATTGAGAAAGTATATCAGTTATGATTAATAGAATCAATTCATGCACAGCGGAATATACTTTAATAACCCTTTCAAGGATATAGACATAATCTCAGGTCAATGATTAAATCTACGATAAGGTTGATAGCAGATATAACAGTTATGTACATAATGTAAATGACATAAAGTAAATGACACAAGAGGTTTTAAGTGGTTCAGAGACTGAACAGCTCCTACTCCACTATTCTACTTCAACAAGTAGGAATCCACTAATGATTTTAGTCACTAAGACAAGGACGCTCTGCCCTCCTCAAGTCCAACAGACATGAGTTATTTTTAGTCTCTCGGACAAGGATCCTTTGACACTCTTCAAGTCCGGCAGATTTAGAACTCCAGTTCACTAAGAAATCTTCAAAGCCAGCAGCCTTGGAACACTGTAGACTTAAGACTAGCAGCCTTAAAATCTCTTGTATCCTTTGGTACTCAGCAAGTCCAGCAAACTTGACTTTGTTTAGTCACTTAAGACAAGGACGCTCCACCCTCTTTGGCGTGTTGATTGTTTGTTGGGTTGTGCTGCCAATATGAACTTTGATCTCCTTCATCTTCAAGTACTTGGCAACCATTTGTGATCTTCTTCTGGATGTTGCTGATGATGGTCGTTGAAGTTCTTCTTCTTATGGTACATAACAAATGCAGGTGATCACTCTTGATGAATACTAGTTGACTTGTTCAGTTCAGTTCTTTATCTTTTTAGCTCTGAGTGTCCATTACTTGATCATAGAGTTGCCCTTCTAGATTTGCCTTCAGCTCTAGTCACTCTTGATCTTGGTTTCTTGGTTATTTGACTCTTAGCTCATATGCCAGCCCTTCGGCATACCTCTGTGAAGCTTTAGCAGATGTGTTCTTTTTGTGTTCTTATTCTCATTCACCACACACTCTGCGCAATCTAAATGCAGTTTGTTCTTATGTAGATCTCCATCTTCTTCCCGTTGGAAACTTGTCGTTGATATCTTCCCGTTGCACTTCTTTTCGTTAGAGATTTATGTGACAATCCGAAATTTTTGAAAATTATTAATAAATATAATATATTAATTATATATTTTATTTAATTTATATATTGGGATACGCTGAGTTTGACTGTATAAATATATATGTGCTGTGAATTGTGTGAAATTTGGAGTGTGAATATTTAAATGTTTAAATAAATGTAGAGAATATGCATGTATTTGAAAAGTTATATAAGTTATATTTAATAGTAAATAAAACTATTAAATATATTCGTTTGAATTAGCCGCCATATTAAACAGGTAAAATTAATTGACTAATTGAAAGTTAGTGAGTTAAATGCTTGTTTTACTTAAATAATGAAATTTATTTAATTAATAATGATAGTTATATTTATGTTATAATAAATAAATAATGGAATAATATTTAATATTATTTCTAATGAATGTATATTAATAATATGAGGTGCAATATATATATTATATGTATATTGGCATTGAGTTATAAATTAAAATTTATATTGTGAATAAAGGGATAATATATTAAATTATATATTTAAATTGTTTAAAAACAATTTATTGGAGAGAATGAGATGACTATATTTAATTATACAAATTAGTTGTATATATTAAATATTTGAATTAAAATAATTAATTAAATATTACTTATTTTAATATAATACTTTTGTTACATTAAATGGATTATTTTATTTAATGTATTAGTTCCATTTTATTGGAATAATTAAGGAATTATAATACATTAATGTATATAAGTGATATGCATTACATGAGTAATAAGCTAGAACTGTTAAATAAAAGAAACTGAGTCAGGTTATTATGTAGCATGAGGTGGGACATTTTGAAAGCATATAAGCTAAATCATGAAATATTAAGCAAGAGCTGGAGCAATATAAAAAGGCTAGCTCGGTTACTAAGCTAAGCTAGGTGAATGAGTAACGAAAGTTATTCTAAGATTAATAAAAGAAGGAATTAAGGAGCCAATTCTCAGCTTTCATTCTTCTCCACCGTTCCATTCCTTTTTCTCTCTCCATTGCCGAGCCCTGCCCCCAACGGCCGAGCCTCCTAGCCACCCCGAATCCAGTCCAAGCGTAGCCCATTAAGCATACAAGGAAGTGCAATTAATTGTTGTCAATCAAGAAACAAAGAAAAGGTAATGAAAATAAGTTTTATTATTTTATATAGAATTTGCAAAAATAGTTAGTTTATTATGGAAATTGGTAAAGATGGTTAGCAATACATATGGGTTAGTTAAAGTTATCTGTAATATGGACTATGGGTATATGATTTGATAAATGGAAATAGGGAATTACATGTTGGTATATCGCAAATGAATTAAGAAATTAAAAGTTAGTAAACTAACTTATATATTAGTATGTTCATGTATGGTTTTTGATGTGAATTAATTGTTGTGGACTGAGATAGAGACATGGAGATTAGTTGTTGTTGTGCGGAGTAATAAAGATGTCGAATTGAGTTTAGAATGTAAACGAAACGCTATGAAATCTGATTTTTAAATTAACGCACGTGACGTGTTCGTAAAAAGTCCTATTAGTACTGTTTTGCTAAAAAGAATGGGAATTCAGCGGAACCAAGTATAAGATTATGTATACGTATGTTATATAGAGCTAATTAAAGGGTTTGAACGAATTAAAACAAGAAAGAAAGCTAATTTAAAACAAAACGAAATGTTAAAAATTAGCGCGATAAGGCACTTTTGAGGCCTGATTTGGGCTGTCAAGGATGTCTGAAACGGGTGACTCGTATTTTTTAAAAATAGTTTTACATATCATGTATAGCATATCCAAAATTCAACAAAAATGAATTAATGGTTTAGGAGGTAGAAAATAAGAAACTAGGCTGCGCGGCTGCGTCACTAGGATGGCCAGGCCAAGCCTGGCAGCGCGTAGCAGCAACACGCACAGCGGCAACAGTTAGCCAAGCCCATTCATTTGGCTGTTTTGGCTTCTCGATGTTTCGCGATGGTTTTTAATGGTTTAGCTCACAAAAATAAACTAATGTGAATGTATAAATTAATGTAGTAGCTATAGTTAATCTATATAAATTATAAATTCGTTCAATACGCAAAAGAAACTATGAATACACTATGTAAACTCAAGTTTACATATAAAGGTACAAGATATCCGTGTAATGGGTTATAAATGGTTTATAAACTAAAAATGGAATGTATTGACATTTCTAAAGCTATTTTGAACATAAAATTAATATATCGAGTGAATGTTCTCAAAAATTATATATTGAAACCAAAAGGTTTTCAAAATACAAAACCAAGGTTATGAAAAGTGAAATGAAGAATTCATTATACGGCTATGTACGTACATATGATATATAGATATTATATAGTTAAGTAAGGAAAGTCTAAAATCAATTCAAACGAGCATCGAAACGGATGAGAATTGAATACAAAACCATATAAGGTTATAACTAACGAACACTCAGGATGTACGATTCAACTTGGAGTGCTTTAAGATGCTATAAATAACTTACCTAATGAATGACCAAATCACTTTGAGAGGTGATTAGAAAGTTAATAAACTAAATTAAAAACTTGATTTAAAGATTTACCGAATAGAATATATAATGAAGTAATGAGGCATATTGAGCATACACTCAAACGTATTGTTCAAAGCACTCATGTAAACTAAAATGGGCGTGACAGTTAAGTGTTGAAACGTCGTGGCAAGAGATAGTAATGTAAACGATACTTTATTTTTAATAAAGAGAAAACTATAAGAAATGACCACAAGTAAATACTAGAAATAGACCGCTAACGTTCACTCAAGTATGATGCGGGTGTTCAATGTATAAATGTCTAAGCGCTATGTCAATTGATATAGAACTCAAAGAAGATTTCAAATTCGATGTAATGAACATAGTAAAAGATAAGTTCAAGATTAATGTAAACCATTAATTAGCGTCTTTTGTGTTGTGGCTAATTGGTATGTATACATGAATTATATGTGTAGGAAATTGTCAAGGACGATTAACGTCAATCTTAAAGAACACTAAAGGCAAGTTTCCTAATCCTTGCTTGATATTTGATTTCATGCAAGTTTTCTATAATATTGGAAATTTTCTCTACTTGATGCAAGTTCTTTATCCTTGCTCAATAATTGCTCATGTGCAAGTCTCCTGACTATGCAAATGTTTTAAATCCCATTCTACTCATACGTTGAATGCAAATATTTCAAATTATTCGATGCTTGTGCCATAATACACTTCTTTGAAGCGTGAATATGCATAAACTGTTAAGAAGAAGTCTATGCCATTTGAATCGGCTAGACACATGTTTCGTTGCTTTCAATTTAAATCTTTGAGATATTATTGATGCTAGATAGAGCTGTTCAACTAAATTGCTTTGGTTTGAACTCAAGACTGAGCATGAACATCCCTTATTTGGGAAAGTTTTAATTTTGCTGAAAGGCAGTTACGCAGAATGCAATGTCGTTATGATAAGATAGTGTTGATCAACGCAGGGCATAACGGGCTGATCACCCACCGTGCCCGTAAGACCAGATGGTTCGTAGATGAATGTCTATAAGAACCTTTTAAAAAGAAAAAGTTCGTGGTCTTTTGACCGCTCAGCAAAGTCAATATGTCGTTTCGAAAATGCAAACAAGTCATGTTATTTATAAATGTTTCAGATGCTTTACAGTTTTGTTCCACTGTAAAAGCATATCTTAAAGAAAGCATTTAATCCTTGCGATATGTTGTTTATTAACTGTTAATACTTGTTGGGAAATTAAATGCTCATTCTTGCTTGAAATTAAATGTTTTCAGTGAAACTTTAGAAGGATCTGGTAAAGACAAAGGAGAAGGGAAGGTGGATGAGTCGAAGACTGTTATTTGTAATAATTAGATGTTTTGTAATAATAATACAATATCTATCATGTAATGATTTAAAGGTTTGCGAACCTGGGTTAGACAAGTTCAAACTTGATGTAATGACTTATTTTGGTTTGAATATCAATAATAGAAGGTTGAATGAATAGTATCGTGTTGCACTAAATACGGGTTTCAAGTACCCGGATTTGGGGGCGCCACAATTTACTAGCTGCAGACTTGTTTATTGTGTCAATGAATATTTTACTTCTTGAAGTGTACTAATGATGGCTGAGTCAACATCCATTAACTGGTACCAAGGTAGTGGAGTCATGTGTACTGACTTTTGATGCAGTAAACATGTCTGTTTGAATCCCATTGAGATTGATTCCTTATTTTGCTCATTTAACTAATCAACCACTCATCTTGGGATGCTAATCCTGCACGCTCTTGATATCTTCAATCCTTGCTGGCACCATCTTGCTCTACGATCAACTGGGTTATACCTTGTTATTCCTGATCGTAGAATGCTTGCTTCATAATGTAGCCTTATGATTATGCATGATATGCACTAGCTTAGAGTACGTAGAGTGGCTGACTACATTTGCTTTATGCTTTAATGTGCTTCTTACTATTCTTCAGTTTGTGCCCTTTATGCTCTGTGATCTCCATTGAGCTTTACGTTCTTAGAGCATATTGGTTTAAGCTTTTGTTGCAGCGTGCTTATCATAGAGGACTACTCTATGTTCTTCAGGTGTTAGACCTGCTGCTGTGTCATACAAGACTGCTCCATGACCTTCTGATGCCTTGGCACTTTTGTTGTAGAGGACTGCTCTACTTAATCTTCAGACACTATCTCTTATGTCATAGAAGATTGCTCTATGATCTTCTGATGCTTCGTTTAGGCTGTCAGAGTGTCTTTGCTGCCTTTAGCTCAACTCTACGATCTCTTGATCTGGCTGATGCTTTTTCACTCTACGACCTTGTCTAAAGGTACAAGCCGTAGAGTCTTGTTAAGATCGTAGAGTGTATTTGAGCTGCCTTGCGATCTCTGTTAGGACTTGATACTTCAGATGTACTCTGAGATCTTCGTTTGTTGGATAGCTTATGAACAACTTACTTAGTAGTCTATATGAAGATTGTTGTTTTAACTTGAGTGTTCAATTAGAGACTATTCTACGTTGTTGCTCGATTTTAGATCATTCATGGGAGTTGTAGAGTGACTGACTGTATTAACTCTATGAACCCATGACAGCCCAACAATCTTCTTTTTGCTCTTACTCTGTGGTGCTTGGCATACTCTACGATTTCGAGAGAGAGCTTAGCCTGGTCCAGCTCTACGACGCAACCGGCCCAGCTTCACTCTACGTTAGCATGGTTCAACTCTACGCTTCCGAGAGAGAGCTTTGTAGTCGACCGAGCCTCACTTTACGTTAGCCTTGTCCAACTCTACGATTCAACTGGCCGAGCTTCACTCTACGTTAGCCTGGCAAACTCTACGCACCTTCAAGCTGTTTGAACTCCAAGTTGGCTGACTGCTCTACGATCCTTTATTGGATGATGACTTGTGTAAGACTCAATGACCAGTCTAGCCTTTGCTTTTTTACATATACCAGTTCAGCTAATAAGATCAACCTAATAAGTTTGATCTTTTTCTATTCTAAGTCTTTGTACATCAAATTCATTTAAGGACGCTACAATACTTAATGTTACAAATATGCTTTGATCAGATAGATATTAATTCAGCTTAGATCAGCCTAACATATTTGGTCCTTTCATTCTAAGTCCCTGTACATATGTATTTCATTAAGGTTACAAGGCTTTCATAATATGAATGTTCTTCTAATCATTTTGTCATCAATCAAATCACATATAATGAATAATGGTAATCTTATACAGATCTTTATAATATTCCCCCCTATGATAATGGACTTAACGATCTCATGCATATTTCCAACAAACTATATTAATTAAAATAAACTAAACTACTAAACAAGTATTAAAATTAGATTTAAAAATTAAGATTATAATTTATCCCAATGTCTTGTCTAAATCTCTTCACTCTATTTTCAATTAATTAATCATAGTGAATCTTTAACCGAGAATTCACAAATTATTTATAAAATCCCTTCTGATAGTTAGATAAATATATCTATCCAAATTAAATTTCTATATTTTTATGCGAGATAATTTAAAATAAATTCATTAAGATCAAATTCTCATAACGTTACACACGACATATAAGTATATTTCTATCCTATACACAAATTAGTTATTTATTCCTATAAAGAATAAACTAAATGCATGTTATCATATTTAGATCTAATCCTAGAATTTATTTTTCAATTTCATCTAGGTTATATCACAATAATTTCTAGCTAGACAATCATCAATAAGTACAAAATATGATAAACAACTCAAGCATGATCAACAGTAACTGATACGAGAGTAAATTAATTCATATTTAACATTAGGTTCCATTGCAATCTTAATAAAAAGTTAGTACATAACAAGGTTGAGAAACGTCACCATAAAACCAAAGAACATCTTAGGATTATAGAAATTAGAGGAAAAGAGAAGAGATAAAAATATGTGTCACGCAGCTTCTCGATCTCCACGCTTAGCCTCCAACTCGCTCCCCTTCGTGCTCCTAGTAATCTGATGAAGAACCCTAACTTGGATGTGTGTTATGATGTTATGATATATTATGGATGTTCCAGGCTGAAGCCTAGCACCTAGGCTCTCCAAATGAGTGCCTAGGCGCTTCATATGCAACATCCTTGACATCTTCCAGCGTCTAGGTGCTTCAAATGGGCACCATTGCGCTTGACTATTTTTTGCTTCGATGCCTGTTGGTAAAAATGTCATAACGTTTGATCCAGGAAGAGTTACACGACGTGCCACCTATCAAATCGAAGCTCTCGACGAACTGTACAATAAAATTCAAGTTTTAAGCCAAGAACACGTATCAAACTTGGTGTTAAAAGCCCTTCTATTTCCCTTCTTGCCTTTGCTTGTATATTTTAATCCAAAAGATGTCCGAATTATCTTTCCTTGCTTCTTCCTACAAAATAACATAAAAACAGTATAAATACATAAAATAACTTAAAATACTTAAGAACTCTCAAATTATCAAGTTAAAAGATAATTAAAATATAAGTATAAAACCCACTCATCAAATACCTCTAAACTTGAATCTTTGTTTGTCCTCAAGCAAAACACTAAGAACAAAAATTAATTCTAACAAACAACTACTCAAGCAATGAATCAATGTAAATTCGAACAATGACCTTAAAGATTTTCTTTAAATAATAACTAAAGAAAAATTTTAAAAACTTACAACGTCTAAAATTTCAACTTACTCATCAGTTATACAACGACTCATGATCTTTTAAGTACGTGTGTGCATCCAAATGTTCAAACTAGCCATAACTCATATAAGCTTATAAAATCAAATGCTTAATAAAAGATTTCCAATAACAGCTCTAGAAGCTCAATTTTCACATCAATCTTCGCTAATAAGACAAACCATATATTTAGAGGATCAAAATGATATTTCAAACATTTAAGTACATTTGGATCATTATTGGCATTCTTACACCCCTTCCCAAGTATTTTAAAAAATATATTTTTTTTTTCAAAAACCTTTTCTCATGAGTGCATTTTATGCTCCATTTCACTTGATCTTATAAGTGAGTGCGTTTTACGCTCTATTTCGCTGCATGTGTTTATGAGTGAGTGCATTTTACGCTCCATCTCAACCCACCACATGATTTCTTTGTTTCACTCGGAAATGAATTTATTTTTTAAATAATCCAAAATAAAAAACAATCCAAGATTTCTCCCAAACTTATGTGAGTGCCTAATTTTCACTTTGAATGATGTTTAAATAAGTTTTCTAGAGTTTCAATGAAATCAATCACAAGCATTTTAAATGTTTTTCCTTAAATCATAGCCAGGTTAACAAATGGATACGTGCCCATAAGTGAAAAAGATCACAAACAGTGTAAAACAAACTCATAAGTCAAAATTCAAACTAAGCATGATTCTCAACTTCACAAAAGTTAAAAATTAATTAACCACATTCTTATCATTGGCCAAAATCAAATCTAATCAACCCATTGCTCAAGTTATCCTAAAAACATACTATCTAAAATGTAAATCTAATAATATAAATTGTACAAATACCAAACAACCAAACAAAAACAAGGACACATCCCCAAACTTAAACTAGAGATTGTCCTTAATGGCTAAGATAGAACAAATTAAAGCAAAAGATATCCCTGAGATCCGGTTGATTGGCCACTTCAACGTCCTCGTCGTTTGTTAAGTCTAGAGCGTATTCTGTTTTTGTTCAATACTCGATACCTGAAAACAATTAACCTAAGAAATTAAAATGCAATTAAATAAACTAAAATGCAATCAACTAAAACAAAAATTAAAAATAAAACTTGGGTTGCCTCATAAAAAGCGCTTGGTTTAGAGTCGTTAGCCCGACTCTTTAATTCTCTATCCTATTCCCATTTGAAAATTAAGGAACATGTTCGCCAGTAGCAATGTAACATTTGTGGGCTCCTTTAAACCTAGTTGCTCATTGACATGTCCTTCTCTCCCAAACCACCATGGCTTCCAATTTGTGATGGCTTTCAAGTCACAAGGAGTTATGCCGACGAAAAATTGACTACTAATTGGGCACATGATTGTAAAGCTACCTGGATCCTGGAAATCTGATGAAGAACCCTAACTTGGATGTGTGTTATGATGTTAATGATGTTATGATATATTATGGATGTTCCAAATTATGTGTCTTGATGGGTATTTATAGATCTCTTGTTAAAACCTATCAAAATTGGTATCACAATCCAATTCCAAGTCAAAAAGTGCCAAAATTCGCGCCCCACGCTGAAGCCTAGCGCCTAGGCTCTCTAAATGAGCACCTATGCGCTTGATATGCAACCTCCTTGACATCTTCCAGCGCTTAGGCGCTTCAAATGGGCGTCGCGGCGCTCGGCTATTTTTTGGTTCGACGTTTGTTGGTAAAAAGACCATAACTATTGATCCTAGAAGAGTTACGGGACGTGCCACCTATCAAATCGAAGCTCTCGACGAACTCTACAATAAAATTCAAGTTAACTTGGCGTTAAAAGCCCTTCCATTTTCCCTTCTTGCCTTTGTTTGTATATTTTAATCTAAAAAATGTCCGAATTGCCTTTCTTTGCTTCTTCCTACAAAATAACATAAAAACAATACAAATACATAAAAATAACTTAAAATACTTAAGAACTAGTAAATTATCAAGTTAAAAGGTAGTTAAAATATAGGTATAAAACTCACTCATCATTAACTATAAAATAACAAAGGAGGTCTGAGAAGCTTTACTAGTGATGCAAGAGGGAACAAAAGAAGTATGGGAAAATAAGAAATCCCTACTACCCCAGCAATATGAAATGTTCTTTCATGCACCTGGGGAGAATATAACAGCCACCTATGAAAGATTCAACATTCTGCTCAACTCTCTCAGAGTGTTTGAGAAGGTCTACCCAAACAAAGACCTCGACATTAAATTTATGAGGGCACTGCCTAGTAAGTGGGATGCAAAGAGCACTGCAATCAGAGAGTTAAAGAGTCTGCATGAAATGACAGTGCAAAAGCTCTACGGTAATCTGCTTACCTACGAGCTCGAGCTAAACCAACGAGCAGAAACGACATCAGAACCAAAATAGAAAGAAAGAGGAGCTGCTCTTAAAGCATCGAAGGCAGCTTCGAATGCTACGGTTGAAGACGATTCGGATGATGATGAAGATGTAGCACTGCTAGCTAGAAGATTGAGGAAATTCATAGAAAAGGCAGAAGCAACAAGCCTAGGAGATACAATAACAGCAGCAGCAGCCGTGATCACATAAAGGACCTATGCTATAATTGTAAAAAACCAGGTCACTACATCATAGAGTGCAACAAGCCTCTAAGAGAGGAGCTGAAGAAAGATAAGAAGAAGAAAGAGTCAGCTCCAAAGAAGGATTTCAAGGGCTACAGGAAATTTCAGAAGAAGGATAAAGGCCTTGTAGCAGAAGGAACATGGAGTGATTCAGAAAATGACTCAAGTTCTGAATCAAGCGAAAACGAAGGACCCCGGATGGCCATCTTATGTCTTATGGCCATAGAAGCAGACACTGGCAACACCACTGATATTCAAGAGATTAACATCAGTGAGGTATTTGACTTTAATTCTCCTGATATAGATATGGATGATTTGAGAATTGCATTGCGTGACATTACTTCTGATTTGCATAAATATATGAAGTGGTTCAGGGTTGTATCAAATGACCATTCTCTTCTTCAAGAGGAGAAATATAAAGTACAAGTAGAGTTAGAAATAACTCTACGAAGTGCTGGCTCTCTCTAATCTTGAAGCTGAGAACGAGAGATTGAGAAAGATAACTTAACATAATGCACGAAGAGAATCAACTCTGGTTTCTAAGATCTAGGAACTAGAGAAGATAATCTCAACGTGGAATAGGTCTTCTTCTTCTATGGACTCCCTGATCACTAGTCAAAGAGCAGTCTTAGACCGATAAGGTTTAGGGTTTGGGGATTCATCCTTAGATCAAAGTGTGGACAAAGTGATGGAGATTAACAATAACAGTGCTTCTACTCCCCATAGAAGTATTGTGTTTGTGAAATCCACAGAGATCGCACACTGGTCTAGGGTTCAAGAAATAACATGGTAAGCCTAACACTACCTTCAAGCCTTGAAGGATCATAGAGTCGGGCAATACTTACTCTACAAACTAACCAGGCAAGAAATGTTGAGTTGACTTCTACCCTACGAAATCTTAGAACCGTAGAGTAGTGCGGAAGCAGAGAAAGTATGAGCCTAGAAGAAAGGCTACAAGCGTCTATGACCACACATGTCCTTGAAGAGAAGGAATCCACGCACACACACAAACAAGAATCATATAAGATGTTATAACTGCCATGAGTATGGTCATATAGCTGCTTTATATTATTATACTGATTATAATGCCTATTATAAACCTAGAATCAAGCAGATTTGGGTCCCAAAAGGTACAAACAAATCAGGACCCAAGCAAATCTGGGTACCAAAATAAAAGTTAACATTTCTTGCAGGCGAGGAGCTCCACTAGGTCAATCTGGTATCTCGATAGTGGATGCTCAAGGCATATGACGGGTAATAAGGCTCTCCTGTCAAACTTCAAGGAAAAGGATCGAATGGTCTTGCAGTTATCCTTGGAGACAACAACTCTGGAAAGACTCGATGATACGACTCAATTGGAAATGGTGCAATATCATTCAGCAAAGTGGTTTTTATTAAAGGCTTGAAGCACAATCTGTTAAGCATCAGCTATTATGCGACAAAGGGCATCAAGTAATATTTCTTAACAACCAGTGTCAAGTCAGAGACCTAGAATCAA
The DNA here is from genome assembly GCA_034770075.1 of Aralia elata. Taxonomy (NCBI): domain Eukaryota; kingdom Viridiplantae; phylum Streptophyta; class Magnoliopsida; order Apiales; family Araliaceae; genus Aralia; species Aralia elata. The sequence continues at coordinate 14,837,067 of CM068379.1, forward strand.
ACTCGTTGAAGCTGACTAAAACTAGGGAAGACAATGTGTACGTGGTGAATCTTATAGAACTGAGTTCAATTGAAATTGCATGCTTCTTTGCCAAAGCATCAGAAGACGTCAGTTGGCTGTGGCATCGAAGATTTTCTCATTTAAACTTCAGGAACATGTCAAAGCTTGCCTACAAAGATCTAGTCTCAGGCTTGCCAAAACTCAATTTTGTTAAAGAAAAACCCTACAAAGCCTGTCAGCAGGGAAAACAAACAAAAGTCTCATTCTAAAGTAAGACAATTAACTCTAATGACAGGCCCCTGCAACTACTTCATATAGATCTTTTTGGGCCTATCTCAACTGCCAGCCTTGGAGGTAAATGATACTCACTAGTTATAGTAGATGACTACACCAAATTCATATATGTATTCTTTCTGAGCTTTAAGGACCAGACCAACTCACAATTGATCAAGTTCTTCAAGCTGGTTGAGAATAAGAAGGACGAAAAGATCAAAGTTATAAGGAGTGACCATGGAAGAAAGTTTTATTTCTCTGAGGTGGACAAGTTTTGTGAAGACAATGTTATCCATCACAACTTCTTAGCTCTAAGAACTCCACAACAAAATGGAGTAGCTGAAAGGAAGAACAGAACTCCCGTAGAGGTAGGAAGGACTCTTCTAGCCGCAGCTCGTCTACCTGAATATTTTTGGGCTGAAGCTGTCAACACTGCTTGCTATACTCAAAATTCATTCCACATTCAAGAAGATTCCCTACGAGTTGTGGAGAGGAAGGAAGCCCAACATCAGTTATTTTTATGTTTTTGGTTGTGTATGCTACATCTTCAATAATGGCAAAAGATACTTAACCAAGTTTCAACCTATGTCAGACAAAGGAATATTTCTTGGATACTCTGTAGCTAGCAGAGCCTACAGAGTGTTCAATAAGAAATCATTGAATGTTGAAGTATCAATCCATGTCATATTCGATGAATCTGACTTGGGAGAACCAAGAAAAGTCGTGTTGTTCGATGAAATCGTAGGGCAGGATCCAACGATCATAGAGCAGGAGAACCCTACGATCAAAGACTCAGAAATTATAGAGCCAGACCCGACGATCGTAGTGTCGGAGAAGGAGATTGTAGAGTCTATAGTTCTAGAGATGGAGACTCTACAAATTGAAGATTCTACTAAATGAGAGCTAAAGCTTGAAGAACTCAGACAGGAAGGCACAAGGATAGATGTTACAACTGGAAGAAGATGGGTAAGAGATTATACCTAAGACCTGATTATTGGGGATCCCAATGTAAGAATCAGGACTAGGTCAGCAACTCGGAGCGAATGCTTCTTCCTAAGCTTTCTATATCAGATGGAGCCTAAAAAGATTAAAGAAGCATTAGAAGATTCAAGTTGGATCAACACTATGCAAGAAGAGCTGGACCAGTTTGAAAGAAGCAAAGTTTTGAGATTGGTCCCAAGATCTAAAGATCATCTAGTCATCGACACCAAATGCGTATTCAGAAACAAAATGAATGAAGATGGGGTGATCACAAGGAACAAAGCAAGATTAGTGGTCAAACGATACTCTCAAGAAGAATGAATCGATTATGATGAGACCTTTGCTCCTGTTACGAGATTGAAAGCTATCAGATTATTCCATGCATATACTGCCCACATGAAATTCAATGTCTTTTAAATGGATGTCAAGAGTGAGCTTATGAATAGAGCACTTCAGGAAGAGGTTTTTATGTCAAACAACCTCCAGGTTTCGTCAATCCAACTTACTCTAATTATGTTTATAGATTAGATAAAACTTTATATGGTTTAAAACAAGCACTTAGGGCATGGTATGAAACTTTAACTAATTTTCTTATTAAAAAGTGATTCACTAGAGGTAGGGTAGACACCACTTTATTTCTTAGGAAGCATAAAGATAAGACATTTTTAGTAAAAATCTATGTAGATGATATTATATTTGGTTCTACTGACGAAAAGTTGTGCGAGAGATTTGTTAAGCTTATGTAGAGCAAGTTCGAAATGAACATGATAGGTGAGTTGAATTTCTTCCTTGGACTACAAGTGAAGCATATTGATGAAGAAAGTTTCATCAACCAAGCTAAGTATATTAAAGACTTACTCAAGAAATATGACATGAAATCAACCACTCCCATGAAGACTCCAATGACATCTGCAACCAAACTTGACAAATATGAGCAAGGTAAAAGTATTGATATTACTCAATACAGATGTATGATTGGATATTTCCTCTACTTAACTACTAGTAGGCCAGATATTATGTTTTCTACTTGTATTTGTGCTAGATTTCAAGCTAATGCTAAGGAGTCACATCCAATAGCTATTAAAAGGATTTTCAGATATCTTAAGGGTACTCCATATTTGGGACTTTGGTATCCCAAAGAGTCACCTTTTGATCTAATAGGGTATTTAGATGTTGATTTTGCAAGATACAAGATAGACAGGAAAAGCAATAGTGATACACGCCAAATTCTTGGAAATAGACTGGTCTCATGGTTCAGCAAGAAGCAAAACTCAATGTCAACTTCAATTATAGAAGCTGAGTATATTATTGTTGGTAGCTGCTGTGCTCATATTCTATGGAGGAAGAATCAGCTAGCTGAATATGGGTTTGAGTTTAAACCTATTCCTATATTTTGTGATAATACTAGTGCTATTGTTATAAATCATAATCCTGTCATGCATTCTAGGACTAAACATATAGACATCAGATACTATTTTATTAGAGATCATATTCAAAATGAAAATATATCTTTGCATTTCATATCTACTGAAAATTAACTTGCTGATGTTTTTACTAAACCTTTAGATAAATCTAGATTTAATAAACTAATTAGTGAGTTATGAATGTTAAATTTGCATCCTTAGTATTATGCCCAGAGAAAACTAACTTTACCGGAAGAAATAGTAGAGCAGTCAAGTAAAGCAAAGTTCGTAGGGTGGTAAGGTATCGTAGGGTTAAAGTGCTTTGTGAAAGCTAACTCTACGTTATCTATCAAATCGCTGAGCAAAAAGATAGAAGTTACAGCGCGTGCATGATAAATTTGGATCAAGCGAGTGAGACGAAAAAGTAACTGCTCTACAACTGTAAATGGCAGTTAAGACGTAAAGTGCGCCCCATATCCGCACGAAACATGTCCCACTCATGAAATAGAAAGAATACACTTATATATTTCAAAATTTTAATTTAACCTTTCCTATTTATCTAATCTGAGATTTCTAGCATTCAAATTTTCTCTCTCTCTCAAGCCCTAGTTTTCTAAAATCTACAAATTTAGACAAATCTTGTTCTTTTCTAGATCAAATCAACACAAAGAAAGATGTCGAACTACGAAGTCATCTCCGGAAACCAACTCTATTTTGAAGAATTTGAAGGAGTAAATGCTCAATTTAGAGTTGTGTTAGCCTTTGCGCAAAAGGCGGGATTTTATGAGGCTTTGAGCACAAACTCAAAGATCTTTACCAAAAAGGTTAAAGAGTTCTATCTTAATGGCTCATGTGCAAATGGGGTCATTGTCACAAAGGTGAAGGATGCAAAGCTCAACTATGAGGTGAAAGAGATGAACCACCTCATTGGGTTCGTCAATGAAGGAGTAACTACCTTCGAAGAGGTAGATGTCAAGGTTGGGCTAGAGCTTATGGGATACAAGAAGAACCAGAGCTCAAGGGGATGAAGAAGAATAAGTTCCCCCAGAAATACGAGTTCCGTGTCGACATCGTCGGAAAGTGCATCCTTTGTAAGGACTCAGTCCATGACTTAGTCAGCGAGCTCCAACCAAAGATCATGACAACCATAATAATGGGGAAACAAGTAAATTTTGGAGCGGTGCTAATGGACTGAATCTCTAAATGGTTCAGTGATGCTAAGAAGAAGAAGAAAGAGAGAAAGCCCCTTCCCAAAATGTTCTGTGGAAGGCTTATCAGCATCCTCCTAAAGAGAATGCTTAAGAATCGCCTTGAGGACTGGGAGGGAGATGCTCTGAATGTCAATAAGAAGATGACGAAGAAGTTATTCGACAACTAGAAGAGGAACCCAGTTAAGATCTTGAGGTCAAGGCAGTCTGAGGGTAGTGAAAGGAACCTCAGTGAAGTCCAGAAGCCCGCAGCGGCTAAGGCAAAGAGGAAGATTGGAGAAATAGAGGAAGAAGCCTCTCAAGGTTCTACACCCCCAAGTTCCTGAGGCTTTAGCTTCCACAACAGAGAAGCCTCCTTAGAAGAAGAAGAAGAAGAAGGAAGAAGTAAGAATAAAAATTCCTAAGGATTCTCAAGATGAATCAAATATTCCTGAGATGAGGGATGATACTGTATCTTTGTCTCAGCTGGTTAGGCAAAAGGGTTGGAAAGGCAAAATATTAAGGAAGACCATTATTCAACCTCTTCCCAAGACCACTCGAGAACAAGTTAAGGATGTCTGTGAAGGGATTGACAAACAGGATATAAAACTTGCTACTAAGGAATGTATATCCCTTGTTGAATGGGACAGGAAACAGATAAAGAAGGGAAAATCTGCCAAAATGGCTAAGTCCGGTAGGCTCATTCAAATAAAAGATTTTGTATCTGCCGAGCCGATCTTAGAGCCTTCCAGCTCTCTGATCGTAGAGCAAATAGAAGCAGCATATGTTGATAAGACGGTTGGGAATGCTTTTGAGCCCGAGCCAATGATTGTTGAAGAGATGGCTTGGATGGTTAATATGTCAGAGCCACAGAAAGATGATGAAGAGATGGTTGTGAAGGTATCTAAACTTGAGCTAAAGAAGAAGAGATTAATAAAGAAGTCAAAGAAGAAGATGAAGAATACCAAGAAGAAGAAGAAAACCTCAAAACTAGCCACATCAGTCGAAGCTACTTCTGAAGAGGAGACACAAATTCTACTTCCAAGCTCTTCCGATGATTCCTTGGAGCTAACAATGATCATTGAATTTGTTGTAGAGGACATCGGAAGAGATCCAAGTTAAACTACTTCTGAGCCAGTAAATGCTCAATCTGAGGGGGAGCAACCAAATGCTACATATGAAACCCCCCTAATCTCTAAAGAAATAGGAGCAAGGCAAATACATGTGGAATTCTTAGGTGAAGCCCTATACGATAATACAAGAGAAGACATAGATAGAAGCATTACTATCTATGATAGTAGTAGTGACTTACTGTTTTATTTTCTTCCTGTCATGCCCTTATTGAAAGCACTCATGCACGAAGATTTAAGCTTCATCACTTGGACATCATATCATTTTTCAATGTCAAAATATTGTCTAAGAATTATCCAAGGGTTCTCAACTTCGCCTCCAGAATAATTTTTAATGGTGAATCTTCTTCAGGTATATACAATAAGTTCACCTTCATCTCTAATTCTTTATTCTTTAACACCCAACCTCCTCCTCATAATGAAGCAGTTGTAGAGTCCAAAACTACGATTATTGAGCGATCATCGAGCCTAAACCCTCAATCCCCAATCGTAGAGTCCCAACACCCTACGATCGATGTACAAAATCCTAACTCCTCGATCGTAAAGTCTCAAAACCCTACGATCAATACATAAAATACACCCTCTCCTATACACTTATCTTTTTCACGTAACATCTCTCATATTCATATACACTCTAACTCACCATCTCCTCTATCTTCTCCAATCGTAGAGTCTCAAAACCTTACGATTGAAACCCATATTCCTGTAAATACTCCACACACTGTCCGTACAGATATACATTCTACATCATATGCTCATACAGATATACCTTCCACCTCTAATTACCTTTCACCTCTAATTCTCAAAACTTAGATATTACAATTGCTCATTCTTTATTCAATTCAATAAATTAGGGACATATGGAAGGAGTTGAAGGTTTAATGGAGAAGATTCTAGAACAGGTTCCAGTAGTAGCATCCAAGACCTAGCTTAAAAGAATGTTAGATGTCATTGTTGATGAATGCACTGAAGGGATCCAGAACACGGCGACTAAAATTCAGAAAGGTCTAGCTCACATTGTTGAGACAACATCAAAAGTCCCTTAGGAAATATCCAAGGAATTTGGCAAAAGAATAAAAGAGCTAATTCAGACTATCATTGAGAATCTCCAAAGGCGAGATGATATCTACTTCAAGCAGATCACTGACCATAAAGTAGTTGTGCTCTCTCTCCAATCTACAAATGTCAATTCTTTGAAGTTTCTCTCTGATAAGGTTTTCTCATTAAGCTCTTCATTGCTAGAATTCAAAGTCTTGGTAATGCAGTCAATGAAACGTACAGACAATGTCATGGCTCTTGTTCACGATCAAAGAGAATAAGATAATGCCAGACATCAAGAAGCTAGAGAAGACATTACCATGTCAAGGAGCCAAATGCAAGAACTTCTCAACATTGTTAAGCAACTCTCGGAAGAAGTCAACGCTCTATGAAACGACCGAGATGCTGACAAAAAGGGGGAGAGGAAACAACCTCAACAATCATTGATTCATCCTCCTCCCTCTAGAGTTTTTCAGCACCTAAAGCCATACCTCTAGGTTGTGGTCCAACTCATGGATAGTCAGTTTCCTCTTCAAGGGTAGAATCGTCGAGTGTAGTAACACGTATTGGCTCACGACTCTCATCCAATGACCCAATATTCATAACTAGATATCTTCAAGAGGTTCATGTTGAAGGGGAAAAACGGTTTAATATGCCTGATCTTGGACCTAAAGACTCAATTGAAGAAATTTAGAGGAGAGAATCTGAAGTGAGATAAAGCTAAGAAGGTGAGAAGCTGAGCAAAGAGATCCAACAAGGAGCAAAAGGGGGAGAAGGTAAATAAAGAGAGAAGGTAAATATGTTGTAAAATTTTCAAAGGATATGGTAAAGGCTAAAGAGATGAATAGAAACGCTTGTCAGTTGAGTCAAGAACTAAAGTTCGTATGCAACCAGATTGGGGTATTGGGAAGGTTCGCCGCTCGTCGCTTCAATGAGATTGGTGACGAATTTCATATTGATCCACTAAATTCTCCTGTTCCTGAGTGGCCCCAATGTAGCTGGTTGGCAACATTCTCAGGAGATTTCCTAGACCTCGAGGTGCCTCCTAAAACATACATTCCACGCCCTCCTCGCTTTGCTCATGAGCTAACCTTGGCAGAACGTGTTCAACGCCATGTTCATCGTCCATAATTCACACGACGCTACAACAACAACGTCAACCTTGTGGAGCTCGATGATTAATCCTTTCTCCGTCCTTATTTCTTTTTGATGGATGACAAAGGGGGAGACAAACCATGATTTTATTTCTCAGACTTAATTCTTTTTGGATGATTATGGATGTTTTTATGGTTTTTGTGCTACTGGTTAAATTTTTGGGTTAGATGTTTGGTGGTTTATTTTATTAAATGATATTGCAGCTTTAGAGTTTTACATGCATTAATGCATAATATGTTATGATATTAAGATGAAAATTATTGCTATAATACTGCTGCAAATTTACAATGCATGATTGTTGTGGATTAAGGCATAATGGTTGATATCCTATACTATATTTTTGTTATTCTTAATGTGTTATTGCAGTGATATGATGATAAACTAATGCAGGTGAATTGAGTCTGCAAATATGCAGAAACTGAGAAACTACATTTAGTTTCTAAAATTGCTTTGGGTTGAAATTATCTTTTATTATATATATATGCATGGATTTAGGAGGAGTTATAATTATGGTGTTGTCATCATAAAAAAGGGGAGAATGTTTACTTGGTCATATTATATCCTTATGTTTTCATGATGACTAATATATTGTGCTAAATCCTTTATTGTGAAATTTTAGGAATTTGATGGAATAAAAGAATCCTTGGTGGCTTAATCAGTAAGGAATCAAAGGATTGAAGATTTTGAGTCCCTAGGAATTAATGTAAGGTCATTGCATTAATTATTTTTCAATCAAAGCTCTAGGGCACTTCATTTGCATTTAATACAGAAGTAATTATATTAAATAGTAGTTTAAAAATAAAAGAAATTTAAAAATGCTCATTTTTAAATCTGACTTTTATAAAAGAAAAACTAACAGGCTCTTTCTTTAAAATTGTTTTGATCCGTTGCCTGGTATACTTCCTTAATTGGTGTTGATTGGATTTTGAAATCCCTTGGTAATTGGAGCTGATTATTAACAGTTTTCATAAATAAGGCAAATTGATTTTATTAAAATATTTAATGCCTTAAATTAAGCTTTACGATCTGTTAATTGGAAATTTGTTTAGGCTAAACTGGGATATAGGCAACGGTAATTGGTATTACTTTAATTATCTAGTATCTTGGAAATTAATTGACAAGATCTTTCAATAAACAAAATCCAAGGAGCTAAATAAGGATATTATCTAAATGGAATATTGATTGGTCTGATCTATAGAAAGAGGATATCTATGTCAAAACTAATAAAAAAGGATATGTCAGTGTAATGATGACTTTGATTAGACAAGTCTTTTCTTCTCTAATATCCATGATTCACTCCCCATAAATGAAGACATAATTGTTGGGAAAAATCACCTCCCAAAATACTTGTCTTTGATAAATTAAATGGCCAAAAATATCAGTACATGCCAAACAGATTAAATTTGCAGTTCCACCGAAATAATAACCACTGCAGGAAATAATGAGTAGAAATAATCAAGCACAAGGCACCAAGATTTTTACGTGGAAAACCCTCTATAACTAAGAGGTAAAAACCACGGGACAAACTCCGAACAATTCACTAGAATAATATGAGAGAATACAAAGATATATTAATTTGAGTACAAACTCAAATTACTTCACCACAATAACTATGTGATGGAACCCAAATAAAACACCTTTTATTTGAACTATCTTTCTCTCTCTATTTTTCTTAAGCTTGTATAAGCTTTTCTCTCTCTCCCTCCTTTTTCTCCTTTCCTCTCTCGGATGGAAGTATATGAATTTGGTGTGTGTTTCCTTGGCAACATTGGTGGCCTTTTATAGGAAAAGAAGCTCACCTACTCCATGCTTAAAAGCCTCCTTGGCTAGCTACTAGTTGGTGAAAAGAAGAAAAACAAAACAATTTGCCTAACTTCCTAACAAAACAAAACTTGCCTACCCATATTTTGCACATGGGTGAGGATTACTTAACAATCTCCCCCTCCGAACCCATGAGAGGAGGTATTCAGCATGACCCCATCACTTGGAGTCCATCCCGACCAATTCTTTACAAAATTCCAACTTGTCGCGAGTCACAACTTTTGTTAACATGTCTGAGGGGTTCTCGTCGGTATGAACTTTCTTGACTTTCATCAACTCCTTTTCCATCACTTCTCGAAGCCAGTGATAACGAACATCAATGTGCTTGGTACGATTATGATACGTGGCATTTTTGGTTAAGTCAATTGCACTTTGACTATCACAATAAACCACATACTCATCTTGTGTTAAACCCAGCTCTTGGAGAAACCGTTTCAACCATAACATCTCTTTGCCTGCTTCCGTAGCGGCAATGTATTCTGACTCAGTTGTAGACAAAGCAACACACTTCTGCAACTTGGATTGCCATGATACAGCTCCCCCTGCAAAAGTAAATAAATACCCCGAAGTAGACTTCTTCTCTTCAGAACCTGCCATGTCTGCATCTGTAAAGCCCTCCAAGACTGGACTTGAACCACCAAAACCTAAACACAAACTGGAAGTAGCTTTCAAGTATCTAAGAATCCATTTAACTGCTTCCCAATGTTCTCTACCAGGATTTGACAAATACCTGCTCACAACGCCAACTGCATGAGCAATATCTGGCCGCGTACAAACCATCACATACATAAGACTCCCTACAGCAGAAGAGTAGGGAACTGCTGCCATACCATCTCTCCCTTCCTTAGTAGAAGGACACATACTTTTCGTCAACTTAATATGGCCGACCAGTGGTGTGCTAACTGGCTTAGCATCACGCATGTTGAATCTTGTAAGCACCCGTTCAACATACTTCTCGTGTGACAACCACAACCTCTTGGCTTTCATATCAAAAGACTTGAATAACTCACCCTTGAGCCTGTGAATCATGTTAGCATCTTGCCCAACTATTAACATATCATCTACATATAGCAACAAAATAACGAAGTTACCATCTGAGAACTTTTTCACATACACACAGTGATCTGCAACTGTTCTACTATAACCTTGATCCACCATAAATGAATCAAATTTCATGTACCACTGCCTTGGGGCTTGTTTCAGGCCGTACAAACTTTTCTTCAATCTGCAAACCATGTGCTCTTTCCTTTTAACTTCAAATCCCTCTGGTTGCTCCATGTAAATTTCCTCCTTTAAATCACCATGAAGGAATGCAGTTTTCACATCTACTTGTTCAAGCTCAAGATCCATACTAGCTACTAACCCCAACACCACTCGAATAGAAGTCATCTTCACAACTGGAGAAAAAATCTCATCGAAGTCAATACCTTGCTTTTGAGCAAAACCTTTGACGGACCAACCGAGCCTTGTACTTCACTAGTTTTTCACCATCCTTTTTCAGCTTGAACACCCATTTGTTCTTCAATGCTTTCCTGCCCTTTGGAAGTGTAGTCAACTCATAAGTGTGATTCTTGTGCAAAGAATCCATCTCCTCCTGCATAGCTCTCAGCCAATTGCTTTTCTCCTTATGAGTCTTGACTTCCTGAAAATTCTCTGGCTCCCCCTCCTCAGCAACTAAAAGATATTCAGATGAAGGATATCTGACTGATGGCACACGTTCTCTCGTAGATCTTCTTAGCTGAGGTTCTTCAATGTCAGGTTGCTCCCCCTGATCAACACTCTCTGCCATGCATCTGACTCATCACCATCGTGCAAATCTGTATCAGTCACATCTTCATTCTGACCTCCTTCTCCAACTGTGGCATTCTGTAATGGAGAGGGAACTCCGCTGAGGTCTGGAACTCTATTATCTCTAGCTTGTGCAACATTATCAAAATCCTCATAATTCTGGTGCTCATGAAACATCACGTCCCTGCTCCTGAATAATTTCTTCTGCACTGGATCCCATAACCGGTATCCAAATTCTGCATCTCCATAGCCAACAAACACGCATGGAGTAGACTTGTCATCAAGCTTCGATCTTTGTTCCTTGGGGATATGAGCAAAAGCCTTGCACCCAAATATCCTCAAGTGAGAATATGACACATCTTTACCACTCCAAATCTCTTCTGGAATCTGGAAATTTAAAGGCGCTGATGGAGATCTATTAATCAGATAGCAAGCAGTACGAACAGCTTCACTCCAGAATGACTTAGGCAGCTTAGCCATTCTCAACATGCATCGCACTCTCTCAACAATAGTGCGGTTCATTCTTTCAGCCACACCATTATGCTGTGGGGTACCAGGAACAGTTTGCTCATGCCGAATGCCATTTTTATTACAATAATCAGCAAACTCCTTTGATGTGTATTCCCCTCCGTTGTCGCTGCGAAGACACTTCAATAATTTTTCAGTCTCCCTTTCAACCATAGTATGAAAATTCTGAAAATGCTGGAATACCTGGTCTTTTGTTCTCAACAAATATACCCACACTTTCCGTGAAGCATCATCAATAAAGGTAACAAAATACCTATTTCCACCCAAAGACTCAACCTCAATGGGTCCACATACATCAGAATATACTCTCTCTAGTAACTCTGATTTTCTTTTAGCTGAACTACTAAAAGAAACTCTATGTTGTTTTCCAAACAAACAATAATCACAAGGGCTTAAAACAATACCTCTAGCAAAAGGAATGAGTGACCTTTTTGCTAATAATTGCAACCCTTTCTCACTCATGTGGCCAAGCCTCTTATGCCACAAGTTTGGCGAAGAGTCATCCTCAGCTGCATTCAACTCACTGGAACACACCTTCACACGAGTCTTGTACAACGAGCAACAAGCAGCACCTCTTGCAATCACCATGGAGCCCTTGGTAAGCTTCCATTTTCCACTGCCAAAGTGATTCTCATAGCCTTCTCTGTCCAAGGCCATGCCAGAAATTAAGTTGAGACGCAAATCAGGAACGTGTCTAACATCCCTCAAGGTAATAGTGCAACCAACACCTGTCTGTATGCAAACATCTCCAATTCCAATTATCTTGGACTGATCAGTATTCCCCATTCTCACATACCCAAAGTCTCCAGCTTTGTAAGTTGTGAAGAATTCCTTCTTAGGTGTAGCATGATACGAAGCACCAGTATCCACCACCCAATCAACTTGTTGATCATCAACATGCAAGCATTCTTCTTCGCCAAATGAAAGAATCACAACATCTTCGGTGACTGTGGCTGCAGTGTTCTTTTCCTCAACATTTCCCTGCTCACCATTTTTCTGCTTGTTTAACCAGCTCTTGCAATTTCTTTTGTAATGACCTTCCTTATTACAATAGAAGCATCTATACATATCGCCTTGTCTGGTCTTTGACTTGCTCCGGTGATTTTTGCTTTTGCTACGATTTTTATCTCCTTTGTGAGATCCCCTGAAATTGCTTCTACCTCTGTTCTCTGCAACAAGAGCTTGTGTCTCGAAATTAAAGCCTTGCTCCTTTCGCCTAGTCTCCTCATTATGAAGACTGTCCTTGACCGATTGCATGGTCATTTTCCCTGCTGGAGCTGAATTGCTTAGAGACACCACCAAAGTTTCCCAACTGTTCGGCAATGAACTGAGAAGCAAAAGAGCCTGAATCTCATCATCAAGATTCAACTCCATGGTAGACAGCTGGTTCACCAAACCTTGGAACTCACTCATATGCTCCGACACACACTGCTACCATCTTTGTATTTCAGGTTCACAATTTTTCGAATCACAAAGGTCTTATTCTATGCATTTTTCTTCTCGTACATGGACTTTAGTGTTGTCCATAGAGTATGAGCATCCGTCTCCTGCGAAACATGGTGGAACACACTTTGATCAATCCATTGCCGGATGTGACCAATAGTCTTCCTGTTCATCTTTTTCCAATCAGCCTCAGATTTATCCGCGGGCTTCTTTCCCTCGAGCTCCAATGGTTCATACAAATCCTTACAGTAAAGGATATCCTCCATTCTGGGCTTCCAGATCGAAAAATTTGAAGAGGTCAATTTAATCATGGCTCCACCTGATTCCTCCATAAAATTTATCAAAAACAGCTGAGCAAATAACCTTAGCTCTTTAAACGGATCGTACCAGTTGGCCAGGTAAGTGTAAGTCGGGCGGGAGTCTCTCCGTGCTTTCGCAACGGTGACTAATTAAGTAACCACCGTTCTTAAAGGCGTTGCCTTTTGAACCACTTTCCTAGACACCAACGGCGTGAACCAAAAGCTCTTGATACCAATTGTTGGGAAAAATCACCTCCCAAAATACTTGTCTTTGATAAATTAAATGGCCAAAAATATCAGTACATGCCAAACAGATTAAATTTGCAGTTCCACCGAAATAATAACCACTGCAGGAAATAATGAGTAGAAATAATCAAGCACAAGGCACCAAGATTTTTACGTGGAAAACCCTCTATAACTAAGAGGTAAAAACCACGGGACAAACTACGAACAATTCACTAGAATAATATGAGAGAATACAAAGATATATTAATTTGAGTACAAACTCAAATTACTTCACCACAATAACTATGTGATGGAACTCAAATAAAACACCTTTTATTTGAACTATCTTTCTCTCTCTATTTTTCTTAAGCTTGTATAAGCTTTTCTCTCTCTCCCTCATTTTTCTCCTTTCCTCTCTCGGATGGAAGTATATGAATTTGGTGTGTGTTTCCTTGGCAACATTGGTGGCCTTTTATAGGAAAAGAAGCTCACGTACTCCATGCTTAAAATCCTCCTTGGCTAGCTACTAGTTGGTGAAAAGAAGAAAAACAAAACAATTTGCCTAACTTCCTAACAAAACAAAACTTGCCTACCCATATTTTGCACATGGGTGAGGATTACTTAACAATAATATCCGTGAGTGGGTTAAAGAGGAGTCATCAACGTCTTTATGAGGTGCAAAGTAAAATCCTGACTTATGCCTGTGAAGAGGTTTTCATATAATATTTGTTAAAAGCATAATCTACAGGCGTGATTTCTTTCTATTAGCAACGGCCGGGAACATAATTGTTTGGGCTGTGTATGTAACGGTAACAATAATTCTAGAGACATTTACATTTAGTAGTACATTTTTAGAAATAATTACAATAACGGTGCATAGATAAAATAATTATAAAAATAATACACTTTTCTATATTTATTTACAATATTAGTGCAATTAGAATTTCTTAATTTAGGGGATAATATCATTTTCTCTCTCCTTCATTCTATCCCTTTAATTTAGTTTTCATATCAATTTTTTTAATTGGTTCCAAATTTCAAATTTCAAAATTTCAAATTCCTTTATTCACTTTTGATGATGTGCCACTTTTTTCGCATTTGGAGTGGATATGGAGTAATAGTGGGGAGTGAATATGTAGTACCACTATATATATAGTACAGTTAGTAACCAAACTTTCATACAAAGGTAACCAAATCAGTTTTATTGGGTTACTAATTAATTATAAAAAATCTATTATAATTTTTTTTTCATAATGCAGTTGGTAGCTAAACATTCATACAAAGACAACCAATTCAGTTTTATTGGGATACCAATTAATTATAACAATTCTATTATACATTTTTTTCCTATAGTACAGTTGGTAACCAAACTTTCATACAAAGGTAAAAGAATACAAGAGAAAGTGCTAAATCAGAAAGGAAAAAGAATACAAGTACTAATTTTATGAACAAATCATCAGAACATTTGGAACAAATTCAAAAAATCTAAATTAAAAGATGAAGATATTATATATGTGGAAGAACATCCCCAGGAACATTAATATCTTCAGACAGGTTCTTTGGGAACAAAATACAAGACAAGGCTAAAAATAAACTATCACTACAAAAAAATCGTGATTCGGTAACAACCAGTTTCCGTTGCTAAAGATATGAAATTTCGTTGCTAAATGTCATTTGCAACGATTTTTCAGTCGTTGGACCTTCCGTTGCGCAATGAGCGTTGCTAATTGTCTAGCAACGAAATTATTTTTATCGTTGCAAAAAGTGAGATATTTCGCAACGAAAATTGATTTTCGTGTTAAAGCATAGATCATTTAGCAACGAAATGTATTGTTGCAAATTTATTAAGAAATTGTTACTAAAAAATAACTTTCGTTGCAAAATCTTTCTAATTAGCAATGAAAATAATCTTTTTTTTGTCAACAAAAATGAAATTTCGTTGCGCTTGAAACACTTTTGCCAACGATATTTGTTGTTGGTGAACAGTATGAAAATTGTTGCCTTAATTGGTTTTCGTTACTGATTGTATACTTTTTGGCAACGATGTTCGTTACTAAATGTGCAAAATATATCGATCATATATTATTTTGCTACGAGATTATTTGTTGTCATTGGTCTTGTTATGGATAATTATGATCAATTAGTAACAATAATGTTCAATGTTGATTATTTTTTTAGAACAGCGAAAGTTGTCGATTAACAACGAAACTATACATTGCCGTTTGTTTTATGTGTAACGAAAGTTATTATGATTTGCAACGATATAAATGTTGCATTTTTCTTTGTTATGTAGAGAATGTTAAAATTATTTGACAAACAAAATAAATCGTGACTCAATGACCCCATAACAAATTATGACAGAAGTACAAAAAACTCAAATGTTATTAATTAAATAAAATCATCCGGTACATGATCATTCGTCATCTTTACAATCAACTATCTAAATGATTTATTGGGGCACATGTACAAAGTTGGCGTCTTCAACAAACTACCCATGAAATACCATATCACTACTTAACTAGGAAAAGAACTGTTCAGTCCAGTACACACAAGCATGACTACTACTCGCTTTCACAGCATTCAGAGCATGAGTGCACAAGGTGATGGGATTACCAAAATTCACAGGCTTCAAGAGATTCTTCATCATCAAGGTCCTTATTCCTTATTTACTTGCAACATTTATTCAATTACATTCCTCAAGTATGGCTGTAGTCACATGAATAACAAAAGATGAACTAAAATTATTGCATAGCCTGATTATGAAAGCGGAAAAGTATGTGAAAGCACAACTTAATCTTGATTATGGTTAAATTAACTGAATGAATAACTTGTTTTTATTAGGAAGATTGACATTACATGTCTTATAGAGCCTTTCTGAATACGAGGGTCTCAGCAATCTATTGCCTGTTTGCTACACTTTCTTAGGTTCTATTCCCTTGCACCTATCAGCTATCAAAAACCTCTTTTAAAAAGATTAAAAGAAAAATAAAAAAGAAAACTGACTTGGCATTCCCAGTATTGGAGTCATTAACCACCATTAGTGGTTTCTTTCTTTGTGGCCTACTTTCAACCTATAGTTTTCAAGGAAGGAAAATTGTTTATAAGCAGTACCCAAAACGTCAAAGAAACTTTTTTTTATAAATAAAATACCTTTGTCACATTAATCTCTCCAATGCAAACACTGACAGGGTTTTGAACAACATTCCAGGGCCTTCTTCTAAAGTAAATACAATGCTTGTCTGAAAGGACAACAATATTTTCTGAAAAGAACTTTAAGCAATCATATAAGCAAATAAAATGAGTAAAAATTACTACCTTAAAGGGCTTATCCGTTCCCGGAATTATAGGACCCTTTGCAAGTACCAAAAAACGAGTAATATTAATAGTGTCATCCTGTAGAGAAGCAATTGATGCAACAAACATATCAGCTTATGTGAAGTGTAATGCATGTATAAAGGAAAAAAAACACTAAAACAAATTGCCAAGAAAAAGAAAAAAGCACTCCCCAATCATGACTGTCAATGACAACTAGGCAGAGTCAATGGAGATTGGCTTAAAAGTTAGTGAATTCTTGAAGCTAAGAAACATTATTAGTTGCCAAGACCTGCCAATATAGGAATATTATGTCATTTTATAGTCCTAAAATAAAAATGTATCTCTAATTTTAGAATGGATTAAAAAGAAAAATGTATCTCTAATTTTGAAACAAATGGAGTATAATACAATTGGAGATATTATCGATGCAGACTCAGTACACACTAAAAATAGAAAAAATCCTTAGTGTGAGCTTCCAAAATCTGCATATAAATATATAGATCTAAACTAACCATTTCAAAAAGATATTAGATGCTAAAAAACCTACTACCGCACATGAAAGTACTTTTAGAAAGGAAGCTGGTTTTCTTAAACTAAGTGAAGAAGAACTAATACAGTTCATATATAAGGTTGAATATATCCAAGATTCACAATCAAATGACTGTTTAAGTGTAACCTTATCTACCACATCAACAACCTCCATCGGACAAATAGCCTTCAAAAACTTAAATAGAATAGCAGCAGTTTGATACGCTTGTGTAAGCCGAGCACTAAATCAAATAAGAACAATCTTGTATTAGATAAAGGCATGAAGCACAAGCTAACTAGGGATGCACCTCGAACATAATAATCATAAGAACATCACCACAATAAGATTATTACCGATCAGCTTTATCAGCAGCATAGTTAAAAGGCTGTACATACTTTTTATAATAGTGTGGATAAAAACTCTTCCTTTCACGAGCATCACTTTTTGTTCTTCTTCCTAACATTGTTGTGTCATTTTCCTGACAGGAATAAAGGTATCTTCATTATATTAATTTGACTAAAATCTTGGAGATTTAAGTAAACAAACAGTACCACCAACTTAGTCAACCACATTATAGATGAATGTATCACATACAATTATGAAAAGAATAAATAGCATATTTTCTGAGGAAACATTTGTCAATGCTTTCAAATTTGCCCTAAATATAATGCAATCTGAAGTTTTGGCTTGTATAGATCTAGCCTTCTATCCAGATTAGATGTCTTTTGATTATTTGTCAAGATCACGTATTGAGTTACACCTAGGTCTTCACAAGAACAAGCCTAACTTTGTTCACACCATTGATTTTTTTTTATCGACAAAAAAGTGACTAACTGATTCACACCATTAATTTTAAAGGATACAATTAAGAAATATAAGAACATTAGTTGTAGTCTGTAGACAGGGATGCATAGAATCGGCCTGATTCCAGTTCAAATGTGTCATACTCAACATATATTGGAAATAAGACGTCTACCAAAACTTGGAAAGAAGGCTGCATGTTTTTCGGTTTTTTATGGAAACTGCAATATATTTATATATAACACAATATACTGTAAAGTTTAGTTACTTTTGAGGGAACTCAGTTGTTAAAAAAGGTACACGCAATTTTGAAAACATAAGTCGTATACCATTACCAAATCACAGCAAATAAACTTTATAAGCTAGCTTTTTATAATCTTGGTTAAGATGCTAGGTTTTTGATTCTTTAAGTCATTTTAAGTCATTTTAACAAACACCTAGCTTGCAAAATTTTAGGAGGCCAAAACCAACACTACAATTTCAAAACCCTCCCTTAGCAAATTAAGGAAAAAATAAGTATACATTGGTAAGATATTTACCTGAACAACAGCAGGAGATTCAACGCAGTAGCACCTGGAACAAAATCCAAAATCCTACACTAAACTGAATGCCTAAAAAGCTCTAAAAATAACGAACAATTAAACAAAGTTGAATGCTCTCTACAATTAAAGACAGATGCGAAGAGAAAGAAAAAAACCTACGACTCAAACAAGGTACAGAGCTGATTCCTATTCTGAAATTATAGATTGAAGAGAAATAAATTCATGTTTGAAATCATTAGGGCTTGGTCGAGCGATTGGAGAAGATTATTGTGCGCGTTCGGAAACATTACCTAAAAGGACTTGGTCGAGCGATTGCAGAAGATTATCGTGCGCAGAAAGAATTTTGTAGAAGAGGCGAGATCGAGCAATTGCAGATTTGTGTCTGTGATGGTGAAGATGAGGAGACAACGCTGATGAGACGAGAGGGTTTAATGAGTCGAATGGAATGACATCGGTATAGTATTTAATTACCAAATATTACTCCTTCCGTCCGTCCCGGTATAAAAGTTAATTTTTTAGTATATTAATAAAAAAGATAAAATAATAAAATTATTTATATTTAAATTTTTATTTAATTACATAGTTTTTTACATATAACTAGTGATACTCCATAAATATGCATAGGGAATAAAAATATGACAATTAATATTAAAGGTATTATGGGCAAATTATTATAAAAAATAGATTATTTAAGGTAAGTAGACATTTAACTTGGGACTATCTAAAATAGTAATAAAGACTTTTATCCTGCGACGAAGAGAGTATTATCTTTGTACTACAATATTTAATTAGTATAACGCATACATATACTTATAGAATTTATTATAGCATACAATATTTTATTTTATAAAAAAATTATATACTTTTGATATTTAAAAAATATTTTTAGTAAACTAATGTATATATCAATATATTGATTATGATTATGAAAAAAATTAATATTTTTTTTAAAAAAATATTTCAATTCATAATATATATTATTATATAAATGGTATATTTAAAAATTATTTCTATCAATTATTATACAAGAAAAAATTACATTTGCAATATTTGACTTTTAATTAGAGAAGTGTTTATCCTCTGATATGACAGTTTAAATACTCAATCTGATATGACACGTCTAAATACTCAATCTCTGCCTACAACCCAATCTAACTAGATCGAAAAATAAAAAATAATAAAGGATTATATTTAAAGCGAATTAGCTTAAATATAACTCTAATAAATCGTCACAAATTCCATCCGAATTAATTGACTTTTAACGATAAGAATATTTAAAAAAAAATCTTCAATTATTCACGTGTATACGCTAAATAATACTTGGGGCCCATATAATTGTAATACAACGAGTTAGTTATAATCGAATGATTAGTTAGTCCTATCAGCAGAAAGTCAATGTTTTAGATACTTATACAAGTTCAAATTAATATTGTTCTTGATTTTTTAGATACTTATTGAAATGTTTAATATATTAGATAATATATATTACAGAATTATATATGATAATAATATCATAAGTATGTGTGTGGACCACACACATAGTCCACACACATACTTATGATATTATTATCATATTTTTATTTTTATTATTTTATTTAGTTTATGGTTTTTTAGATGATCTCGTAATAAAATTAATAAACGAATATGATAAAAACTAAGAATGTGAATATCATTACTTATAGTCCCTCCGTTAATACATATTTCGACAAAATTAAGTTCATATTTCGGTTATTAATCGAATAACCGAATAGTATAATTCGGTTATTCGGATTTCGATTAGTATATTTCGAATACTTGTTCAGATACTGAAATTGTATGAAATTCGGTATTTGATTATAACCGAATAGACAATCAAACTTCGGTTATAACGGATGTAACATTACTAGGGATATAGTAGAAATAATAAATCAAAAAATACAAAATGAAACATAAATTATTTAAAAAATAATAACAATAATAATAATCAAACATTAAAAATAACCAAACAATAGATAAATGTAAAAATAATAATAAAAAAGTTAAAAACTAATGTATAAATATTTAAGAATATAATTAAAATATAAATTTAAAATTTTAAAATTAAAAACTAAAAAAGTATCTCACATTCACAATATCACTTACCTTGATACACTATAATTTTTTAACCAAAATTATTTCAAAAAATAAAAATAAAAATTAACAACCAAAATAAAAATTAAAGTTTAAAAATTAATAACTAATGTATAAAATTTTAAAATAAATTTAGGAATATATTTAAAATATAAATATAAATTTAAAGTTTAAAATTTAAAATTTTAAAAATGAAATTAAAAATTAAAACTAAAAGATATTCCACATTCACAATATTCACCGACCGTATAATTGATATACGATAATTTTTTTAACCAAAAACACAAACTCAAGAAAAAAAGAAAAGAAAAAAAAAACTCATATCAAATCAAAGCTTAGATCCTATCAGATAACAGAGGTAGGAATAGATCTGTAGCATTGAACTTCACACTCCTCCCTAAGCGAACACCTCCACCAATTAACCGAAGCTATCTTCGTACCAGACGATCGGATTTGCCGGCCCAACAACGTACATATGCTTCCGGCATAGATATTCTTCTGCCACCACCGCCGCCGCCCAAAGTTTCATTTACCAGAGAGAGGTATTGCTAATTCATTGTTACTTGTACCGTGATCACTCTTTATAGGGCACTTAGAGATTTATGTAATTGAATCTGATTCAAGTAAGATAAATTAGAGTTTCTCTCGCTTTTTAGTATTAATTGCAAAGAAAGTATGATATCTCCCATTTGTTGTGTGTGTGATGAGATGTAATCCAATTTCCAAAGGGATTCCCTATTGAATGGGTTTCGTGAAGGTGGAAGCTGCTTTGACAAATTTTCGTGAGGTTTTAGTTTGGTTTGAGGCTCAAAATGAGGTCTTTCGATTGTGAACTGTTCTGAAATTTGCCATTAATAGCACGACTAGTACGCGCCTTCTGAATTTGGAAGAGTCTCTTGCTGTAATCGTGCTTTTGCCTTTTGCTGTAACCAATAATTAAGCTGATGTCTATACTTTGGATAATAATCTAGTGTTTGGAGTAAGATACACACTGTGGGACCAATTCTAGAGTTGAAGAGGATGTGTTAGGCGATAATAATGCTTCTATCATTATTAGTTAACTGTTTTATCAGAAGCAGGATTTGAGTTCCAAAAGTGCATTATAAATTTTTTTGTCATTAAAAAGTAGAATACTAAGCAAGAAATAGTATAGTTTGCACTAGCAATGGTCTGCTTTTTGCCATTAGTTAGTATTTCGGATTACCATTTAGCTTTTGGGTCTGTACTCTAGTTTTAAATTTGATACAAAATGAAGTGTTGTAGTTCAGATTAGTCTAATTTGAATATGCAATACCAAATTGTTATAATGTGCTGGTAACGACACGTAACATGACATTCTTAATTGTAAATGTGAGGACTCTTTCAAAGTCTGACATATTAAGTCCAAAAGTGAGCGGTAGTTCTTAAGACTTAAGAGAACAGAATGCTTTATATTGTGGCTACCGACTAGATGTTTTTGGGTTTAAATTAAAAATCCTTAATAAACATATGGGTTTGATTTATTTACATTGAATCCACTCTCCCCATTCACCAACCTGCACCACAGCACCAGGACACATTTTTTTTTAAAAATAAAAATATTTTCAATAGTTAGTTAGTGTAGACTATCGAGTAGACAATATACCTCTGTTTTCGTAGCTTTGAGGGAGGCCACAGATGAACTTGTGAATGTAAGCTTCTTTAGCAGCTTCTTCAATCTGAGCCCATGAAGCATCGGAATTTCCAAATGCAATATTCTCCCTGATGCTCCTGCCAAACAGTGCTGGCTTTTGACCCACCAAGGCTGTTATACAAAAATGGTGGTTCCTGTACTCCTGGACAGGTACACCTTTCTCGTTTTAAAAGCTAAAACAATGCCATGGAAGTATAATTACACCTTTCTCATTTTAAAACAATGCCATGGAAGTATAATTACAATAATTCCATAAGAATAACACATTGGTGAAACTATTGGTGTTTCATCAACTTCACTGATAGCTAGACCATTCTGTCATGACAAAAATAAAGGATGCATGATAATCTAGACCATTAAGCAAACAGGTGCTGCACATTCTGATATCGAGACCATTCTGATTCTGCAAACAGGTGTTGCATGCCTGCACATGGATAATGTGAGTAGTCAGTAAGAAGGACTGCAAATAGGTGCTGCACATGTCCTGCTGCTGCTGGCCTGCTGAGTGCTGGCTGCTGCAGTGCTTCACAATTATTTTATTGCAAATAGCGAAGGGATTTTTACTAGTAGACTCGTTCATTTATCTGTGACTTATATAGTTGTAAATTTCCAGATAGTTGTTGCATTTCCAGATGATGGAGCTTGGAAGCGATTTCACAAACAATTGGCTCACTTTCCAATGGTTCGTTAACATCCTTAGAGCATTTGTACTCTTGATTTATATACTCTTTCATCTTTTTCCGTCTTTGATGTTGTCCAACGACAGGTAGTTTGTGCAAAGGTTCGTGAAGGTGATAAGCGTATAGTTCGGCCGAAAGAGGGTAATCCTGCTGGTTGTCATGTGGTTATTGTTGACGATCTGGTGCAATCAGGAGGTACTTTAATTGAGTGCCAGGTATTTCTTTTTTATTTTTCTTACAAATCATGTTTATAGTAGCACAAACTATTTTTCTATAAAGCATTTGTACTACAGCAAAAGCAGAAGATGAAAGTGGACATCCTCACCCACCCCCCACCCCCCCCCACCCCACCCCCCCAAAAAAAATAAAAATAACAAAATAACAAAATAAATAAATAAATCAATCTTGTGGCTAGTTGCAACAGGGTGCTTATGTTGTGGTACTTCTCTATTCCCTTTACTTTTGACTCATGTTTTATTCTGAATTAGGTGAAAATATATGGATAAATGTTTCGTAAAAATATATTTCCGAAACTTCTCTCATGTATATTCATTTTTAGCTATATTTGTATCCATTTCATTTATCTCCATAAAATCACAATTGTAAACAACTTTTTAGAAGATCATAGTTTGTTGGCTAGCCATCATCCAAAATGTTGGGACTGATATAGGGCACGCCAACATGAACTCAGATGACAATTATTACTTTTGTTTCTTTCCCTTTGACTCCTAATCTCTATTTATATTACCAGAAAGTTTTGGCAGCTCATGGAGTAACCAGGGTGAGTGCATATGTCACCTTAGTTGGGTAATTTAGTGCATTTGGGAATGATACCATTTTTTGAGGGAAATTTTTTACATATTTGCTTCAGGAATAAGGATACGTATATATTTTGGAACTTTTAGTTTCATAGTTTTTTGGATGTTTAGAAACTTGTGGGTTAACATTTAAAAATTAGAAATAGCTGATACAGAGAGACTGTGATTGCTTACAATTGCTTGCTCTCAATATGCAAAACAGACTTCAAAAGTCACCTCTTAATTAATTTGCTCCGAACACATCACCCTTCTGTTGGGCAGGATTCAAATTGATCAGAGCAGTACATGTTTTATAATTATCCTTTATCTTAAATGCTATTATGGTATATTTTAGGCATAATCTTATAATTGTCATACACTATGAAACTTAATTTTTTAAAATCCTTTTAGATTTCATATAATTTGTTCTAATTCTTATCTTCTTCATTGTAGTTTCAAGAAAGAACTGTATATTTGATCAACCCTATTGACCTCAAGCTCGGGAGTCTTACATTTTTGGCATAATCAACTACATAGTTCATGAAGCATGCACAAAAAGTCTTGCTCCTAGGAACAAGTGAAGCAACATGCGTTGAATCTGTTACATGAATCATAAATATGGTTATGTTGGTTGGATAATGGATAGTGGATAACGGAGCACAACATTTGTGGTTATGGACTGCAAGTTCAGTGTAATATGTGGATAATACTTAGTTTTGCACCCATCACTTTCATATGTTGTTCTCCAAATATATGGATTATATATCTTTTGAGGTTTCTTTGTATTTTCCACACTAATTTTAGTGTATAATATTCTTTTGAAAATGATATTATTAATTTTTGCAATGGGTTGACTGAAATATGTATACTTTTTTGCTATTTATATTTAAATGAGATTTTGAATTTAATTGTACTTATAGATTAATACAATAAATTAGTGAATATAAAACTATATAAATTGGAAATAAATTATAATTTGTGTTAAAATTATAATTCGCGAAAGAATTTTTCTCTCAATAAATTGAAAAAAACATTCACAACATGTAACTATTGAAGGAAACTCTCCCCTCGTGAAAATGAATTTATTCATTGTAAAATATTTATTGTGAGGGAAGTTATCTTTTACTAAATAAAATAAATTCTTACAAAATATAATTTGCGAGAAAAATATCTTTGACAATATATCATTCACAAAAGATATGTAGTCACTAACTTAGTGAAGAATATCTATTGCGAGGAGTTCTAATGTGAGCGATTGTGCGAAGGAAAAATTCCTTCACAACTAATCATTTGTGAGTGATATACCATATATTGTGAATGATTTGTCCTTCATTATAAGCCATTTTTCTTGTAGTATATATTGCATAATTATATATGTAATATACATATCCACACACATACTTATGATATTATTATCATATTTTTATTTTTATTATTTTATTTAGTTTGTGGATTTCAGATGATATCATAATAAAATTAACAGATGAATATGACATAAACTAAGAATGTGAATATCATTACTTATAGTCCCTCCGTCTCATGTAAAACGAGTTATTCAAGAAGAAATAAAATAAATAATAATTTAAAAATACAAAACGACGCGTTTTGAAAAAAAAAGGGGCGAAATGTGCTTATTGGGTTATCTTAATTTAGGGCAACATTTTAATAGTCGTTGCAAAAAAATGTACAGAATACTCAACGAAAGAAAAATTGTTGACAATGAATGTGGTCTATATTAGGCTACAAAATATAGCAACAAAAAATATTTCGTTGCCCATGATGAGAAAAAATCAAGTGGCCGGAGATAAATTTTTACCGCCAACAAAAAAGTAAATAGGCGGGAATTTTTTTTCCCAACTAACGAATTGGCAACAAAATTTTGCAACGACCTATGAATTTCGTTACGAAAAATGAAAGTCTTTCACAAACTGCAACGAATGACAAATTTCGTTGCTAAACATGTATTTTTGGCAACGACTTTATAAGTCGTTACTCGAAAAATCGTTGCCGAATGTCCATTTTTTTGTAGTGTATTACATTCATTTCTAAAAAAAATTAAAAAATGATGCAGTCTTCAGAGCATTTGCCACTGTTGAAATGACGGTTTATTTCATACAAATCTTACAGTCTTTAATGCAGAAATAAAGCAGAATTTGAATGACAGATTGATCATTCAAACAATAAACTTGGGTATCCACATTTTCCTACGTAATCACATCCCATCTGAAAGTTGCAGAAAATTAAAATAATTGGCAGAAAGGGCTGGGAGCAAAATGGCAATTGTATCGAATTGGTGAAGAGAACTCCAAGAAAAGCTTAGACCCAGCGCCATGATCACAGAGAGAAGGATGCCGGAAATAATGGTGAGAGAAAGTAGAGAAAGAAGAGGATGCCATAAATAAATAGTGGGTGCCATTAAATAGAGAGGAGTAAATAGGGTGGTTATAATTCTCCTTGATTTAAGGGATAATGATTTAATGAGTTTATTCTTGTTGCACTCTTTTTGTAATTATTTTATTAGTACATGTAATTATTTTATTAGTGCACTATTCTTGTAATTTTTTACTAATTGTTGTATATTTCTGTAAAGAACCTATAATTCTAAGCCTATAAGAAGGGCAGGCCTAACTCAGTAAAAGACACGGAATACATTGTACTTGAATTGAAGAAGAAAAATTATAATATTATATATTACATAGTGCTGAGAATAAAAATTATATCCAAGTTGCTGCGTAATTGAAGTCTCTGATAATTTCCCAGCTTGTATTTGTACGTATCTCTCTTTACCTTGATCATTGTATTTATAGTTGAGCCTTGCATTGTTAATTGATTAATTACTTTGATCATAGTAATTCTCTATTATAATTTGTTAATTTGAATAGACTAAGTTTACAGTCTAGGAAGTTTTAATCCAGATTAGATTAGGGCGTATTACAAACAGGTTCAAGGAAACATAAGTGATTGGGGGTGCATAGGTGCACAAGGAGCAAAAGTGCTCAAGTGGTTTAAGGTTTTAAGGAACTTGGTTTGTAAAAGAGACAAATTGTAATTCAAATAAATTAATAAAGAGTCTCTAATACTAGTTGGTATTGGACGTGGATTAGGCCACTAGAGTAGAGGTTAGAGACCGAACCACGTAAAAATTCTTTGTATGCTTGATTGTGTTTATTTTATTTGTTAACTAGAAACTTAATTTTGAATTGAAAAATATAGTTGATATATTTTAATCAAGATATAAATCAGTTTAATAAATTATATTAATAAACTGTTATTAGTATAATATATTAAGGTTATTAAACTTGCAAGTTGAGATCACACTATTGCATTCTGCACCGTTAATCCAATAAACTGAATTCGTAAATATAACATACTGTATTGTTATCCAGTAAACTGAATTCGTAAATATAGCACATTGCATTGTGAAAAATAAAAATA
Source organism: Aralia elata (assembly GCA_034770075.1). NCBI lineage: Eukaryota > Viridiplantae > Streptophyta > Magnoliopsida > Apiales > Araliaceae > Aralia > Aralia elata. The sequence goes on from CM068379.1 coordinate 14,864,218, forward strand.
AAAATTGGACATCGTTTGTTCCCATACTTATTCAACCCTCCTTCTAAGTGTGTCTATCTGAATTTCAATTTCTTTTATAAGGACTTTACAAAGCTTAGGACCAAACATATATTAATCCTTTCATTGCATCAATTAAGTTGTATTTAACAATAGATATGCAATTCATATAGTTATACAAAGAAATCACACATATCACATTGACATAATTACATTCACATGATCACTTAAGCACATATAATCACATACACTCATGTGGTCATATAAGCACGTAATCACATTAACATATAGACACAGTCACATAATCACATAGACAATTAAGCACATAATTTCATTCACATAATCACAACACTTATCATCATCAAATCAATTAGGCTTCAACAATCTCTCCCTATTTGATGATGATAAAAACCAACAATTTTTAACACTTACTGTTTGCTAGGAAATTAAATAATGTCTTAAAATACAGTAAGGTACTGTATTGTTAATTCAAAATGATGAATTCATTAATTTAAACGATAGTGCTTACATAGTCTACTTACATCCAAAAGATATAATAGTGACAAAATTACTTAGTACTTACTTACTCACTTACTTGCTCATTTTGCTTCTTCCAAACTTCTGATTTTTTGGCTGGTCTTCTGTCATTTGGACTCTTCTTTTATTCTTCTCCCCTTAATCTTGCTCGATCTTCTTTAAACTATTTACTCCCCTATTTGCTCCTCCCCCTAACTTTATATACTTATACTTCTCCCCTTACTACATTATCTTCATTCCCATATTCTTTGCACTATGCCTTCATTTTCTGCTCTTCCTTTTATTGTCTTCTCCCCTTTTTTGTCATCATCAATTTTTCTGTCACCTTGGTTAATTGTCTCTAAATGCAGACCTGAGTTCAAAATTTTTATCTGTTACAGTCTTTAAAGAGGCCTCAGTCTGCTGGTGAAGATGTTGAACAAACTGTTGTTACTCCTGATATGTTCTCAAGAATCGATCTTCCATGAGAGCATCTTCCAAGAATAGATTAACTGGTATGGCAACTGTATCCTGAGGATGTTGGGATGAGGATGGAATATCAGAGGAGTTTAGTGGAGTGGATTCTAGATTTGGTGAAGGAAATAGAAAGGGAATAGGTACAAGAGTTGGTGTATAAAATGGAGTGTTATGATCATCAATCACAGCGTTTTGAGACTCAACGATTGGAAGGATAAATAAATTTTCATGGTTCGTAGAGTGTTGGGACTTTACGACTGGAATAGTAGTATTCTGATAATTGTTCGCAGAGTGTTGGGACTCTACGACCAGAGAGTTGGTGTAAGTATGAGATTGCTCGAGGATCGTAGGGGAAGACTCTACGACCTCTTCATTTTGATCAAAAGATGAAGGAATAGATGATTAATGTACGAACAGAGTTGAGATAGGAATTATCTGAGAGTTCTGGTATTTTGGATAGAAGGGTTTGTTGATGATTAACAAAGTTGCAAACGACAGAACCTTTGGAACATTATGTGCAACAAAAGTGAGATTGGGAAACACAGAATAACTCCACCTTATGGAACTTTGATCATTCAAATATATAGCTTTCAACAAAGGCAAATAGGAATGAAATTTAGCAACTGCTCATTCTCATGATCGTGGAGAATGGTAGTGCTTTCCATACTCACCTCCTTTTCATCTTCTTTTCAATTTGCCTTAATCGATATTTGTCATGTTGCTTCTTCTCAATCTTCCTCATTCGTCTCTCTTCCTTGAGCTTTTTTTCTATTTTCTTTCTCTTCTTCTTCTCCTTAGGACTTGTGTTTGCTTTCTTCGTTACTCTTGGTTTTGACCTTTTTCTTTTCTTTGATTTCTCTGATTTAGAGCTTAAAACTTTCATCATTTGCTCTTCTTCACCTGCTTGGAGCTCTGGTTCATCAACTATTGCAACCTCTTTATTACTTTCTTGAGGTTCAGGTGAATAAACCTTTGTATCCACTTCTTTTAAATATTCTACATACTGTTATGTTATTCTAGAAAGAATCAACAAATTCATACGTTATCACATCCAGATTTAATCATAGATTTCCTCTTTCAATTCCATCTAAGATATCAGATTAATTGCTAGCTAGACAATTAACAATTAAGCACGAGATATGATAAACAACTCAATAGGATCAATAAACGTAAATAGAGATAAATAAATTAATGCATAGCAAAAGGTTCCATTGTATCCCTAATCAACAATTTAGTTCATAATCTTACTGAAAACCATCATCTCAAATAGCAAGAACATTCAAAGGTTCAAATAATGAAAATAAAGAGAAGAATATGAAAATCTATCAAGCTTGTTAATCTTCTTAATCTTCAAAATTTGATCTTCTAGTATTCTCCAATTTAATCTTCCAGTTCTTCAGATGTGATCTCCAATCCTTGTTATGTTCTTTTTATAAGTCATCTTCTTTTCATCCAAGGTTGCGGCTCATTGGAATCCTTTTTGGAATTGAAAAACTTCAAAACTTCGGCTAGGTTAACATGGATTCGCAGAACTAGGCTTCGGCCTCAAAATGAACTAGGAAACTAGGCCCCGACCTCAAAATGAACTAGGAAACTAGGCCCCGACCTAGTTCCTGATGCTGAAATTATGATATTGCCACTGCTTTTTGAAAAAATGCCCGATTCGTCCCTGATTCACCTTTCCCTGCAAAATACACACAAAAACCAATAAAATGCACTAAAAAGACTTAAAAGCCAACAAAATAATAATCCTAAACATATCCAAGGAATGGTTCAGATTAATTCTTGCAATAAAGCACACGGATTGCCAAGGAATACTGATAAGTTTGAAAAATTCAAGTTATTTAGCCCAGGCAAAAAATTGTTAGTCATTTTGCATTAAATGCCCACATGCTAAATCTTTCAAATCTTTTCTCCCAGTACATGCACTTTAATTTGGACTTGTCCCAATATGAATGTCACATAATCTTGGCAGCATATTCGGTCAACAAGAGTGGAGACTTTTAAGCCTTCACTTGGTCACAAGGACATGCACATGTATAAACATATATAATATATATACTTATATATTCGGTATATATATATATATATTATATGTTATTTTTCTTTTTGCCCATAAAAGATTTTTGAAAGCTTTAACTTTTGACAAATAAATAGGAGTTCTTCTTACCTTAGGAAATGTTGCTTTATGAATTAATTATTTTAACACTTGATATTAAATTATCAAGGTCAAGAAAATTAATTCAATAGGATTTGAAAATATTTTTAGGTCAAAGTAAATAAGATAATAGAAAATTGTTAGAATATAAATCCTATGGAGAGGATTCTAATATTTACTAAACCTATTTACTAATTATTGTTATCAATAAAATAATCTTAAAAGTTGGAGACCTATCAATCTCCCCCTTTTTAATGATGACAATAATTAAAAATATTTTCTACTAAAGACTCCCCCATAATTTATGAAGCTCCCCCTTGGATCATGAATCAGTTTAAAAACATTTTCTATTTCTTAAGACATTTATTACAACAGCAGTTCATCACATGGCAGTTTTATAAATTATCTCAACTATTAATACTTTAATATTTTCTACTCCCCTTCATTTGAAGAATAGTTTTAATTAACCTACTCAGTTTAAATAAAACTAAACTATTTATCCTGTAACAGTTTATATGATCAGTATACAGTATATATATTTTTCTTCTCCCCCTTTGTCATCATAAAAAATGATGGGGAAAAAGAAAGATAGCAGACCCTGCAAGAAAATGTTAGTGTTTATAACCTGCAGAAGAGTTAGTAGCAGAGATAAGAGGAAAAAGCTGCAGAGATACTACAGTAGTAACTTTTGACAGTATTTAGTTATTACAATCATCCCAAATAGTTAGTAGCATATATATAAGTTATTACAGTCATCCCAAATAGTTAAAACTCTTCTAAGTTGGTTTGAAAGATTATCACCAGGTGGAGATTTGTCTAGGGGTCAAAGTGGTGCAGAACTTGTACTAGCAGAAAAGTGACATGGAGGCATAGACAGCTTTTGATTTTCCATCAAGAAATACACCATATCCTTAAGATGATGTACAAACTGTTGTATATCATCTACTTTCTCCATTATGTTACTTTGGTTATGCAATATGAGTTGATTCATGCTATTGAGTGTGTTTAATTTTGAGGTCAGATTAATAGTAGACTCAATAACTTCATGATCAGGAGGTTTAAAAACAATCAGAGGTTGAGGAGGAAGATGCAAGCGAGAGACAATATTACTGCTTAGGACAAGTTGAGACTGATGATGAATGACATTGATTTCCAGATATTTAAATATGTGTGTAAGAAGGAGACCAAACCCAAGACAGTTATTATGAAAGCAGTACTCAAAAGAGGTCAAGAGAAGATATGCTAAATTGTAAGGCATGCATTCAATGATAACACATTTGATAAGTTCCAAATCAAAAGGAAGCAAAGTTCTATCTTCCCTTACTGGCATAAGGTTTTGTCTAAGAATCTTGCCCAAAAACTGACACTGAGGAGTTAAAAATTCGACCCCAATTTTAGTAGGAAAATAAAATAGAAGGGCATGCACAAGTTGATCAGTCACAATGGATAAATTATGTTTAAACAGCAGACAGTCATTAACAGATATCCCAATTGGATGCAGATATGCATTGATTCTAGGTAAGTCCAGCATGGATGGATGAAGATATAAAACATTAATAAGAAATTTCTCTTCAATAATATATGCATGACTTTGAATGCAAGTGTTTATACTAGTTAGTAAACTAGTGGAGTCTCTATTAAACACCATATGAGCATAAAATTCAGACATGAGACCTGAATAAATATGACTATCTGTGAATGTGACTAAAACAATCCCATCCTATATTTTTCAGATTTTCAAGTAAATTAGGAAAGCTATTTAAAGTGATACCTAGACTTGGAGTAAGATTGTGTCTCATGAGCCTATACTTGGCCTGAGCAGAAGTAGTAACCAAATGAGGTACACAAAGGGAAGGGTGAATTTCAGAATACAAAGCAAGCTTCTTTCGTTTAGAAGAATAGACAAATTCCATGATTAAGACACAAGCAGAAAGAAATATGCAATGAAACTTAGAGAAGATAAGACTCACAGGAATGTGATGATATATAAGTATGAATGCAGCATGCTTTATCAATATTAATTTATAGAAGAGGTAGATAACCAGAGATGTTAGTTCAAAAATTAATAAAAGGATAGGCAAAGTGACTGACTCAAGAAGACACACACAGAGCTAAGAGATAGATTTCATCAGTAAATACATAGAGAGTTTTACAAATAATCGCCCCATACTTTGAACTGTAGCTTACTTTTCCAAAGACATAATAGCATTTAAGTCAAATAGTAACACATAGTTAAAAAAAATCTGGAAAGTAATATAAACTCAATAGAAAATCTTTGACCTAATTGTGAACCAATCTATATAGTTCATTTGAAAACACATTTTAATTGGAGAACAGAGCAAAAGAATTTCCACAGTATAAATCATGTAGTTCAAATATAACAAAAAAAACAACAACTGACAATAGAGTTCAGCACATACAAAAATATGTAGTCACCAAACATTTATGTCAATCATCAAATGTACATGTAACCAAATGTACAGATCTCAACTGGGCATATCTTGAATATCAATAGCTTAATATTATACGGCAAACATATTAAGCCCATAAAAAAATATACACATGATTCTAGAATTTCAGTCCCAACTGATCACTATGAGTATGTATCTCTATGGACAATTGACTCAAATAGTTTAAGCAATTATAAATGAATTCAGACAGTAGTTCCCCTTTTTTTTAAAAAAAAAAATTGAGTATAGTTTGAAAACAGAGAGAAGGATATTTAAAAGATAGCAAAAGAAACCCAATTGTTGACAGAGTTCAGCTCTCACAAATAAACTATCACATAAGATATATTAATTTTAGCTCAATAAAGCTCGTTAGTGGACATCAGTATCCACTCTCAACCAAGCAATGCAAATAATATCTATCTCCATATGAAATTACTAAAGGAAAATTACAGAGAAATTACCTGAGCATAGCATGCTTTTTATTAGATGAAGAAATACCGTGCCTTTCCAATACAAACTCAGATAGCCATTCATACACATTGTAGTACGGATAGATAGATGTGTATATATATGTTTATATATATATATATATATAAGAAGCCGTTTTGTATGTATATATACAAAAATATAACAAAAAATTAAAATTTTTATTTGAGATTAATCAGATCTGGAAAATATTTGGACAGATTAAAACTTTTTGGAACCCTAAAAAAATCGACAGATAGATTTGATAAATCTATTTCTTGAAAGAGCTTAGATCAATCTATTAAAACTTGAAGAAATCATAATAAAAAACGAGGAAGTTAAACTTGTGAAAGCAAAAAAAATTGAGCTTTTTGACTAAAATAATCGTTGAGAGTGTAATTTGAAGGATGAGAAATTGTTTGATCAGATTAGTTTTGCCAAAATCAACCTAGATCTAACGATTTTAGCTAGCAGAAGATCTAGGGTTAAAGATCATTTAGAGAAAGAGAGAAACGAAGCGGCTGGAGAGAGAGAGAGAAGAAAAGAGAAAAGAAGTAAAAAATAAAAAATTTCTATTTATAGTTAGGGCTAACTTACTGATCCAATGGTTGGAAATTAATTTCAAAATAAATTAACGATTGTGATTAAACCTGAAGTTTAAGTGTGTGTAATGACCGAGTAAGCTTTGATCCAATGGTTGAAATGAATTTGTGCTTTCTCTGATGATCGGACGGTTGCCATACTTGATCCGTGTGAAACGTTCTGATTGGTTCAAGTTGAAATACACGGATTAATGCTTTCCACCATTGGATTTGAGTTAGTTTGATCCAACGGTTCAGATGAAGTCAGGAATATATATATTTTAGAAACTAATTTAAACACAAAAGAAATATTTAATAAAGTGAATGTTAACAGTTTAACTAATTAAATAAAGTAATATCTATTACTAATACATAATGTAGATAGATAAATATTATAAAGAAAAATCATTAATAAATATTTAAAATCTTTTTATAATAATATTTTTTTAAAGAAAAATATTTTATAAATATATATATATATATATATATATAAATACTTAAGCTTAGTTGTACCTTTCTTTTGAGTTCAGTTTTATTCTATGATCTGGTCTTGAAACAATGACCTCTTTCTCACCTCACAAGTACACTAGAGACCCAACTCCCAACTGACCTCTCTAAGACTCTGATCTTGGTCGAAGAATTACTCGTCTTCCTCACAGATAAACTCTACCCTTTTTCCTTTTACAAAAAGATTTGGTAAAGATATGCTTCTTAAATAGGCAGATAGTAATTAGAGATCAAGTAATTATATAAAAGTTTAATAACTTTTATATGTGAGAAATGTGCTTCTGTGTAAGTAGATATAAATTTATGCTTGATTATAAAAGTTTATATAACTTTTATACTTATGTGAATATGCTTCTTAATTAAGCAGATGAATCAATTTATACTTAAGTCAAAAATACTTCAGTATAAGCAGATATATAGTTTAATGCAAATTTATAAAGAATTATTTATTCTTTATAATAAAGAATATGTTTCTATGGATTAAAAGATATAACTTTTAATTTTAGATATTATGTAACAAGTATTCTATAAATAAATGAATTTATGATCAAATACTTGTGATGACAGATATCAAGTATAATAAATGAATCAGTTAAACAATACTTGATATACCAAATAAATTTGTTTAACTCAAAAAATATATAATAATATATTTAATCTATTATGTTAGTAATTATAAATAAAGCCACTCTGGATTTTAAAGACCGTTTGGATAATTCGCACAAGAAGAAAAAATTTAAATTGTATCAGTATCTAAGTACTGACCAAATTTATAGTTTTACAATTAATATTTATATAAATATTTTTGATAGGTCACTTAGAATTTTAAATACCGGTCGAAAAGATTACCGAATTGTTTCAATATTTAAGTGATGATCTATTTTTCAATATTTATATAAATAATATTAATAAAAGGCCACTTAAGACTTTGAGCACTCGTTCGGCTAATTCTCTCACTTGAGAGGAATATCTCCGCTATAGTCTCGGTGTCTAAGTACTGACTTTTTATTAATAAATAGATGAAATATAGATATATATATAATTGTGTATAACAATTTATATTTGTATATCTATAAATCTAAATAAGTAAGAGATAATTCAAATAAATCAAATCAAATAACTTATCTCAAATACTTAGACCAATTTTTTCTTCTCAAATGATTAGAACTTTGATAAGAAGAGAGAGAAAGCTTTTTAGAGAGAGAGTATGTAGGCAAGGAGTAAGCTTTTATTTTCAAGTGAATTGGCGAATAGAAATGAAAGAAAAGCCTCTTATTTATAGGATTTTGAGGTTAAGGGCAAAAAGGTAATTTTTCATTTATTTTTGAAATCCGAAGGCTTGGATTGTTAGATTTAGAAGGAATGGTTCGGATTAATTCTTGCAATGAAGCACACGGATTGCCGAGGAATATTGATAAGTTTGAAAATTTCAAGTTATTTAGCCAAGGCAAAAAATTGTTAGTCATTTTGCATTAAATGCCCACATGCTAAATCTTTCAAATCTTTTCTCCCAGCACATGCACTTTAATTTGGACTTGTCCCAATATGAATGTCACATAATCTTGGCAGCATATTCGGTCAACAAGAGTGGAGGCTTTTAAGCCTTCACTTGGTCACAAGGACATACACATGTATAAACATATATAATATATATACTTATATATATTCCGTATATATATATATATATATATATATATATATATATATATATGTATATATATTATGTTATTTTTCTTTTTGCCCATAAATGATTTTTGAAAGCTTTTGTTTGTGAAAAATAAATAGGAGTTTTCCTTGCCTTAGGAAATGTTACTTTATGAATTAATTATTTTAACACTTGATATTAAATTATCAAGGTCAAGAAAATTAATTCAATAGGATTTGAAAATATTTTTAGGATAATAGAAAATTATTAGAATATAAATCATATGGAGAGGATTCTAATATTTACTAAACCTATTTACTAATTATTGTTATCAATAAAATAATCCTAAAAGTTGGAGACCTGTCACTATGCTTTGCGAAATGAACTCTACAGCATATGCATCTACTCTATGATCCATTTGATGTGCTACGAACAATAGTTAACTCTGCGATCCATACTGACCTTGCAAACAGGCAGAGTAACTTTACGAACACTGACTTTTTGCGATGTTGTAGTAGACTTTACGATGGTTGCTTTAAGACTTTGAGCTGACTTTTGAACTCTTTTTTTGTTGAATGACTCTTAAAGTGTTCTGCGAACTTTAGTTCTTCCAACTGACTAGTCTTTACTTTATCTTTTGGAATGGACTCTGCGATTCTGTTGAAGCTTTACGATCATAAGCTTTATCGACTTATCGAAGTAACTCAACGAGCAATTAAGTCTAACAACTATACATCCGATTTTTATAATAAGATCAACCTAACATTATGATCATTTCAATCTAAGTCCTTTTACATTGTTTCATCATTAAGGACTTTACAAAACTTACTTAAAGAGCATTTAGATTACTCTACTTACAATCATTACGAACGTGCAGAGTAACTTTACGATAAGATCAATCTAATAACCTTGATCTTTTTATTCTAAGTCCTTATACATGTATTTCTTTTATAAGGACTTTACAAAGCTTAGGACCAAACATATATTAATCCTTTCATTGCATCAATTAAGTTGTATTTAACAATAGATATGCAATTCATCTAGTTATACAAAGAAATCACACATATCACATTGACATAGTTACATTCACATGATCACTTAAGCACATATAATCATATAATCACATACACTCATATGCTCATATAAGCATGTAATCACATTAGCATATAGACACATAATTACATAGATAATTAAGCACATAATTTCATTCACATAATCACAACAGTTATCATCATCAAATCAAATAGGCTTCAACATCTTCTTAACTTCATAGTAATTCGCGGGCAGGGTATTATCCCTAGGTAAGAACTCGCTGATAATAGCAAGCAAACTATTGAAACCTCTCTCACTGTAGTCATGCCCATTCTTGAAGTGTAAGAGATTCGTCAATGCAGATATCCTAGTGTGCTTATCATTTTCAGGATACAATGGGAACCCCGATTCAGATAGCATTTTGTAAAAGGTTGCAGCTGAATCATTTAGCTCTTGCTGAGCACTACTTGACAAATGCTCGTTTTCAGCCCAGTACGAATTAGTAGGGCCAAAAGCATCGACCAACATCTCCACGGCATCATAGTTATCGGCATATGAATCCTCATGAATTAGTTGGTCTATACTATCAGTCAGTTCTCTAAACTCAGCTGATTCTCCGTGATGAATCCATACCGAATACCCATCCACAACCCCACGTGAAAATAAGTCGAATTTAATTTCGTCGACTTTCTTCCAGATCATGTTTTTACACTTGAAACATGAGCATCTCATCCTTCCATTTGGATCATCAGTGTGTTCTATTGCTTTGTTCAAAAAATTGTACACCCCTTCACGATAAGCATCAACTAATTCCCTCCCATCAATCGGTATCCTACAGTACATCCAACTTTGGTCGGCTGACATCTTTAATTGAACAAAATACGCAATTAGCACAAAAATATTCATATATGTGGCCTATGCATGAATTCTATTTTCCTACTATCTTCACTCTACAGGGGTTAGGCTTCTATCCCGTTTCTAGATGCGTCTCCTCACTAGTGCCAACATGTTGAGCACATTTCTTTTGTTTCAAGAAAATTTCGACAGCACCTCCCCATAGTCTCCAAGTACATGAAATAGACTAAGATAGCTTAATCTAAGTATGCACTCGAAAAACATTTAGAGATAATAACCGAAAACTCCTCAAAATAAAAAAAACCGTATTCAACCCATTGACACCGACCTAAGTGAGAGACATAATATCCAATAACAATCTCAAACTGGGGACTATTCGACATTCACTCCTAATGAGTGAATGTCAAACGGGTTTCTAAGCTCCAAACTATGCTACATGCATAGGTATATATGTAGTTTATTGTAATTGTGAAAAAAATAAGCAAATGCTATTTAGTTTATTTTTTTAATGATAAACCAAGTAAATGATACTCAGTTTATGAGAACTATTATATATATGAATATATTATACTATTTTAACTTAACTTTATGTAGCAGTGGAACTAAGTAAATGCTACTTAGTTTATTATAAATAAAATAAGCGGGGCCCATAAATATGCCAAAACTTGCAATTACATAATTCAATTCTCACAAAAATTCCATCGAGACTTCCATTAGAAATAACAAATATGATAATTCAGTACCAATACCAATCATTCAACCAATCCGATGAACAACCAACAAATACCAACAATTGCAAATTCAATACCAACTTGAATGACGACTAATATCAGTAAATTCAATAGCAAATACCAACAACAACAGATGACAGAAAATGCAAGAAAATATATAAGTAATCAGCCTCATATCAATAGCAAATTCAATACATGACTAACATCGGCCTCAATATCAAATTATGTACATGCATATTGCACAAATTAAACCCAACTTGAATGATTCATGGCTAATATCAGTAACATACAACTGCCACTGCACACATATAAAATTAATTTAGGCAATAACATAAGCTGCCAATTGCAATCAATGTAGAGATATCCAAGCTGCTAATTATAGTTAAATATATGCAAATTAAGGAACAAAATTGGGGAAAAATTCTTGCTGCCTGTCACAAATACAACTAATCAATTTAATCTCAAAAACTATTTATGCAAGTTGCCAGTCAAAATTCCAAAACAAAATTGGGGAAAAAATTAAGGCAAAACCTTAAATACCCAAGCTGATTTTCAAATTTTAGCAAACAAATTGGGGAAAATTAATTAATTAACTTAAATGGGCTAACCTTTAAGCTTTAATTGATCGTAGAAGTGCTAAGTTGAAAGTGACCAGCTAAGTTGAAAGGGCAACAACTAAGTTGAAAGGGCTAAGTCAGCTCTGGAGGAGGAGAGGAGGAGGAAAAGGTAGGAGGAAGAGGAGTAAGAGGAGGTAGAGGCGGAGGCGAAGGCGACAGGGGAGAGGGAGGTGCAGAGGTGAGGTGAGCGAAAGAGAGAGAGAAAATGTTTGGTGTGGCGATGGGAGGGGATGAACTGATTTTGGGTTTTAATTAAGTTATTTTCATTGGAACTAAATTATTCTCGACAGACTTTCCGTCGGAATTAACAGAAATTTAGTCGAAATTATGGTTGGCGCTGGCGTCAAATTTGCGCGCCCTTTTGTATCACTAATGTCGATAGAAATCCGTCGAAAATATATTACTTCTAAGGGAATTAATTTCGAGGGAATATTCCGTCGGATTTAAAGGAAGATCGACGAAAACTAGTCGGTCGGAAATACTTTCGTCGACTTTAAGACTTTTTCTTGTAGTAAGTATCATATAAATACAAGGTGAAACCATTCTCCAAAACTAAAGGGAGAGTTCTTACAGCTTCAACTTGTATAGACTTTTTATTGCCAACTTTAATGATTTTTTCCCCCTTATGGAGTGTATTCTTTGAAAGGAATTCATGCAATGAATTAGTAATGTGAACCATAACACCAGTGTCAAGCCACCATGTATTAGAAGGAACATCAATTAGAAAGGATGCATAAGTCACATAATTGAAGGGCATACCTTTCTTTTTAAGTCATTCTCTGAACTTAGGGCAATCTTTTTGAATATGTCCTTGCTTCTTACAGAAGCGACATTTAGGTTCTGCCTTAAAGTTGTTACCTGAATAATTTGTCTTATTTGTTTTGGTATAAATTGGATTATCCTTATTCTTAAAACCTTTTCTATTTTTATAAACCTTCTTCTTATGGAATCTAATAGTAGTTAAATGAGCAACATTAGGTTTTTTAACCTTAAGCATTTCTTCCTCTTAGACGCACATGGCGATTAACTCGCTCATCTTCCACTTTTCTTTCTGCGTGTTATAATTGATCTTAAATGGATCAAACTGTGAAAGAAGAGAAGTCATAATGAAATGAATAAAAAAACCCTCAGAAATCTCCATGTCCATACCTTTTAATTTAAAGGCCATGTCGTTCATCATCACACTACTAGAAAATTAACCTATAGCGATAGTCGAGGTAAAATAGGACATATAGCAACGGTCGACGCCTGGCCGTCGCTATAGAAAGGAAATAGACCCTATAGCGACGGTCAACTCCTAACCGTCGCTATAGCTCCCTCCTTCATTTTAATTCATTCCATCTATTTACTATACTTTAATTTCATTCCCTCCTTAATTTTCCCCAATCTGATATTCCCTCCCTCCCATTTTTCACACAAAATCTTTTACCTCTCCACCCAAATCATCTCTTCAAGTCTTCAAGCAAACAATCCAGTATGGTTTAGAGCTGCACAAATACCCTAAAACGAGAGTCACGTCTGAGTAGGTACTAATCCTTTTTCCCCCAAGTTATGCGCACACAAAGCCTAAATCCTAAATTAAATTTCTCCCTCCTTTTTTTTCCCCTCGACATCTCCCTGACTCCCCACCTCAAAACCTAAATCTTCATAGTCGAATCACACCCTAAATAGACGGTCACTCTCAATCGAAGGTCAATCGAATCAAAGGTTGCTCTCAATCGAAGGTCAATCGAATCGAAGGTTCCTCCAATCAGCCCCGTGGATACTATGTCTTGGTTTTCTGATCATGGCGTTGAACTGAAGCGAATGGCCGCACGAAAAAAGATTGGGAGAAACTACTTCTGATATAAGCTCTCGCTCTGGTTTTGATTGTATGTAAGGATTTATTACTTTTGCATCTTCTTTTTTTCACTAGTGTTAATCGATCCTCACTAATTTTTCTGAGGAACTGAAATTATTGATTGATTGTTTGAACTGAATGTTTGAGTTCTTTGGTGAAATTTTTAATGAAACTCTATCAGGTAACTTATGTCCTTTAGGTGTTTGATAAAATGTTTGTGAGTGACCACAATTCCTTTTTGTATTATTATAGTTCGGTCAATTCATTAGTTGTACTTCATGAATGTCATTTATGTGCATGTTAGTTATACTTGAGAGCTAATTGATGGATTGTGTTAAAAATGAAGCATGTTGATGGGTTAGACAACAGGTTTTTATCTGTAAATGATTATATTTATAGTTGTTTGATATATGTTGTAATACATATCATCTGAAGGGATCAGATCACTTTTTTACAGATATTAAAGGACTTCCTCATATGGGTAGAGCAAGATCTTGGGCCTTGGGGTCCTCTAGTGCTGTAAGTAGTGCTTTGACATTATACAACTCGCTATTACTTAGCTGTAAGCCTGTAAGTGTATGGTTGTTTCTCATTTAGTTTAGTTAACTGATACCCTGCTTCTTTGGGTAGTGGCTATCATCATTGTGGCTGGAGTAGTATAAGATGTGTAATCACTTCTTCTCAAAGAAGTAAATTGAAAGGACTACTCGCTAGTGTGTATGAAAATTACTTGTAAAAAATTGTTGTAAAGCCCTCTCTTTAAACTATATTTTTTAATATTGTCGTAAAGCCCTCTCTTTAAACTATATGTTTTGATAAGAGTATATTTCTTTTGCTTTAGAATGTTTTTATCAAATTTTAGGATCTCTTTTTGGTGCTTGTGTTTGTTAGAGGTAGGAAACTTAAGAGATGAATTGAATCCTTTTGAACTTCCAGGAACTTTAATCAATCGGTAAGGTTCACACTTTGTTGTATTGTTAGCACAGTTATGGCGACAAAGTACTTGAGCTTGATTTCCTATATATATTTTTCTTCTCAGTTTATGTTGTCTGTGCAGTATTTAATTAGCACTTGTTTAGAAGGCTATATATACTTGTAGTATGTTAGAATTTAAAAAGTTCAAATCCCTTTTTTGTGAAATACATTTGCCAGTACTGGCAAAAAGCTTTGTATGGATAGTAATGTCAATAGCTTCAACTTCTTGTGTTCTTGTTCTTTGTTTAAATTTGCTTTTGGTGATTCTTACATCAGTTATCAACAAGACAAATGCTAGACTATGCTTTTGCAATCATTTGTTAACAGCTTTTGCTATTAGCTTTTATTTTCCTATGTTATTTTACGTGTTCGAGGGTACCGCTTTTAATTAGATAAAGGATTGGTAGTATGCGACTTTTGTGCTTCTAAATATATACTACCTTTCCCACTTTATCAGACAAACCTTTTGGCTATTTTTCAGCATAGATTCTAAGTACATTTTGTGTAATCGAGGAATAATTGGGAATTTTATGATCTATTTTTTGTTCTTTTATTTTTTTTTAAAATGATATGTGAGAAGCTATTATCCTACAAGAATATCATTATTGATCCAAATTTCAATCGCATTACATCTAAGGTAATACTCTTAATACATCTGTGGTCATGTTATAGTTCAAATGAATTGCATGTAGATGAATGTACATTTGAGACAAATAAGGGGGATTTAAAATAAAAAAATAAAAATAAAGGTTGTAGATAATACATAGTATATTAAATTAAACCATGTTAAGAGTTCCTGGTTTTATTATTTTATTCCTATATACTCTGTGTTACACATTTCTTGGTTCTATATATGTTGACATATAGTACATGAGATAAAATGATTATATGAATGCATTTTATATATTCCGGAGAGAGCCTGGCCTAGCACGTTGTTACAGTTCCAAAAATATATACTATACCTATTTAACTTGGAGGAAAGGTCGACGACCAAAACTTGATATGCAGGGTAGGCTCAGTTAGTCTGTGGAGGCTGCCACACATTACTCATGTACATTCGCGGGGTAACAAGTGTACAATGTTCTTGTTGTCACACTGTCAATTTAGCTTTGGAAGGTATAAAACTCTTTCCATTAAAAGCCATAATGAAATATTCGCAAACTAAATATTCCCAATTACAACAAAGATATGTTTTTGTCTTCTCTTTATAATTTATACCTGATATAGCTAATTGCTACTGCTTGCTATATATGCCTTTTATTGTATTTTTTTCACGATTTCCTTGTGCCACATTATTGTATGAGGCAACCTTTATGGTTCAATTATGCAGTTTCTTCTCCCTTCGCATCCAAATTATATAACTGTCTCTATTTCCAAACCTGTGCGAACATGAAGAGTGAATGATACTATGAGTTGTAATCCATATTATTTGGTTTGGTCTAAAGCTGCTGTTAACATGTGATTTTGGCAGCCTTGGTGTGCTACCTAACCTTAGCTTAATTTCCTTCCATGACATACTGGATGTTGACAAGTTGGCTTAATTTCCTTCCTTGGTATGCTCTCTCTTGCCTATAAAAGGCACCCACCATACGGAGACCAACACACACCAATTCAGAGCTTCAATCATCGGTAGCAAGAAAGCGTTAGAGAAATTAATCCGAGAGTTTCAATAGTGGAGAGAAAAATAGCTCATTTGAGCGATAGAAAAAAATGAGGAATAGAAAAAATAATTACTAATATTATTTTCTCCAATTTGTATAATATTTTTATAGTAGATTTCTGAGATATCTCTCTGTGGTTTTTTTTCAATTGGGTTTCCACGTAAAATTTGTGTGTTATTATTTTATTTCCACGTATTATTATTTTATTCCATGTTAACAAGCACTAAACAGCTTATCCCCCACTGTTAAACGTCTTTTCGGCTCGTTATTTAGTGATTTGACGAGCGGTCAGAATTTGGCGTTAACATTGACGCTAGGAGGGCCTTTAGTGCTTGATAATTTTTAATCACACAGTACTTTTTTGATCAAAAATAATGGTGTCCAGTAAGACAAAGACGACGTCGGCACGAGACAAATTAATGGTCAGCCTTTCTCAACCTAGAGGCTCGGTCAAGGATAGGTTCGGACCATCTAAGAGCATCTCGGACAGGTTAGGCCTCCAAAGCCAGTCGATGGGCTCAACCGATCCTCGAATAGCAATTGTGAGAAGACAATTATTCTCGACCACACAAAGAACGGGGGGCCATGACGATGGTGCTGATGACCAGAACTCTAGGCAGGATCAAGGTCGAGACAAAAGGGAGTTGATCCTGGCCAGAAAGGTGCAACAGAATAAAGACGTTATGGAGGTCCTACGCCTTCAGCAAGTAGAGCTAGATAAGCAGTTGGCATCGTTGCTACACGGAGAAGAAGTTTCCTCTAGTGATCATCAGCGACAAGAGGATTCGTTAGGAGACATCCAGGACACACCGTCCGGACGGTTCCCGTCGGGAGAACAGCAGGCCAAAGAGTCGCACACTAGTCTACGGTAGGCACCGAAACCGCTCGCAGGACATCAGCAGGCCAAAGAGCCGCACCCCAGTCCGCGGCAGGCACTAAAGCCACACGCAGGACATCAGCAGGCCGAAGAGTCGCACCCCAGTCCGTGGCAGGCACCGAAGCCGTTCGTAGGATCGGAGCAGGCCGAGGAGCCGCTCCTCGATCCGCAACAGGCACCAAAGTCCCTCGCAGGACTTGAGCAGGTCAAGAAGCCACTCTCTGATCCGCAGGAGGCACAATAGCCGTTCACTGGACAATAGCAGGCCAATGAGCCACACATCAGACCGAGGTAGGCGTCAGAGCCGCTCCAAGGATAATTCAAGAATCAGGCCCAAGCCGATTCTTCGGGAGAGTGGGACCGATGCCCTAGGCAGAAGATTGGAGGAAATGGAACAGAGGCTAGCGGCGGTCGATCAGTCAGTTGAGTTGCCGAACAACACCAGATCGCCTTTTACCCCAGAGATTAAGCGGGTGAATGCTGATATGTCCAAAAAAATACCGCCGTTAGAGACGTATGATGGCACTGGCGATCCCTATGATCACACACATGCTTATAATCAGATTATGGACTATTATGATCACCCCGAAGCCGCCAAATATCACATGTTCGTTACTACACTAAAGCATGAGGCTCGAGAATGGATGGCATCTCTCAGTCCGAACTCGATCAGTTCGTGGGAACAGTTGTGTGATAAATTCCATGCACGGTTCGGAAGCAATAAGCGAAGGAGAATGCTGACGACGTCATTGATGCAAATCAAACAACGTTCCGAAGAAAGCCTCGACCAATATGTGAAGAGGTTCAGGGAAGCAGTCGACACGGTGACTGACCTAAATGTGCAGCAGGCTGTAGGGTTCTTTACCACTGGATTGGACATTACAAAATCCAAGAAATTGGCCAAAGATCTTATTCTTAATCCACCCGAAGACTTGTTAGAGGCTTATAGTAGGGCCGATGGATTTATCACTCTCGAGGAGGCTATTGGGAGCCTAAAGTCGCAGGCACGTTCAGAAGATAAACCAAAGGATCGGGATCAGAACAATATGCGTAGGTCGGAAAACCAGCCGAGGCGAAGTTTTAATGGGGGAGGTTGGGGAGGAGGCAGGCCACCCTTCCCAAACAAAAACATTAATAAAGTTTACGCCCCCCTGAACATTGATCGGGCCAAAATATTGGAAGAAATTCAAAATAAACCTGGCTTCGAACCTTGCCAGACGAGCACAAAGTCTTATAGGGGAAATCACAGTCGGTACTGCACCTATCACCAGACTTCGGGACATTCTACAGAAGATTGTTACAATCTGAAAGACCTGATTGAGAAGAAGGTGCAGTCGGGGGAGTTGGTTCAGTATGTCGCGGGGCGAGGGGTTTCAAAAAGGATAACCACTAGTAATAATACTCAGCAGAACCCGAATTCCCAAACCGATCTAGTCCCGATGGTTCGGGGAGTTGTGGATGTGATAACAGGCGGATCGTCAAGGAAGGTGCTCGAAAAGAAAAGGCGGGGTATGTTGGATTCAGTCATGTCAGTATCTGAACAACCGGTTCGGATTAATCGACCTTATCCGGGAAATGTGATATCATTCACCGATGAAGATTATCCCTCAGAATCGATTGAGCCGCATGAGGGAGCTCTGGCCATTACTGCCCAAGTAGGGACCATAGATATGAGGCGGATCATGATCGATAACGGCTCGTCGGTCGACATACACTATGCTCACGCCTATCAAAGGTTGTATTTGGGAGGAAAAAGATGGAGGTCGGGCAAGAACCCCCGCTGTATGGGTTCAGAAATGATCTCGTTCGGGTGGCGGGGATTTTCGAGTTGCCAGTTATCTTTGGGACGACTCCTCAACAGGTAGAGGTTAACGTCAGGTTCTTTGTGGTGCATGTGGATTCGGCTTATAATGCTATTTTGGGAAGACCGATGTTGATCGCACTACAGGCGGTAACCTCTATCCCATACTTCAGATAAAGTTCCCTACGACGAATGGGGTCGGGGAGGTGAAGGGTGATTTGAATTTGGATAGAAGGTGTTATAGGACTTCATAGATATCATCAACTATGGGTATGTGTAAACAGAAGTAGACCATGGCGATTGAGATTGAACCTTTCACCGAGAGGAGGACGGAACCTTTCGCTCTGCCAACCGAAGAGACAGAAGATATTGAGTTAGTTCTAGGGAAAAAGGAAAAGACAATAAAAATCGGTTCCGGTATGCAGGAGCCCTTCAGGATTGGGATGATTGACTTACTTTGAGTCTACGCCGATATCTTTGCCTAGGAGCCCAGTGATATGCCGGGGATCGACGAGTCTGTTGCAGTTCACAAATTGTGTGTAAACCCGATGAAGAAGCCAGTTCGCCAAAAACAGAGGATTTTTGCCCCAAAAGGCAGAAAATTATTGACGAAGAGATAACAAACTTGCTGGATGCGGATTTTTTTTTTGAGATTGATTATCCGGAATGGCTAGCAAATGTGGTGCTTGTTCAGAAGCAGAACGACAAGTGGAGGGTATGCATCGATTACACTGATTTGAACAAAGTATGCCTCATATTGATCAGTTGATCGATGCAACTTCAGGGTTCGTGATGCTAAGCTTTATGGACGCATTTTCGGGGTATCATCAGATTTCAATGTGCAGGGAGGATATCCTGAAAACGGCTTTTATCACTCATCGGGCTATTTATACATATAAGAAGATGACTTTTGGGTTGCTTAATGTTGGGGCCACATATCAACGGATGATGAACTACGTTTTCAGAAAGCAATTGGGGAGGAACATGGAAGTCTACGTGGATGATATGATCGTCAAAAGCTCTTCTGTGCGAGGCCACTTGGACGATTTAGAAGATTATTTTCAAACCATTAGAGAACATAATATCCGGTTAAACCCTACCAAGTGTACCTTTGGCCTCGGGTCGGGAAAATTTCTAGGGTATATGGTAAGCAAGAGGGGAATTGAAGCAAATCCTGAAAACATCAAAGCTATCATGGATATGAAGTTGCCGAAGTCGTTTAAAGATGTACAGAGGGTAACGGATCGGATTGCAGCGCTTCGGAAGTTCATGTCGAAATCGGCGGAAAGGTGCCTCCCCTTTTTCGATACTCTAAAAGGCCCAAAGAATGAGAAGACTTTTCAGTGGAATTCAGAATGTGAGGATGCATTCTAAGGAATAAAAAAATATTTATCCTCTGCACCGTTGTTGATGAAGCCAGTCCCTTCGGAACCTTTGTACTTGCATTTGGCCGCTAGTTCGTTTGCGGTTGGGGCAGTTTTGATTCGGAAAACAGGGGGAAAATAGTTCCCCATTTACTATGTTAGTCACGCGCTTTGAGATGCAGAGACGAGATATCCGAACCTAGAGAATTTTGCCTATGTATTGATCATTGCCAGCAGGAAGCCTCGATATTATTTCCAAGGTCGGCTGCTAGTGGTGCATATAGATCAGCCTCTGAAGAAGGTATTGCATAAACTGAATGTCTCAGGATGGCTTGTCGCGTGGGCCATGGAGTTGACCCAGTTTTATTTGGAGTATCATCCTTGGACGGTGATAAAAGGTCAGGCTTTAGTCGACTTTGTGGTGGAATGTTCATTTTCCGAAGATGATTCAGTTGTTCAACCAGAGGTAGTAGGTTCTGTTTCTGACATTAAGTCGCTTCAAACGTCCTGGACGTTATACGTGGATGGGTCTTCAACTTCTAATATGAGTGGAGCAAGAGTGATTTTGACAAGTCCTGAGGGTTTTAAAGTTCAGCAAGCCATCCGGTTCGGGTTTAGGGCAACCAACAACGAGGCCGAATATGAAGCGATCTTGGCAGGGCTTCGGTTGGCGAGGAGTCTAGAGGTTTAGAGATTGATTATTTTTAGCGATTCTCAGTAGGTGGTCAAGCAGATATCGGGAGAATATGAAGCTCGGGGGACAAGAATGTCCAAATATCTGGTAGAGGTTAAGGACCGGTTGCATTACTTCAGTTCGTTTACTTTCCAATGGGTGGATCGGTCCAATAATACGATTGTCGACGCATTGTCCAAGTTAGCTGCTTCCGATACGGAACTTTTAATGGGTCAGTGTATTTGGAGGTTCTGGAATTTTTAAGTATTTAGAGGTCCGAGGTGTTGGTGGTGGAACGTTCGGACTGTTGGATGACGCCATATATAAGCTACCTTGCCAATGGCGAGTTACCTTCGGATTGGATACTAGCGAAAAAATTTAAGTACAGGAGCTCAAACTTTGTATTAATCGATGGTGACTTATATAGGCGTGCGTACTCTTCACCTTTATTAAAATGTTTAGTCCCCTCAGAAGCGGCCGGAGTACGTACTTCGGGAAATTCATGAAGGGATCTGTGGCGATCACATGGGCGCCAAATCACCGGCATACAAGGCACTTTGGCAGGGTTATTATTGGCCTACCATTTTCAAAGAGGGTAAAGAGTATGTCCAAAAGTGCCCTAAGTGTCAACTGAACAGTTCGGTTACTCATCGGCTGCCCGAAGAACTCTTTTCTGTTCTGTCCCCGATACCGTTTGCAATATGGGGAATTGATATTTTGGGTCCATTATCGAAGGCGAATGGTCAAGGTAGCTTTGTAATAGTGACTATTGATTACATGACTAAGTGGGTGGAGGCCAAAGCTCTTCGGACAATCTCAGAGCAAGAGTGTCTCAAATTTCTCAAAGACTTTATGGTGTTTCGCTTTGGCATTCCTATGGTAATGGTGTCAGACAACGGACAACAGTTTGTCGGTTCGAAGTTCGAAGAATTCCTTAAAGATTTGGGAATCCAACACAGAAAGACTTCGATTGCTCATCCTCAGTCTAATGGTCAGGTTGAAGTCACTAATCGCACGTTTCTCAATGGTATTAAAAGAAGGCTAGATGAAGCCAAAGGGAGATGGCCTGAAGAGTTGCTCAGCGTTTTGTGGGCATATCGGACTACTCCTCGGATCACTACAGGTGACTCGCCGTTTAGGTAAGCTTACGGGACCGACGCTCTTGTCCCATTCGAGATCGGGTCTCCTTCGTTAAGGGTCAGTCAATATAAAGAACTTTATAACGATGAAGGCCTTCGGCTTAATCTGGATTTGTTAGAGGAGGTTCGAGAATCGGCTTTAATAAGGCTAACAGTCTACGAGCAGAGAACGACCAGACATTACAATAAGGGGGTGAAAGTACGGAGGTTCGAAGTTGGTGATCTTGTACTTCGGGAGGTTGAAACATATGCCCCCCAGAATTCAGGTAAGCTTATGTCGAACTGGGAAGGTCCTTACGAAGTTGTGGAAGTACCAAAGCCAGGGACTTACTGACTTCGAGCAATGGATGGATCGGAGATAAAAAATACTTGGCATGCATGTCGGCTTAGAAAATACTATCAATAATTTGGGTTCTCTCTTTTCTAACCTGATCTATTATATCCATTCCCATATAATTCACATCAATAGTCTCTCTTGCCTTACTGAATACGGGTTCTCCATATATCAGAAATGTCTTTGACCCAAATAAATCTGTATCGAATGTTATCTACCTAGTTGATCTTGATTTATTACTCTCCTATTGTAAATTCTTACAGTAAGAGAGTGGGGGCAATGTTAACATGTGATTTTGGCAGCCTTGGTGTGCTACCTAACCTTAGCTTAATTTCCTTCCATGACATGTTGGATGTTGACAAGTTGGCTTAATTTCCTTCTTTGGTATGCTCTCTTTTGCCTATAAAAGGCACCCACCATACGGAGACCAACACACACCAATTCAGAGCTTCAATCATCGGTAGCAAAGAAAGCCTTAGAGAAATTAATCCGAGAGTTTCAATAGTGGAGAGAAAAATAGCTCATTTGAGCGATAGAAAAAAGTGAGGAATAGAGAAAATAATTACTAATATTATTTTCTCTAATTTGTATAATATTTTCATAGTAGATTTCTGAGATATCTCTCCGTGGTTTTTTCCCAATTGGGTTTCCACGTAAAATTTGTGTGTTATTATTTTATTTCCACGTATTATTATTTTATTCCATGTTAACAAGCACTAAACAGTTACATATCATCCACCGTTAAACGTCTTTTCGGCTCGTTATTTGGTGATTTGGCGAGCGGTCAGAATTTCACGAACATTTCATACTCAGTGAAGTATGTATTTTAATTTTCTTAGAAAAGATTAGTGCATATAGAGTAGGAGAATTATTTTTTTTCCTTTGAAAGACATCCAACAGTGACTTGTGATAATTGATAGTTTTCACATGAACCATTGTTACAAATTTAAATACATAGATTCTAGCATAGTGCATAATTTAAACAAGATATCAAAGAGTGGTGTAGTTTTTTAGTTAAACGTTTTTTTTCTCTTTTGGCTCTTAGTTTATTTTGTTTCCTATATTCTCGCCAATTAATTTTTTTAAGTTTCATGAGTTGAGTTTCTTTCCTGGTTATACCTTGATTGACTTTAAACAAGATATCAAAGAGTGCTGTAGTTTTTTAGTTAAACGTTTTTTTCTCTTTTGGCTCTTAGTTTATTTTGTTTCCTATATTCTCGCCAATTAATTTTCTTAAGTTTCATGAGCTGAGTTTCTATATCTTGTGAATCTACTGAATTTGTGGATTAGTCAATTTTGCTTGCTTAAGCAAATTTATGGGTTCTGATTCATCTTTAGATCAAATAGATCTATATTTATTTGGTTTTTTAATTGTGCAGGATATTGAAAGAATTTTGGAGTTTGCATCACTTTAAGACTTGAGTTTTTGGGCTTTGAAGACTTTGAGATTTTGTTATTTTTTTATGTAAATATTGTAAGACTGATATATATTGTTAGGTTTTAGGAAAGTATTTTTTTTATGGAATATTGTAGTATTACATATTGTTTTCTATTAATTAAACATTGTAAGATTTATATATTTACTATAAATTTGATTTATATTTTTTTTGTTGGTGGTAGAGATCTTTTTGGTGGATGGATGAATAGGAACAGGTAGATGATTAAAAACAAATATGATTGTCATATTTTAGGTGATGAATTATTTTAAATGATGTAATAATATTTTTTATGTTTTATTTTATATTGTATTGTGTTTGTTGAATAAATATGTGCATTATCAAATAATATTTTTTTTGAAATTTAAAAAAGCTATAGCGACGGTCGCCGAGCGTCGCTATAGACATCTATAGCTACGGTCATGACCGTAGCAATAGCTTTCAGCGACCGTTGGTAAAGAGCAAATACACGGTTTTGGCATGACCTATAGCGACGGTCAGCGTCGCTATAGGCCAAAAGACCGTCGTTATAGCCTTTACCGACAGCTTCTATGGCGACGGTCAACGACGGTCGCTAAAACCTTTAGTGACGGTCTTTTGGCCTATAGCCACGGTCGGCGACCGTCGCTATAGGTCGATTTTCTAGTAGTGTCATAATGTACTCGCGCACTCCACTAACCCCATCATACCTGCTAGTGAGCATTTTTAAAATACGGGTACTTGTATGAGTTTTAGAAAAACTCTTAAATTGTTCCTCGACTGAAACTAAGTACTCTTTAGCATTCTCAAAGTCAGAAATGGCTCCTCGAATGGCTGTTGTGATAGAGTTTTTCATAATCATAAGGGACATGCGGTTGGATCATTCCAACTTTTCGTAAATAGCTTTTTGCTCAATTGAGCTTGTAACTGTAAGTGGAGCATGAGGATCCACTCATAATGCATAGTCCAAATCCATAATGCCGAGAACGATTTTCACTTGCTCTTTCCAAGCAGTAAAATTAGTCTCATTCAAGGCTTCAATTCTAGAGAGATACCCAGAAATACTAGTTGGAGTCAATGCTGAAACATAATCAAGCTCATAAGCATGCTTACAAAAAACTATAAGAAATCCACAATGTACAACAATAATTCATAATTAATCATTATAAAGCCAGCTGTAGGGCAAACAT
The DNA here is from genome assembly GCA_034770075.1 of Aralia elata. NCBI lineage: Eukaryota > Viridiplantae > Streptophyta > Magnoliopsida > Apiales > Araliaceae > Aralia > Aralia elata. The sequence continues at coordinate 14,889,518 of CM068379.1, forward strand.
TTAGCTATATAAAATCTATTTACAACACTCAAAAATAGATTTTAATGAGATGTTGGTGCATAATTATCAATCTTTCGTCAGTCCAATTAATAATATGCTAATAACATCCCCATAAAATAATGCACAACACATTTATCCACGTATCACCATTGGGCAGAAACGAAATAAACATGTTATTTATGCAATAAAATTCCATTTAATAAATTTTAAGTTTAATTTTTTCGTTGGGTAAAAATTAAAATCTCCATTTATTAAATGTAACATTATGTAACTTTTCTCAATCTTTAATTGTTTCAATTAATAACCTTCTATTGAGCTGATTATTAATTTTAACAATATAAGAGTCACGCATACATGTAAATTGTTATGATCAAACTCAATTTTCTTTAAACAACATATTAATCAAGTTTGAAAATTAACACTATTTATAATTTACATGTAGCAACTTAAAAGCTCTAATAATATATCACATCATGTTCTAGAATCTTAAATTAAGATATATAATTATGAACATGAATTGATTATATATAAAATAATCAAATTAGTTTTAACTTGAATACATGAGGGCATAATAATACCACACAGTCAGAATAACTAAAAAAATAAAAATCAATATGTGCATATTACTGATGGTTTTATGCAAAAGGTGAATTAATATATACCATCAAAAGAATATATTAATTACATGTATAGTGGATGTATAAAAGAAGTAACACGTTTAGCATGTCATCATGAATTAAAAATAATAATACATGCTTATAGTTTAATGAATAGATCAAGTGAGCAAACATAATAAGCAATAACTAATTGGAACAAGTTTACGTTTCTTTCGAGAATTCCTTTTCATGAAACATACCGAATAATCTTATATCATACCAATAAACAGGTTCTACAAAATTAATTAATTTTTTTAAAATATAACAGCGCAATTAATTTATTCTATGGAATAACATAATCATGCTTATGATACCAAATGTTAAATAAATTTATATTGAAACGTGCTATTTTATAGAATAAAATTAATTAATTAATCATTACATTAAATATTTACATAAATTGAGAAAAAACATCTTATATGTATTACGATTTCGCTGCGTTTAAGGGTGAAAGTCTTCAATTGTTCCACTCAATTTTATGATAGATTTATAGGTGTGTATAAAGTTCTTGGGACGACAATTGGGACAAAACCCTAACTGTTTTATTTATAGAATAGCTAAGGGTCAAAATCGTTCATCAAGATTATGAAACCTAGGGCCCTTTTATGCCAAATATTATCAGTAATATTATTTATAGGCTACATAATTAATTACCAAGCCCATAAATAAAGTGATTATATTAATACAACATGTAAATCCAATAATTACATAAATAGTAGAGACTGCATAAGGAAATAAAATATTTTAACAAAAACATCAAGTTTAAGTTGTAAAAACTAAAAAACTTAAAAGGTTTAAAATGTATAGAAGCGGACAAAAATAGATTCCTTCTACCTAGTGATCAGAAAGAACTAAAGATGTTGTGTTATGATTTCTTCCAAGTTCAACCCTAACATTATATATTCTAGAATGCGTGTGGGAGCAAAAACTTAGTGGATATATGTAAATTATATAGTGGGGGACAACTATTCCTTTGGCTGAAATCTGAATAATGGGCAACTAAAATTCATGATGTATTATTGGCTTTAGCATGACAAAAGGGTGTACGTGAAGCACATATATGCCTATTCTGGAATCCAATGCTTCATTAATTCTTGATCATTTTAGACAAAGACCATGTGTTAGGAAAGGGGCTATGGAAAAAGAAATGAACAGCAGGAATTGATAATAACGGAATGATGAGATAATTTTCATACTTTCTACATCTCTCAAAAAAAATCTTATTTATTAATTTTTTTTATTTCACAAAAAGAGTTCATGACACATTATTTTTAAATTTGTCATTACTGAACTAACAAGTTATTGTTTTTCTGGTTATACATAGGATATAGCAATATATTCTTAATATTCACTCTTTTTATTGAGGGGATCAAGTAGTATATCAAATTAATATATTACATGTATAAATTTTGAACAGCCATATGATGTAAAATTGAGGGTTTTTCATTTGTTTACTATTTTTTTCCCCGAATAGTAAAGTATGTAGAGTACCCAGGAAAATATATTTCTCTAAAGGTCGATCCTCTTATTTTTATTAATTTAAAGCAGAGCTAGGTAGACCCTCTGACCAAATTGTTGATAGATGGACCAAATTGTTGATAGATGGTCGATAGATAGATACATAGATAGATAGAGTTGCAACCCATCCATCCTCTAGAAGCATTCCGATGTAGCAACATATATATATACTAGCATTTCACCGTGCCTCCGGCACTTGGACAGTGAGATTTATCTCAAACTTAGGACGGTCCTGATGTTTTATTAGGGTAAGCGAGAAATTCAAAAACAGTTGTGTTTTGTTATATATATATATATATATATATATATATATATATATATATCATTACTAAAAAAAATAATATGTGACGGAACTTTGTGACGGTTTTAAAAATAATCACAAAATAATAGTATATATGATGGCTCTTAGTGATGACTAATTTTGCTATCAATACGTTATAATTGTGATAGTCAAGTCAATCATCAAAATTTTCATGGAAAATAAATTTTTTTCTTGTGACACACTAAGCCATCACTTGTGAATAATACCCTTTTCGTGATTGCATTTAAGCTATCACTAATATTTAAATAAAAAAAATAATCAAAATAATATTTTATGACAGTCATGACAATCATTAAAAAAGATAGATTTTTATGACGACTTTTATTTGAATTACATAAAAAAAGTATTTTGTGATGGAATTTTCAAGTCTTCATAAAATAATAAAAATATATGATGGCTCTCAGTGATGATTAATTTTACCATTATTAAAGAGTATTTCTGACTGTCATTGCAATCACAAAATCTTATGTGGACTAATTTTTTTTAGTAAATCAACTCATATGTGTTTCCTTTTATATTTTGTTTTAAATTATAATCATGATATGGCCTTTGGCGTAGTGGTAATATATACTCGTTATTTAGTTTACAAATTGGGGGAGGGTTCGAATCCTGCAAGTATCATTTGATACTGTTGATATAGTGAAATAAATTCTCCGTAAAAAATATTTCTTACCTTTGATCCTTAGTCTTGTATTTTTTTGGTGGTGGATTTGACAATCACAATAGGTCATGTGCTAATGCGATTGCATTAATCATCACAAAAGAGTCACGTGTTAATATAATTATATTAATCAACACAAAGTATTACGCGTTTTTGTAATTGTCAAAATCATCACGAAAGACTTTCATAATGGGGGTATACTTTTCGTGATGATTTTTTGATTTTATGTGATGGATTTTGACCAAATTAAAAGACAAATTTTTTTTTTTTTAGTATGCAGATGCAATAATTATATATGTATGTATGTATGTACGTACGTACTCCTAATTAATCTCTTCCATATTTACTTCTTTTTTTTTCTTTTTTAACTTCTCTTGGGGTTAAAATTACTGACTGGGATGATTGCAGGACAGAAGATAGATAGAACGGAGAAATATGAGGGTAGTGCAGCATCAAACAATAAGTTGGAGATTCCATTTCCAGCAGATCAAGGCAGTAGTACTAGTATTGAAGTAATTACATCACCAACATTATCGGGCTTGTTAGGCATGGTAGTGTGACAAAGAGCAGCAATTAATAATTTGTTGCCTATATTTCTTTTAAACCAGAAACCTTAAAGATCAACACTTCATGTTTACTAACATTGAAGGAAAATTTTTATCACTCAATTTATTTAGAACTCCGTACATAGGGGTAACAAATATCTTTTGTATTTTTTTGTTTAAAATATGATTTATTTTTTTATATAAAAAAAATTAACTGTACACCGGTCGTTCATTTTGAGATCACAATTTCAAAAAACACAATTCTCCTAATGTAATATTGTACTGAGAAGGGAGACTTGCATTCTGCAACCGTGTTTTAAAATTTTAATTTTTAGATCTTATAATGAATAATACAAAATGTGATTATGCATCATTTGTTACGGAGGGAGACCCATATGTTACACATATGGACACCTATAACGTATTCATGATTAAATATATAAAAACTCAGAATTAAGACTTGACTTAGTGTATGTATTGACTTGTATATATGTTAATTGATTGCTTCTAGTGATGAGAGAGAACTAAGAAAGAACCAAAGATGTGTTAGTCAACTTCTTCAAGCCCAACATATAATATTCCAGAAAATGTGTGGTACGTAGCAAAAACTAAGTGGACGTAAATTATTAGTGAGGCGGGGGCAACTCAACTATTCCTTTGGCTGAATTGTGGTTGTGGGCAACTAATAATATCATGACAGATTGCCTTTAGCATGGCAAAAGGGCGTACGTACGTACGTGAAGCACATGCATTTTTTCCTGGAATCCAATGCTTCGTACGTTAATTCTTCATCTTCTAGACGAGCATGTGTTAGGAAAGGGGCTATGGAAAACGAAATGAACAGCAAGAATTGATATAAAGGAAAGATGAGATAATTTTTTCATACTTTTTCCGTCTCAAGAAAAGAATTCCATTATATTTTTTTTTCTTTTTATAAAAAGAGTTCATATTTATTTATAATAATATAACATGACGGTGTCTTTAAGTTTGTCATAATAATTATACTATCATAATACATTAATCACTAAATTAATAATTTATCATTTTTAAAATTATACTTAGAACAACAATGAATATATTTTTAATATTCGTAAATTTTATAAATAGAACTCTTTTTAGTAAACGGATGAAGGACTTAATCAAACTAAGTTATATATTACATATATAGATTATGAACAGCCATTATGCCAAAGTATTATTTTTAAGATTATACGTAGAACAACAATTAATATATTCTTAATATTCGCAAAGACTGAATCAAACTAATTAATTAAGCTATGTATTACATATATAGATAATGAACAACCATTATGCCAATGTTAGAGTTAAGATTTAATATTGGACACAATCATATAGAAATTAAATGAAAAATAAAAAGTAAAAAATACACGATATATTTTGATTCATCAAATTGTGACTAGTCTTGTATGTATGATTCATTAATATGTTTCGTACACTCTACAATGATCCATATACTAAAATATAGTTACTAAAAACCTTAGCTGCTATAACATGAGCTCAAATATAAGGTTAAAGTATTAGACAAACCCAAGACCGGGTTGCTAATAAATCACCAAGCATAAACACATGTAATGCTCAGCTTCCAGGGGCACTGTCGGCCCCTACAAGCCCCGCTTGCTCACTGGTGAGTGGGACAGTTGCTTGCTCACCAAGAAGTGAGACCACCAATTATCTTATCAAATGGCTATTGTTCGGAGTTGTTGAAGTATGAATCAATTCCAACATACAAGTTTGTGAGATTATATATAGAAGCAATGATTTATCTGATATCTAAGATGCAGTAACAACTACCATACTGAAGACTTCAAATTAATAATGCAACTAATTTACTATTCTATAAGGAGTTAACATCTAATTTGGACCAAGTCTAAAACACCCAGTCTACTTGTGATCCCTCGAGTTATATGGCGGATGACCTCTTGTCTAGAGATTGGACAGTGCATTTGCAAGAGTCTATATATAGAGAAGCTAATTGAGCTGCTAAATTTTCTATAAAAAAATCGGAGATTAAATTAACACGTTGCAGGGTTTAAAGCAAATTTCTTGTAGTTGGAAAGGAATTTGAGTTTAAAATGTGACATGTACAATTTTAAATTCAGAGGTTGAAATTTAAAAAAGGTTAAATGACCTAATTAAGTATACTTTAGTGTTCAATTTGCAGTGAAAAAACTTTAAGGTTTAAAATTTTATTTTTATGTTTCAGGTGATGAGTGAAAGGAAGTGAAAACATCAAGGCTTATTTTTGCAATATAGTCTTACTTGAAAACATTAAGGTGTATTACGAAAAAGGTAAAAAAGAAATATGGAAATTAAGGGGTCAAAAAATTTCAAATGATCCACTAAATGTGATGATAACATAGTATTTGAATATATATATATATATATATATATATATATATATATATATATATATATATATATATTGCGAATGTTTACGTTAATTTTTTAATCGTCGGTTACGTAGATAAGTATTAATGGTAATCTTTTGGGAGAGATGTGTATTAATTAAGTGGTGTCCTCTTATAATTTTATCCAATCTCATGTATTGATATATTTCGTAATTGTATTTTGACACAAATTTATAGCAACACAATAATATTTTTGGCCATATGTTAAAAAAACAAAATAATTACATTTAGAGATCTAGTCAAAAATCTTCATTGTTTTCATGTCAGCTGGAACACCAAAACATGAAGCTGCTTTGCTCAACCTCCACAACCCCTTCTCACTTCTCCGATGAACCCCCGCCACCTCTTCAAAACCACAACCACCATTATTTGATGGGAAGAAGGTCGATGGAGCGTGCCGACTCTGCCGGTTTCTAATATCATTCTTGAGCTCCATCTGATCAGTAGGAATCTTAGGGGGCAATCCAAACAACACAAGTAACAACTTTGCTTTCACCGGCGACGAAAAACTAGACACCTTTGGCACCAATACCTCATTTTTATCACTACCCTTTTTACCACTTGAGCTCCTCTTTGATCTACTAGAAGAAGTGCTTTTGGATTTGACAAATACGGAATCTGATTTCTTTAGGGTTGGTTTTTCTTGACTTTTGCTTTTGGAGATAGGTTTGTGTGAAGGAATTTTCTTCCCACCAAAGATGTTATTTTGGGGTACTACTGGATTAGAAGAAAAAATATTAATAGGTGTAGTATTAATATCTTTCCATTCTTCACTAAAAAACTCAAAGAATTCTTGGCCGTCGGATGATGATGATATGGATGAATCTTGATAATGATCATCTACGGTTGAGTCTCTTGTGAGTATTGGAAGATCACAAAGAGAGAGTGTGTCTTCATCTTCAGATTCTTCATGAACAATATCTTCAATATTAGGGTTTGGGTTCATTTTTGATAGTGGCTGATCTTGTTGAGATTTCTGCTCAATAGCCATAGTAAAGCAAGGGTTTGTAAAAGAAGCTAGAGAAATTAAGTTGCTAGCTAGATTGCTTGTTTGTTTGGTGACTTGAATTGAGAAGAAACGAGGGTATATATATATATATATATTAAAGAAAAACTAGGAAGACTTGACTTGGTGTATTTGTTGACTTGTAGATAAATAGATTGTTTCTAGCAAGTGATGATAAATAACTAAGAAAAAAGTAGCCCAACTAATTAAGATGTTATGACTTCTTCTACTCCAACATATACTCCAGAATGTGTGTAGCTAGGATGCACCAAGAAGGAAGGAGAGGAAGGTGGGAAATTTCCCACCTTGATTTTGGGAGGAAAAGGGATTAGTAGAATTTAAACTTTAATTTATTATTTAAAAGAAAATATTGGACAAAGTATAAATATATTTGCCAGCCCTATATAATTTTGAAGAAAAATAACCCCTAGCTTTTACTTTTCACCCACCTTCGCAAAAAAAAAATAAAAAAATAAAATAATAATAATAATAATAATAATAATAATAATAATTCTGATTCGTAATTACTTGTGGGCACAAAAAAGTGAGAGGGATTTGATAACATATGGGAGGAATAGAGCATATAATATGCATTAAATTTGTATTATGTATTAAATATCATCTTTCATTATTATTGTACTCTACCGTGCATGTAGGTATTAATGGTGATTGGTGGAACCAAATAATTCCTTTCGTTGTCTTCTTCTTCTTCTTCTATCATTTTATTTATCTTCTATGTGGTTGTATATATGGTTAAAATTTACTCAGATAATCCAGAACAAAGGTAATAATCTAGTACTAAAGGTTTTTTTTTTTTCCAATTGTGTAAGGTTACGTTCGAATTTACCCTTTAGTATAAGTTTGAAAGTTTCATAATTAATTAAAGATAAGTTTCCTCTAGTCTCTTCTTGGCCCCTTATCCAGGATTTTCTCTATACCTTGGATGAAATATATCCCTAAAATTTAATTATAACCTAAGCTTTAAGATGAAATATATCTCTAAAATTCAATTATAATAGAATAGATTATCAATGAATTATATCTTCAAAAAGTTAACTTTAAATAACTAAATTCGACTACACTTTGACATTCATACATAGCATAATATAGAAGATGAACATAAAATTTGTACTCCGTTCGTATCTAGAATAAATTTTATATTTTATTTTTAGTCAATAGTCATGTACAGCTCTAATATATTATAGCTTTCTATGACATGTCACACTTCACATCCGAATTTTACTCTTTAATTTTCAGCTATTATTCATTATGATTAAATAACATACTAATCTTAGTATTTATGTTATAATTAACAGTATATTTATGTTATTATTAAAAACATAGATAGTCAAAAATTGGATAAAGCTCACTCTCTTTCTAGATGGTGAGGTTTGGAGCTTTGGACAAGTTCTTTTGTTGCAAGTTACTTGGATATTTAATGGCTTGCTTGGGTCACCCCACTCACCAGTTCAACTTCAACATAGTCTTCTGAGTTAAAGGGCTACGCATGAATTATTTTTCGCCCACCTTCACAAAAGTTTCTGATTCGTCATTACTTGTGGGAGCAAAAAAGTGAGAGGGATTGGTAAAATGTGGAAAGAATACAACATATAATATGCATTAATATATAAAATAAATTATTTGCATTAATAAATACTCCCTCCATCCTAAAACATAAGTGAAGTACAATTTGTACACATATTTAAAAAAAATAAAAATAAAAATTAAGAAAAGAGAGTAAATTTTTTTAAAATTTATCATTAATAGTCCCACAAAATTATATAAACTGATCAATAATTTTATTTTTTATACTAACGGACCTCACTAAATGACATATTTACCCTTTATTTTATCTCATTTTTTTGGACCAAAAATTTTTGAGTCCTGCCGGAGGCGGATAGCATCACCGGGGGGCCCATGGCCCCACCCTAATTTTTTTTTAATATTGTATATGTATTCTCCGATATTTTCTATATTGCCATTCTAAATTATTTAAAAAAAATAAAATATGCAGCTATTTTTTTTACTTCATCTGCAATCGTTCTCAGCTCTTTGTTCTCTTGAGCAAATTCCACAAGGAGCACGAGCTTAATCAATTGTAGGTAATTTACTTTTATTTTTCAATTCCTTTTTAATTTCTCTCAACTGGGGGTTTTGGGGACTTGAGTTAATCAATTACTCCGTTCCACAAAAATAATTTTATTTGATTTTTGATCCTATATAATTTATAAATTCTTAATATATAAATTGTGATGAAATTTATTTTAATTTAAAAACCAACAAATTTTCACTTAAGAATACTTTTAATATCATATAGTTAAATATATTCTTCTTATTTGATTTCTTTGATTAAAATTTTAATCTCCTTATTCTTTTTTTAATAAAAAAATTCAAAAGAGTGAGTGATAAAAATTCGAGTGCCATTTTTTATAAAGAATTTTATTTTTACTAGATAAATTTTATATTTTGAGACAATCGTGTAAAGTTTTGAAATACAAGTATGTACTACGTACTTTTATTTAACGTGTCACACTTTTACACCCAAATTTTACTCTTTTCATCTAAAATTATTCATTATGATTAAATAATATAACATACTAATCTTTGTATTTATGTTATAACGTTATATATGTTTATGTTATTGATAAATACAAAATAGATAGTCAAAAATTGGATAAATTTCTCATTTTAGGAGGGAATTAATTAAAGACACTCTTAAGATTTGCAATTACTTTCTTCCCTGAAAGGGAAAGTTATACTGATCACTTTCTAGATGGTGAGGAAAATTATACTCACTTTCTAGATGGTGAGAAATTCTTTTGTTAATGCGATTAATATATAAAAGAGGAGAGAATTACTTAGTAAGTTACTAAAGATTTGGGTTGCTTGGGTCACCCACCACTCACCACTTCAACATCAGTCTTACTTTTGAATTCTACTTTGTTTGTTTGTTGTTGCCTATACAGGGGTAAAATATATTTTTGTTATACCAATCTTAAAATAATTAGATTTATACATTTGTTACATTAATTGCTTAATTTTACACAATATTCTTCTTAAATTCAAATTTCAACTGAATTAATTGGTCGGAATACGTAATTTTCTGGCAAGACTAATAATTTTATAAGATTTAATCGTAAAATACAGTTTAACTTTGTTAAACAATAAAAATCTTAATTTAAGGAATTATTTTTATTATAATTAATTTAAAGACTTAATTAAGATAATGATCTATAATATAAAAAAAATTTAAAAAAATTACCACCACAACTAAATCATCCTTCCCTCTTCTATCTGATTAAATCATCAAATTAAAACAACGATTGATCAAAAGAAACCACCACCGATCGCAACCGACGCCACCACCATTATCACCATTAACACTATCCTCACATATCCAAAACTACTTCAACTCCTTCAAGCCCTAACCAAGTTCTGAGAGTCGCACCACTGAGAAACCTTCATAATTGATGTATATACTGAGAGAAACAAAGTAAGAGAAAAAGTCGCACCACCGGATTTTTAGAACTCGATTGCTAAGCTCACTAGATCTAGAACTTTAGATCGAAGATGGTGGGATTCTGAAAGTCGATGGTGTGATGATTTGTAAGCACAATGGATCTACAATTTTAGATCGAAGATAGCGAGATTTTGAAGTTCAGTGGTGCGCTGAGATGGAGATACGAATTATGGCTTTGAATTTGGTGATAGGGTGAGTTTGTTGGTAGCAGCTGTCTGTGCGGTGGTGGGTGAGTGGTGGTGGGTGGGCGATGGTGTTGAGACAAGGGTAAGAGATGGTTATTGCTGCCAGGGGTTGGAGATGCTGACAGTAATGGTGGCTTAATGGGTCAATGATGATGGTTACCGACGAAGCTTGGTCTTCATTCTATGTAAAATCCTTTTAAAATTAATTTAATTCAAATTGATTTCTAAAATTTTTTATTTAGGTAAAAATTGTTAGTTACATTTTTTTTCTTAAATACATAAATGACTAGTTCCATTTTTAAAGTTATTTTTAATAAATTAATTAACTTTAGGTGTTTTGCTTTTTTGTCAAAACTTTGGGTGTTAATGATAAGTAATATTTTTAGTTATTTTTAATTGCTTATTTGGTTTTTTCTATTTTTAACCTTTCAACTCCATAAAATGATTTAGTTTAATTTGTTACTTGGTACTTATAAATTATGAGTTAATTATTCTTTATTTTAAAGTTATACTATTTTTTTATAATTTAAATAAATACTCCATTTGTTATATATTCTTTTTAATTTATAAAAGTTTAAAATTTTAATGTGATAATTTATTTTGATACATATACGATATTAATTATTATTATTTTTGGTTTTTTTTTCTAATTTGTTATTTTTTGTTAAACATTATTGGTATAATTTTAAATTTTATATTTTGAGTAATATACAGTATTATGTTATTTTTTTTAATGAAGTCAAACCGTATCTAAATTCGGTCAAACTGTATAAAATCATTCGGGTTCTATTGAGTTGCTGACTGGGTTGGGTGGACATTGTATGCAATTAGGTATATAGTTAGTATAACGGATGTATAAACTCAATTAATTAGGTAATTTTTATTTTTATTTTTTGATCGGCAAATGAAATTGTAATATTGAGAATCGCAATATTGTACAAAATTCTGAGTTACCCGCAAGCTTTGGATGAACTCACAAAACCAAACAAAGCCTATCAACAATCTATTACAAAAACTCATCATCAACTCAGACAAAGCCTATCATCAATCTATTACAAAAAAATACCGTCAAACAGCAACTTATGTAACAATACTCTGTAGGTAACACTCACCAAATTTGAACTGATTTCCATCACTCTTTGTCCCACAACATGAATACTGTCCATCCCTAATTTACTTTCTTGTTCATTTCTCACTGTATTAATATATCAATACCTTCCACAAATCTGCTTATTTGCCTTCAAGTGGTTTTCTTGAGAGTAATTTCACATGGATCATATACATTTACTGCCAACACCTTTCAATTCCTCAATATAAAATCTCCCCATACAACAATCCAATGAGTCATCTGTCATAAAAGTCAAATGTCTTACCGTCCCTAACGCTCTGGCATCTGGTCCAAAAAAAAAAGAATTTTGACCAAATAAATCATAAAAATATCCCCCTCAAGTTCTTAAGGAGTATTTGCAAGGACCCATCATTCATGGTAGACCAGTAAGAATATATGTCGTATGTCCTAAAATAAGAGTTTGTGGGCAAGGAAATTACGTCTTGCTAGGGTTAGGGTTTCGTATTGGCTGGAGAGAAGAGAAATCCACAAAGAGCACGAAATTGATTGATTGATTGAAGAGGGGAGAAGAACAGGTGTGCGATTACTCCAATGACACGTGGCAGAACTCTCAGAATCCGAAAACCGGGTTAGGGTAGCAGGGATTCCAAGAGCCTTCTTGAGTCTTCGAGTTGGGAGAGAATTTCAAGTGTAATCAGCTTTCAAGAGTCTAAGTGTAATGTCTTGAGAGCGATCCCCTTTTCTTAGAATAGAGGGGCTATTTATAGAGATTGCCTGAGAAATAGTCACATGTCAAACACATGTTTTAAGATAAATTTCCGAAATACCCTTTAGTCATGTTTTAAAGGAAAAATTCCAGAAATACCCTTTAATCATCAAAGTAATGCCCAAATTGCCCTGTTCTTCTAGCCACCAATCCAATCCCTCAATCAATTCCCAAAATGGTTCACATCCACGAGTCTTCTGCCTTGGAACACGTGGAGACTTCCCCGGGTCTAGCACATTTATTTTCGTCTAATCTGTACATTTAATTAGGTCACATGAACCCTAATTTGTACATTTAATTAGGTTTTTATAAACCCTAATTTGTACATTTATTTCCATTAGGTCATGTGAATCCTAATATGCACTTGGGCCCACATTTGTCCCCTGCGCGAGAGTCACGATTCCTGAGAGACGCTCGTGCAAAATACTCTAAGCTTTTGAATGATTTTGTGTGACTCCACTTGTTCAAGTTTTGAACACAAGAGTTCTAGAAGAGAGAAACCCTAGGGGCCAAACCATTAGGGTTAAACCCTAGGGAGGCCAGACCTAGAAAGGCTCTTCCTTGGACCTCTTGGTAGATCATCTGAAAGCTTCCACATCTTGCTCAATATTTATTTCCTTATTTTCTGAGAATTAAAACAAGAAAAATCATCAGATATCACTAAATAAAATCTAATAATCAAATCTTATTTTATTATTTGAAAACAAAATCTCCCTTTACTAGAGTTTTATAAAGCAAGATCTTTTTTCTTAATATATATATATATATATATTAATTTCAAAAAATTTCTATTGTTAAGAATAAAATATCAAATATCAAATATACATATATATATTTTTCGAAATTCCTATTAAAATATCAAATCTAAACAAATTTTGAAAATATATATTTTTATTCAGAAGTATGCTCAAATAAACTTATCTTTATATTTCGAAATCTTCCTTAAGAGGAAAATAAAGGTTGCTTCCTTTGCTATTGCAAGCATGCAGTCTGAATATATACATCTCCCAAGTCACTTAGGCTTTTTCTTTTCAATGTGCAATTTTTTGTCCTGACATTTTCTCTCCTCATTCAAGTCTGAAGATCACCAAGAAGTCGTCAAGCAAACGTTCTTCATCTTGGGAAAGAGCTAAGAAAGCAATTCCACCCCTATAGGGCCGAATCGTAAGGGTTGAACCCCATAGGGTCATCTTTCTTTCTTCTTTTTCTTTTAATTTCTCAATTTATTTGAGTACTTTCTTCCGAACTTCTTCTTGACTTGCTTCTCCTACGTTTCTTTTTAGGTAATTGTAGTTTTTCTTTTGTCTTCCGAGCCCCGTTACTTGGATTATATCTCGGTATGGTTCCCTCGGATAATAAAAAAAAACACAATATTTATTGCGACAAAGAAGCATCCGTTCTGAAAAATTAATTTGTGGAGCATCAGAATTTCCAAGGTACACAAAAGAAATCCCCCTAGGGGGCCGAATCCTATAGGTGGCCGAACCTTAGAGGCCGAACCCTATAGGGGAAATTAAGCCAAACAATTTTTTTTTGCAGGAGGCCGAACCCTAGGGGGGCGAACCCTAGAAAAAAATGTCACAAAAATTTGAACATTGGGAATCGTGATCTCTATTTTGACAATAACTTTTGTTCCGTTTAGAGTCTCGAGGCCCATAATATATCAAACGACCGTATCGACGAGTACTTCAAAAGTCATCGCCAACGGCCATGACACATACCAAAATAGCCCAAAAAATGGCTCCGAAGGATGCATTTTGGCTGTCCGAAGTTTTTTGAAAAAATTTCAAATCTTATTTTTCTTTCATAATTGTGATTTTGATCCTTCTCTGACTTCATTTCTTCTTCTTTTCAGGTATTCTCAAGTGTAAATCTCAGATTCTCCCCTTGCCATGGTAAGCATACTCAAGTTCATATGCTTTACTTGACATTCTTAGTACCCTTATGTGGAGTCTTCCTTACTTGTAGGCCTTATCTACCAGATGCTCTGAAGACCTGAATACTTCCAGGGTAACTCCCTTCGTCAATGATTGGGGAAAGGCTTTCTTTTTTGGGCCTTTTGACACTTTTTAGGAGCAAGTTCGGACTTACGATCGCACAACTTTTCCTTCACCAAAGAAAGAAGGCTTGTTTCTTTATGTCGCGGCTTGCGGAGGTTGGGACGACTTCCCCCCTTCCGGTCGCATTCCTCGCATGTGTATAGAGAAACAAGAATACCCTTTCAGTCTCTTTCGCTTCCTGTCTGACTCATCTAGCCGTCTTCAAGGATGGCAACATTGGACTGACGAGATCCTCGAAAATGTTGAGTATAAGGCTATACTAAAGAGCGCAGGCATATATCGCTGCATTCAACTATGTAGGGATCTACGTATTCAGCAGGATCATGACGCCCTTACTGTGTTGATTTCCCGTTGGTGCGCCTCTTCATGCACATTCATTACTGCTTGGGGGGAATTCACCCCTACCCTAGAGGATGTCTATTGTAAGACCCCAAAAATTTTAATAAAGAGAATTTATTTTTCTTCTTATTATTATTTTTAAACAGAAAGGTGTTAAATCGATAATGATAAAGTTACCAGTGAAATGTGAAAATTGAGAAGTTTAGTAATAACGCTAAATCACTATTCACGCGATCACTATTCATGCGATCACTATTCACGAGGTACTATTCACGCTAAAAACGCTTTTACACTTTCTTCGATTTTCGAATTACGTCATTACGTTTATATGAGCTGGATACAAAAATTATACGGTATAAATACGAAAGTACTATTCATACGAATATACTATTCATTTATACAAAAAAATCAAACATGTATGTCGGGGAATATTCCTTCTGTCGGATAATATTATATTCGGTAAAGTACGTACGGCGCCGAAATAACAAAATATTAGTGGACCCCACAATGACAATATTGTCAATGATAGTGGGCCCCATTGTCGGATACTGAAAGCGACAGTATTTTGTTAACAGTATTATCACCGGCAACTGTTGAAATACCTGGTAATAAAAAGAACAGTAAAACGCGTTATTCCACAGTAGTACGCGGTATTTCACAGGCACACGGTATTGCACAGTATTTTAAATTATTGATTCAATAATTGATAAAGTAGTAATTACATAGTATTTTGATTCAATAATTACAATAGCATCTGCATGGTACTTTTTATTATTTATCATGGCACCGTAACTCATATTACTTGTTATGATATTTTAACATTATTGACGGATTAAAAGTGGAGTCTAACTTAGGGGTACGTAATTGAAATTTTGAAATTCACATGATATGAACTATTGGTTCACATGATGGAACTATTGGTTCACATGTGGGAACTATTAGGAGATGTTATGCAAGATTGATAATACTTGAGGGATTATATTAAAAAATAGAGGCAAAGATGGAGGTACTAAAGTGTAATAAGTCGAGCCCTTTTTGTGCAATTAATGAAACTTGGTTTTCCTATAAATAGGAAGGGTTATCTTAAGAAATCTTCACACCTTCATTGCTTATACTTCCTCTCTCTCTCTAAATTTCTTAAGTTCTCTAAGTGTGCTAGGCTATTGTGGGTATTTGTGAGAATACTAGTAGTATCCGAAGTTAGTAAACTTCATAGAAAGTAACATCCGGTCACTTGTTAACTAAGGTAGGGGATATCATTTCTTTCGTACTCATAAATAATATCATTTGCTTTCATGTTCGTAAGTGATATTATACTTATAAAGGTTGTTATCCATTCTATATTAATTTGTGGGGATAACCTGTCTGTGCGGTATGACGCATGCCTGGTGAATACCCTTCTGTATTCATTCCTTATTACTCTGTGGGAATAACCTGTATGTACGAGTGTCGTACCTGGTGAATACCCTTCTGTATTCATTCCTTATTACTTTGTGGGAATAACCTGTATGTACGAGTGACGTACCTGGTGAATACCCTTCTGTATTCATTCCTTATTACTCTGTGGGAATAACCTGTATGTACGAGTGTCGTACCTGATGAATAACCCTTTGTATTAATTACTTATTAACCTGTTGTGGAAATAATCTGTCTACGCGGATTATCGCATGACGGGTGAAAATCCATTTGCAGTTTCATATATTCTGTTATACTCGTATAACGTATCATTTCTTTTGTACTCTTTAAGGGATATCTTTTTCTTTCACATTTCTCCATTTATGATAAGGAATCTCTGTTTGTTTCCAAAACCTTATTTTTTTTAAATGGTGAAAATCCCTGAAAATTTGTAAAATATCCTTAATAGTTGGTGCTTCATCTAATATCTTTTCACCTGAATCTTTCTATTTCGTTTGATACGATATAGTTGAATCGTGAATTTTATTTTTGAATATCATTCTTGAATTTGACTCTACAATTTGGTCATCATATTGGCAATTTGGTCAACTTTCGACACTGGATAAATTAAACATTCATTCTTATTCTTGATCTCACTGTATTCATTCTATATCATTGTCATCATCCTCATCCTTAAATTGTGGTGATAGTTCTCTTTAGTCCGTAGTGCAAAGATGAACTGGCGTGACATGATTTTGACCAAACTGTGTATTGGTATAATCATGACTTTTGGTGTTACAAACAAAGGTGTATGGTGAAAGTTCTCTTTGGCCCGTAGTGCAAAGATGAACTGGCGGTTGGCATGATCATGACCGGTGATGTTACAAATAAATATCTTTGGCACATAGTGCAAAGAAAGGCTGTTGAAATTGTTTATTGGTGTTACAAATAAATATCTTTGGCACGTAGTGCAAAGAGAGGCTGTTGAACATGAATTATTGATTGGTGTTACAGGGACATAATATTGGTGGTGATCTTTTAACTTGTAGAAGATAGTAGATATTATAATCTACTTGACTCTTCTACTGGATTGTTCGTTCCGCTGCAGTTGTTGTTGTTGAACAATTAAAATATCTTTAAATCTCTGATTTAATTCTATTGAAGACTAAAGATAATTTTTATTCTTCATTATCTTAGTCATGATATTTCTTACTGGGCTATTTCTGCTCACCCTTTTCCTTTTTGTTCCATTGTTCTCCTCAGGAAAAGAGAGTATAGCGGGGACTAACCGGGGAATGGAGTGATGGTCCGAGATAATAGAAGTGTCTCAATACCTTACTATTAGTGTGACAATAAGTGTATTGAGAATTTAAGATGTATTTGTATTGTGTTGTCGTATTTTGCACAACACTTATTAGTTGTAAATGGGAAAATTCATATTTGTATTTGTATTTTGTGGAATGTTATTGGCGACTCAAAATGGGTTGTGTGGACCTATTTTGGGGGCGTCACATCTATGATCTCTACCAGTAAGCCTTTTCTTCTATTTCTTTTATTCGTTCTTATTTTCCCCTCTCCTTTTCAAATTATGTGCTTATGTTGAGTTATATCTTGTAGCCTCCCTGCTGTCGCTTCGGCTTCTTGTGACCCATCTAGTATGTCTACTAGAGATGTTGAGTGTGTTGCCTACTTGATGGAAGCCTTCATGCAGTCTTCCCATTATGTTTCACGATTCAAAGGTGACACACTCCTTCCAGATTTCGAGACCACTAGCCGACAGAAGACTTCCTGGTTATCTTAGGTGCGCTACTTCTTTCGGGATTACAAAACTAACTAGTGGGATAGTTCTACTTACGACCAATCCGTCCTTGCTTTTCGTAAAGAGCCTTGTCCTTTTCCTCTGGCAGCCTATCTGGCTATGTGGTTGTCTCGCTTTCTCTTTCTCGGGTCTCCTGTTGACGGTCCCTCAGTTCGTATGTTTAGCTTAGCAGCTCTGCTATCTCGGGGGTTTGGAGGTTCCTCTTGCTTCCCTCTTTTTGGGAACCTTGTATCGCCGTTTAGATGAGGTGGCCTTCGCTTTGAGAGAATCTGTTGGGAGGTATTCGTTTTCATGCTTTCATTAACTGTCTTTCACACTGTATTTTTCTCTTCTTTTCTTGAATTATTAACCTTCCTTTTTCATTTACTCAGGTACGACGTGAATTGCTTCATTCCAGGCTCCTTCCTTCAGCTTTTTCTCTTCGATCGTTTCAAGGGTTATTCTTCTCTTGAACATCTTTCTAAGAGGAAAAAAAAGTCTTCAGACCCTTTTTTATTACCCTACATCGACCCCCGGACAGCCCGCTGGATTGATTACCGTTTTAGCTCAGACTTGCGGCTTTTCATTGATGATTTTTCATTCTTCATTGTTAGTCCTTACACTATTGCTTCGGAAAATAATGGTCACCTTCCTCACTTCTATAGGCGTGAGTCTCGCTCTTATCTAAACACCAACAGGTTGAGTGGATCTTCATTGTCCTGGTTCGTCTTCCTTCAGGCTGCGGAGCTTCCATATTTTATTGAGGATAATGATTTTGGTACCGTACTTTATAATCCTCATAGGGTTATGAGGCAGTTTGAATTTGACCAGGAGCATCCATTCGGCCGTACTTGCAAGGAGACTTATGAGACTGTTATCCTCAATTTCGTGTCTACCTCCCTTTCTTTTGCATGGGCCTTTCCAAAACCCTCAGGTGCTCCTCACAAATCCTTTCCCGTTGCCTTTGTCATACCAACTATGTAAGATCCCGACTTTATGAAATACAAGTTTATTATTTTCTTTATGATTATTTTTTTTTTCTAAATAGTGAAGTGCTTAATTGTTATAAATGATAGTTAAGGGTGTTACATGCAAATTATCTGATAAACAGTATGTCGGGGAATATTCCTTTTGTCGGGAAATATTCTTTCTGTTGGGAAATATTATATTCGGTACCGTACGACGGCGCCGAAATGGCAATATTGTCAATGATAGTGGGCCCACAACGGGTTAACTGTCGGATATAGAAAAGATAGAAATTGACGGCAAAACTTTAGCCGATAACTGTTGAAATACCCGGTGATAAAAAGAACAGTAAAATGCGTTATTCCACAGTAGCACACGGTATTCCACAGTATCACACGGTGTCGCATAGTATTTTATATTATTGATTCAATAATTGATAAAGTAACAATTGCACAGTATCTTAATTCAATAATTGGTACAGTAGCATCTGCATAATATTTTTATTATTTGTCACGACACTGTAACTCATATTATTTGATAGGATATTTTAGCATTATTGACAATGTCTAGAAATTCTGTCAAGGAAAGGGGTTATTTAATTGCGCGCCATTTTTATGGAAGGCTCCCTCTTTCCTGGGAATAATCTGGTTGCCAGTATTGCGAGTATATGCTATCTGTGATATTACTACATTTAACACAATAATACAAAAATAGATTTATTAATAATAAAATTTTTGATAATGGATTAATCTTTTTGAAAAAAATGGATGGATGATATAGATTAAAGAAAAAATAGATGGATGATATAGATTAAAGAAAAAATAGATGGATGATATAGATTAAAGAAAAAATGGATGGATGATATAGATTAAAGAAAAAATGGATGGATGATATAAATTGAAGAAAAAATAGATGGATGATATTAAAAGAATATGCCTAGGGTATAAGCGTAAAAAACCAAGAAAAATTGGAAAAAAGACCAAAATGCTCTCACCTTGATTTTTCTATAAATAGGGAGAGTTTGCTTAAAAAAATTTCACACCTTCATTTCCTATACTTCCTCTCTCTCTAAATTTCTTAAGTTCTCTTAGTGTGCTAGGCTATTGTGAGTATTTGTGAGAATACTAGTATTGTCCAAAGTTAGTAAACTTCATAGAAAGCAACATCCAGTCTTTTGTTAACGAAGGTAGGGAATATCATTTCTTTCATACTCATATATAATATCATTTGCTTTCATGTTCGTAAGTGATATTATACTCATAAAGGTTGTTATTCATTCTGTATTAATTTGTGGGGATAACCTGTCTGTGCGGTATGACGCATGCTTGGTGAATATCCTTTTATATTCATTCCTTATTATTCTGTGGGAATAATCTGTATGTACGAGTGTCGTACCTGGTGAATATCCTTTTGTATTCATTCCTTATTATTCTATGGGAATAACCTATATGTACAAGTGTCGTACCTGATGAATAATCCTTTGTATTCATTCCTTATTAATCTGTGGGTATAACTTGTCCGTGCGGATTGACGCATGCCTGGTGAATAACCCTTTGTATTCATTACTTATTAATCTTTTGTGAAAATAACCTGTCTACGCGAATTATCGCATGACGGGTGAAAATCCATTTGCAGTTTCATATATTCTGTTATACTCGTATAACGTATCATTTCTTTTGTACTCTTTAAGGGATATCTTTTTCTTTCACATTTCTCCATTTATGATAAGAAATCTTTGTTTGTTTCCAAAACCTTATTTTTAAATGGAGAAAATTCTTGAAAATTTGTAGAATATCCTTAATAGTTTGTGCTTCATCTAATATCTTTTCACTTGAATCTTTCTATTTCATTTTATACGTTATAGTTGAAGCATGAAATAATTTCTTGAATATCATTCTTGAATTTGACTCCACAATTTGGTTATCGTGTTGGCAATTTGGTCAATCTTTGATACTGATTAAATTATAGAGCTTTTCTTATCCTTAATCTCACTGTATCATTGTCATCATCCTCATCCTCATACTTAAATTGTGGTATTAGTTCTCTTTGGCCCGTAGTGCAAAGATGAACTGGCGTGACATGATTTTGACCAAACTGTGTATTGGTATAATCATGACTTTTGGTGTTACAAACAAAGGCGTATGGTGAAAGTTCTCTTTGGCCGTAGTGCAAAGATGAACTGGCGTTTGGCATGATCATGACCGGTGATGTTACAAATAAATATCTTTGGCACGTAGTGCAAAGAGAGGCTGTTGAATAATAAATTGTTGATTTGGATATTCATAAACAGGAATTGTTGATTGGTGTTACAGGGATAAAATATTGGTGGTGATCCTTTAATTTATAGAAGATGGTAGATATTATAATCTACTTGACTCTTCTAATGGATTGTTTGTTCTGCTGCAATTGTTGTTGTTGAACAATTAAAATATCTTTAAATCTCTGATTTAATTCTATTGAAGACTAAAGATAATTTTTATTCTTCATTATCTTAGTCATGATATTTCTTACTGGGCTATTTGTGCTCACCCTTTTCCTTTTTGTTCTATTGTTCTCCTCAGGAAAAGAGAGTGTAGCGGGGACTAGCCGGGAAATGGAGTGATGGTCCGAGATAATAGAAGTATCTCAATAAACTATTATTAGTGTGTCAATAAATGTATTGAGAACTTAAGATATATTTATATTGTGTTGTCGTATTTTGCACAACACTTATTAGTTGTAAATGGGAAAATTCGTATTTGTATTTGTATTTTGTGGAATGTTATTGGCGACTCAAAATGGGTTGTGTGGACCTATTTTAGGGGCGTCACAAACTACTACTCGAAGTGGGCGGTATACTACTGGTGAACGCAACTACTGGCAAATCAATCTTAAGAGATGGGAGGACGACACACTGATGTGCTCTATACCAGCTTCTCCTCCCAAGCGTCTTCAATGGGTTAGGATGTTATGTTCACCTAAG
Source organism: Aralia elata (assembly GCA_034770075.1). Classification (NCBI taxonomy): domain Eukaryota; kingdom Viridiplantae; phylum Streptophyta; class Magnoliopsida; order Apiales; family Araliaceae; genus Aralia; species Aralia elata. The sequence continues at coordinate 14,911,715 of CM068379.1, forward strand.
CCCAACGTCCGTTCGGAACGATGGCCAACCAGTAGTTGACTTGTTGAGCGTGAGGCCTTGATGCCTAAGTCTTCTCCTAGCCTCCCCGGTCAGCAGGTGTTCATTCTCAAAGTGACCCAGCTATCCTTCCTGTACAGGCCCTTACTACCTCCAGGAACCTTCCACCATGGGCCTTGCCTCAATTACCTCTGTGACGCCCCCAAATTCTGACGTCACTGTCTCGAATTTGGTTCGTCACGATCTAACTCAAATAACGACATAAACTAATACAGCGGAATGATAGAACAAATTACATTGGTTTAATATAATTATTCTCGTCCCAAGGTCTCGCAACCGTTACTACAATACTATCCAAAAGTTTTGATTCAAACTAAAACATAGTACTAATACACAATATATGCCTAAGTTTATTACATTATATAACCGAATTAGAAGTCTTAAAGCAACATAGTAAATAATCTTCTTCTTAAGGAAGAACAAAGCTACTCCGTAGTTTTGCCCTTTCCCATATCATTGCCTGAAGGTTCACCTCGCTCTGCCTTAACTGAAAGGTTTGAACAAAGCAAGAATGAGCAACGAGTTTGCCCAGCAAGTGATATAATAACAAGGGAAATCAATTATAAAGTTTGAAGTCTCGAGAATATAAGGGATAGTTCAAGAACATTATGAATTATCAATTATTTCGAATAGAGCTGCTATGAACAGAAAATATCAATAAGATTTAAGATATAATTCTTTCAAAGTTCGAGATGATGAACACTGAGTCGCCACAAAGGACTAAGAACTCCTGCTAGAATTAACAGTTATTATACTGATAATCCAATAAAAACAAGTACACATGTGATCAGCCTATAATACTCCATGTTATGCATAACTGTCACATGCTTATAAGTGTGCACGTCGGTTCCCCGACAATATATATAATTTCCCCTTCAATGAGGGTTGTTCATCTCAGTAGATAAGAATCCGCACCAAGATAATTGGTTTGGGTAGCTTTTAAACACATGCATATAGGTCCAGCCGAAACAATGGCGTAGACGACTTTATCAACATACACAAGGACGCATTGAATCCAACATTTGCAATAAGGTTCAAGAGATATTAATCTCAAACCATCTTTATAATATGAACAATACTTTATAAGGTATAAAAGCCATTCTCACTAGCATATATTTGTATGATAAATGAATGTACAAGTTTAAGAACTTGCTCAATGAAAGAGAGGGTTCGAGTACTTGCTCAATGTAAATTTGAGTAAGGTTAGGGAACTTGCCTTTAGCGTAGTTTACGACTTTACAGCTTATCAACACTACGACGAACTAAGATATCCTATTGTAACATAGTTACGTATATATAGAAAACGCTTCCATTAGTCACACATATCAATTACTAAATAATTAACCCTTTCACATAATCAAGTCTGTAAGACAAATACGGAAACTATCTTTGGTACATAACTAGACCGCATAATAGCATACTACCATGTTTTGTAGTTTTGAAATGGACGTTAATCTTTACGTTTCGGAAATTCTACTTATAAACCATGTACTCGTCTTGAAGCACTCATGTTATAATACCACTACATATATGAATACCAAAAATATTGCTACAACTTCTGCTTTACACTTTAGAATAACAATGCAGGTAATCCACAAAGTTCAGATTACAAACAGAATCAACTAGACCAAACTGCAGGAGGGCGCAGCTGCATTCTGATTAGGCTTAGGGACGGCGCAGCTGCGCTATCCTCTGGCCAGACCAGAGTTGAGCTTTTGTTTTCCTGGTTTCAGTCCACTGCTTAGCATACCAAGACATTAACAATTATTATGCACGCATGTTAAAGGGTTTTGCATACTTGTATGACCATTCCCCAGTTCACTTTTACACGTTATAGTCTTAAATTAGTATGTCTAAGGAATTAAGGCCAAATAGGGTTAGGGAGTCAGACAGCTTACTATGTTCACCATGTATCCACATGAGGTGGCCATATAATCAGTAATATGCATGCTCACAAGGGTTTTCAGCATCTATGCATAGCTAGCATCATTTATTGTTTTAAAACATGCCTAACTCTTGCTTGGTTAACTTACATTGTGTCTAACGAAGTGAGTGTGCAAATGAGTCATGTTTATAGACAACCAGAACATAAGCATGCCATCTTAAATGTCCAGAGCATAACTACGCAACTTAGTTTTCAAAAAAAATGTCCGAGTTTGCTTTTGAAATCATTTTAAACTTAAACCATGCATTCTAGTGCATATCAAACATCTTAGAATCACATTTTATGTGTTCTTAGGTCACGTCCACAAGTTCACAAAGTCAGATCATGCTTTACATGGTATCCTTGGATATTAGTCTCAAGTATGCCAAACTTTCCTTTAAAAGACATTTAACCCAAAACCAAAGCAGTTGGATATACACAAAGGAAACTTGAACCACAATTGATGCTTACTAATGCTCATAACTCAGTCATATATGTATGCTATCATGTTCAGAATTTGCAGAATACAAGCTTCATCAAAGTTCGTTTTTGAGACTTTAAGTTTTCTTTAGAAAACGCATACTAATGCAATCTAGGATACTCATGCTATACAAAAGAAGATAAGACCACATGTTACACCTATTCCCAGACTTATATAGATTAAACTAACATATTAGGAACCTTCAGATATCAGCAGAAACAAGGATCAAGGAATGGGGTATGGCGCAGCTGCGCCGTTCTGAGCTGCAAGGAGAGCGCAGCTGCGCCCTACCCTGGACAGTTCAGAATGGCCTCTGCATCGGCAAGAACCAGTCCCATACTTGATATTTTTCACTTAACATGTTCCAGTTCAGTCACATTATATACATAACATACATATAAGCACATATGTGTCAACTTACAACTCCATTAACAAGTAATCTCAAGAAATTCTAGAATTCTTCAAACTCAATTTTAAGAGCAAGGTGAAGAATTTTACCTCTGTCAAAGCTTGAAACAGGATTTCTCCCAAACTCAGATTTCTAGCAACCAAAATGAAGAAGAGAAAACCTCAATTTATAGAGTTTCGTTTGTCCAAAATCAGATTTTGCCCATTGATTCAAACCAATGGAAGAAGGAAGAATATGAAGGTTAATAAAAAGTGGGTGGCTTACTATTTGGACTACTCCCCCTTTCATCATGAATCTGAGGTTTGTATGACTGATTTTGAGGAGAAGGGAGAAGGGCTAAGCTTGTAGCCTTTTGGTGTTTCACGTGAATAAGAATTTGGGCAAGAAGGTGACACTCTTTTTGGGACACAAGAACTCAGACATTGCAAACAAGGCTTATTAGCATGCTTTGATTTAAAATATAAACCTAGGTCATGTAATGTATTAAATAATTAAATGCTACCACATTGTATCAAATAGAGTCACATGTACACATATCATATAATCCATGTACATTAATTAAAGTGAAATCTCATTAATTACTAACACCCAATTTTTAATATACATTATTATTCCATCATTTCATAATACATCTATCTATAAAACATTTAAGTATTGAAACAATTATTATCTAACAATTATTGGTTCACTTCAATTATTATCTCATGTAATTAAAATACATAGTTAATAGTCCATACCACACATCAATATGTCACATAGGGTGTTCATACCATTTAAATGTCACACATTTCTTTTATTTTATTAAATGAATGCAGAAACTTTATTATAAATAATATACACCTTATCATGCGGTTACACCTCGAGTGACATGACATATAACACTTAAATAAATTAATAGAGATTATTAGTCACGCAATAATTAATTTACTAATATAGTATTAATAATTTTTGTTATTAATAAATCATTCCTTTAATAAACGAAACAAGAAATCACTTCATCACATCACTACCAAAATGACATATTATGTATACTCATATTCGAATAAATGTTCAACTTAATAAAAAAGTCAATATTAATATTATTCAAAATTCTCGGGTATTACAACCTCTGTCTCGGATGCCTCCTCCAGTTCCTCCCCAAGGATCATCTGATGTCAGAAAAATGAGAATTACTCGTTCCAGAACCAGAACATCTACCACTACTGATTCAAAGGTGGCTCTTCCTATTGCTTCTACCGCGTCCCCGATTAGTCGTCCTGGCATCAGGCTTTGCTTAAGGCCATTAGCAAAATGCCCTCTTGAGGATGCTAGTCCTAGTGTGCCGGCAGCCGAGGATCCGGTCAAGAAACGCTGTAGAAATTTGGTATGTATTTATATATTTTGTAGTATCTGCATTTATGTCTGTTACTATCCACATAGTTGCTTTTGTGATTCCTTATATCGTTATGTCTATCGTTTTTAGATTGTCGATGCTGATGAAGAGGATGGTAATGTTCCTCTTGAGTTTATGCTTATTACTGCAAATGGGGCAACCACGACGGCTTCTACGAATTGTGACCCTCCCCGACCTATCTCTATCAGTGTTGAGTCATCTTCATCACATGAAGCTTGTATCAGTCTTGATGCTAACGACACTTTATCTGATGTGAGTTCGAGCCTTGCTTTGGGTGATACAACAATTTCCTCAAACCCTCCTCTAGCTTCTCCATATGATAGGCCTAAGGAAACTGATGAGACTCTTGCTTCCGCGAGGGGGGATCCTTCTGAGACTATTGCTGATGTGTATCCTCCCCAGAAGGATTCTACCGAGTTAGTGATTTCTCGGGAGGGTATTGTTGACAACATTTTGGGTGGGTTGAATGACATTCCGCCTTCTGTGGCGTCTCCCAACTATTTTTCCATTGACTATCTTGTGAGTATCTTTCTTTGGTAAATATATTATCTTCTTTTTTTTCAACTTTCTTTCTTTTCTCCCAAATATATTATGGTTTATCATCTTGTTTCCAGAGCGAGAAGATGCAAGAGTTGCTTTTGCCTGTTGATGCGCGTGCCTCATTTGATGCTCTCAATCTGGATGTTGACACCTCGCTAAATAATGACCTTGGTTATCCTCCAGGCTGTCTTCCGGATGACCAAGGCGTCGTGGATTCATTAGCATCCCAGCAGCCCCATGCTCCTCCATCCTTTATCTCGACAAATTCTATGATGACCTCCAAAGTTGCTCCTGTCAGAGCTTCCTTCAATCCAAGCGGAGACCTTGTTTCTTGGAGAGGCTTCCGGATATCATCGTCTAGTCAGGAAAGTCTTGAGCAGGCCTAGCTCGGTTTCCACATATACTTGACCAGCTGATTATTAAGGCGTCTTCTGCCCAGAACTTCTTTCTAGATCAGCTCGCATGCCTTGTGCTTGGGTTGCACACTCTTTCGTTATACTCTTTGCGAGTTGAGGACTTGAAGAAATTTAGCGATGACGTAGACGACCTTGCAGTCGTGGGTGTTGATATGTCCCTTTTTCGGGCTAGACTGGATCTCCTCAAGTCAAATTTTAATCTTGTTGAACTACGTTCGGAAATTGCTATACGTAAGTGTGAAGATGACTCCTTCTCAGCACAAATCTCGGAGTTTGACGAAGCCGCACACAAATTGAAGATCCATTCGCAAGATTTAAAGTCTCAGCTTCAGGAGGTAGAGCGACAGCTTCAGGACTTAGAGCCAGCTACTCGAGATGTCAAGAAATCAAAAGCTGAAAATTTCAAGATTCGGAATGCTGCCATTACTGATTTAGAGGCCTTAGTTATGCTTTCTATTCAGTTTGATATGTCATGACCTTTAGATCATGACTTGCTGTAGTCTCTTTTTTCCTTTCCTATTTCAGAAACTCATTTACACATATTTCATTTATCAAATTAGAGTTTCTTTAACCTTATTGATTGCCTTTAATTTGAATGATTCCTCAAAACTCAATATTTATCATTGAATCTCAAGTTACTCAAATTAATACTCTAAGACAACAATAGGTATTATGAATAGGTAACATGAATGTTGCCAATAACATGTATATATATATATATATATATATATATATATATCTTTTCGAAAAAAATAAGTGAAAGTTTGATAATTTATTGATGATCAAATTACTTTTAACGAAAAGCATAACGTTTCAAAATTTTCATGAAAAAAACAATAAATCTTGCTTTTGTCGGATAAAGCATAACGTTCTCCACTTTTAGAGATAAAGTGTAACTGTTTTTTCAGGTTGAGGACTTATAGTCAGGTGCCTCGATTACTTTTAAAGTTTGAAAGTATAACTGTGAGGGCTTATAGTCAGGTGCCTCAACTACTTTTGAAGTTGAAAGTATAACTTTCGTGATGACTATCTCATGTGTAATATTTCTTTACCCATTTCAGGTTCAATGGGTCTGAGATAGCATTTGATCCCACACGAGATATTTTGCAATACCCGCTTTCGGAGATCTCTCGTACCCTATACGAGCCTTCCCATTTGGGGTAAAATTTGGTGGTTGGTGTTCCCCTCATGACTCGATTTGCTGTCTTGAGCACCAAGTCCCCCACCAGAATTTGTCACGGTACCACTGCGGTATTGTATTGTCGTCGCAGTCTTTCGTGATACCGTTCCAATTTTTCTTTAGCTTGGTCTCGGAAGTCAGCTAAGGCCTCCAGGGCTGCTGGTTAGTTCTCTTCCTCGACTAAGCTTCGGAATCTCATCCTAGCCGAAGGGATTTCTATTTCGGCGGGCAAGATAGCTTCTTCTCCATAGACTAAAGCATATGGGGTTTCACCCGTAGATTTTCTTTTTGAAGTTCGATATGCCCATAATGCTATCGGTAATTGCTTTGCCCATGTCTTCGGATGATCATCTAGGGTTTTTGATAGAATCTTGATCAAGGTTTTGTTTGTGGCCTCTGCTTGCCCATTGCCTTTCGGGTAGTAGGGCGATGACTTGTAGTGCTTCACCCTATATCTTTCCATCAGACTTTTGATGTCTCTATTGATAAAAGGAGTTCCATTGTCTGACAGAATGATCTTCGGGATCCTGAAACGACAAATAATGTGTTCCTTAATGAAGTTCGCCACCGCTGGACCCGTAGCTTTTTTTAAAGGGGTTGCCTCTACCCACTTTGTATACATCTCAGTGGCCGTCAAGATCCATATGTTGCCTTTAGAATTAGGATGAATGGGACCTATAAGATTCATTCCCTATGTATGAAAGGGCCATAGTGTTGCTATGGTCCGTAGGTCTCCAGTGGGAGCATGAATCAGATTCCCGTGGATTTGGCAGATGTAGCACTTCTCTTGACAAAATCCAAGCAATCTCCTTCCATTTTCGGCCAGTAATAACCATGATTAATAAGTTGTTTGTACAGATTGACTCCCCCTTGGTGCTGGTCTTTATGCATTTGATAGACCAAATCTTTGGCCTCTCTTACTTCCAAACACCGTAAGGGCTTGCCATTGAACCCTCTTCTAAATAATTCTCTATTTTGCAAGAAGAATCGTTGTGACTTCCTCTTTATTATGATTGTCTTTTTTTTCGGCTGGCAGATTGCCGCTTTGTAAAAACTCTACATAAGGGATTCGCCAATCCGCTATGTCATCAATAAAGGCGCATTCCTCCTTCCCAGGGTATTCTTGGCATGAAACACATTGTCGTTGAAGTGCATCTGCTTCCTTCTTCATTTCAGGCCAATAATACCCTTGGCGCTGCAACCTGCGATACAACCCAATATCTGCTAATCCGCAGCTTTCTTTATGTACCTGATGCAAAACTCTCTGTGCTTCAAGCCTCCGCAAGCATCGTGTCAATACCCCATCTGTTTCTTTATGGTACGAGACTCCCTTGATGATGTTGTATTTTTGAAGTTCCACCGGTGATATTGTTCCCTCCTTCGTTTGCAATTGATGGGAGATGTTATGTCTCCAATCATCTGTCATATCCTTGGGAAACAAATCCAGGACCGTGGTTGGGAGGGCTCTTTTTATTACCTTCATATCTAGGTCTACTCCTTGGACATATACTCTAGATGCTACTGTGGCTAATGCGTCAGGTTGTTTATTTTGTCCTCTTGGCACGTACTCAATAACCACCTTCCTGAAGTCCTCCATCACTTTTTGTGCTACAGTTCGATACGGTGCCAATATAGGCTCCTTCACTGCGAATTGCCCTCTTATTTGTTGCACGATCAATTTTGAATATCCCCTTACTTTAAAGCGTTTAGCTCCCAACTCTCGAGCCGCTAATAATCCCAATATGAATGCCTCATATTCTGCTTCATTGTTCGTGCAGGGGAAGTCTAACTTGTATGACAAAGCTACTTCCTTTCCTTCTTTGGTGGTCAACACCACGTCTGCTCCACCTTTCTCTTCAGCAGATGACCTGTCAAAGGCTAAATTCCACCATTCTGAGTCTTCATCTACTATGTCAATTTCTTCTACTTCTCCCCCTGGAAGATCCTCAGAGGGAGGTTCGTATTCTCCATTTGGAAATTGAGCCAGTAGGTCTGCCAAAGCCTGACATTTGATTGCCTTTGGTGTTATACACTGGATGTCATATTCTGAAAGTATCATCATCCATCTTGCAGGTCTTCCTACTAATGCTGGCCTAGTCAGTAGGTATCTGATCGGGTCAGTTCTTGTTGCAAGCTTCACTTCATGCGCTAGAAAATAATGTCGCATTTTCTGTGTTGTGAACACCAATGCAAGGCAATGTCTCTCCACCTGCGAATACCGGGTTTCCGATCCTCTGATTATCCGGCTGATGTAGTACACAGGCTTTTCTTCTCCATCTACTTCTTGTGTGATCAATCCTCCTAAAGACTTTGTGGTAGATGTGATGTATAACTGCAACGGTATTCCTCTTTATGGTACTACCATCATTTGTGCTGAAGCCAAAATTCCTTTTACTTTCTCGAAGGCCTGTTGTTGGTCCCCAGTCCCATTCTGCCTTTCCTTTTAGCAATTTGCCAAAAGGTTCTGTGACTTCTGCTAATGCTGGCATAAATCTCCTAATGTAAGAAACTTTCCCTAGAAAGCTCTTCAACTGTTTTTGCATTTTTGATGGGGGCATCTCCATAACTGCTTTTGCCTTACTTGGGTCTACCTCCAAACCTCTGTTATGCACCAAGAAGCCCAAGAATTTTCCAACCGTCATTCCAAAAGCACACTTCTTCGGATTCATCTTCAACTGGTATTTTTGGCATCGCTCAAACACTTTCCTCAGGTCCTCCACATGAGTTGTCGCCTTCTTGGATTTCACTACTATGTCATCCACATAGTCTTCTACTATATCATGAATCATGTCATGAAATATAGCATGCATTGCCCTTTGATAAGTTGCCCCCGCATTCTTCAACCCGAAGGGCATTACTACATAGTAGAAATTCCCAAACGGAGTACGAAAGGCCGTCAACTCTGCATCTTCTACTGACATCTTTATCTGATTGTAACCCACAAATCCATCCATAAATGACATCATCTCGTGATTAGCCGTTGCATCTACCAAAGTGTCTATATTGGGTAATGGGTATATGTCTTTCGGGCATGCCTTATCTAAGTCTCTGAAATCCACGCATATCCGTAACTGACCATTTGATTTTTTTACTGGTACAATGCTGGATAACCATATTGGATGTTGGATTGGCTTGATGAACCCTACTTCCAGCAACTTCTTGATTTCCTCCTTGATTTGGGTTTCAACTTCGGGTGCATAGTTGCGAGGTGCTTGCTTTACTGGTTTTATTCCCGGGCTTACATTCAGATTGTGCTCTACCAACTCTTTGTCAATCCCGGGCATCTCATCATAGTTCCAAGCAAAGACATCCCTATACTCTCGCAGCAATTTCACGAGCTCCTCCTTCTGATTAGCATCCAGCTCTTTGTTGACGTAAGTCGGTCTTGGCATTCCTCCATCTGTTGCCAAATCAACTTCTTCTAATTCATTTTATTGAGGTTTCAGCCTATCAAAGCATTCTGGAGCTGGTTCTACCTTTTGTTGCACAATTTCTTCTTCTTCATTACTGCTGGAGTAGGGGACACCTCTTGAGCCGTTGGGTTTGCACTCTCCCTTGGACTCTTCCCCCTCGCACCGTCATAAGCGAAACACTACCTTTCCGTTGGGTTTAACAACCCTCTCCCATTTCGTTCTTTGGCCATCATCTGATTGTACTGTCCGTTAGGCATTTATTATGCTTTTGGCATCTTCAGGATCTGCTGGCCTTTTCTTTTCTCCTTTTCCTCCCTTCTCCAGGTCTATTACCACCGGCTTCTTGTTGTTGGAACATTCTCCTTGTCCCGAGGTCTTCTTTTTTTCTTTTTTCTCAAGCACAAACTTGTCTGCCTGTACTTTTTCCCAACTGACTAGTTTTAGCGAATCAGGTCTTACAATCTGGTTCTCTCCCTCTTCAGCGACATCGTCAAAGAAAGTTGCTTCGGCGATGTGTGCCTCCTCTGGTCCAAAGGGATTTCTTGTTGCCGGTACCTTCACTTCTTTCCCCTTCCAAATAGCTTTCAGACATTAATGAAAAACTGAGGGTACCACCCCATAGTCGTTTTGCCAGGCCCTTCCTAACAAGACATGATACGCTGCATCCACCTCGGTAACATGAAACATTACAGGTCCTCGAATCTTTCCAACCTACATGTCCACCTTGATGTGTCAAAGGGTTCTAGCACTTTGGTTGGCAAACCCTGTTATGTTTGTCGGTTCTTTCACAATTCTCTTCTCTGGCAGGCCTAACTGCTTAAACACAGTGTAGGGCATAATGTTTATAGACGCTCCATTGTCGATGAACGCCCTCCGCACCTCTATTCCATTTATTATTGCCGTCACATACAACGGTCGGTTGTGTGGGTATCTTATCTCTCTGTCAGCTTTAGAGAAAGATATTTTGCTTTCTTCCTCTTCCACTGCTTTCACAGATCCTTTGCTCACCGCCATGCAGGTTTCTTGGATTTCGGCTGCTTTGATGATCGCCTTGGTTGCTTCTATCCTTGCTTCCTTGGCCAACCCTATCTGGTCAAAAAAATTTCTGAATTTAACTCCATTCATCAGTGTCGTCACCTGTGGGCCTGGATCAACATCCATCATTTCTTCCATCCTTTCTGTATTCTCTATCATCTCCATGTCTGATGCCTCACTATGAGTAATAGTGTTACACGTTTCTTTTTCCTTATGATTAGGCAGTGGCTTGCCATGCACGCTGCTTCCTTTTCCCAGCTCGATTTCTCCTGCCACCAACTTTTCATGGTATATCCTCCGTAGACTATAACAATCGATAGTGGAATGTCCTGCGTATTGGTGGTATACACAGAAGTCTGGTCTTCTTTTTATTTCTTCCATCACAACAAATCTGGGCTTCGGAGGCCTTATCACTCCATGTTCTATCCATTGTTCATACAGGTCCCTAAAGGCCTTCTCACTGCATGTGATAGCCTCTGGAAATGGCATCCTGGTATACTTGTCCCCGTGTTTTCCTTTACTTCGCTCAAAATTTCGCTCGTTCTTCTCCCTCTTGCCCCTTTGTGGTTTTGACTGAGAGTTAGCCAAAGCCACAGTTGCTGTTCTCTTACCCTTCCATGTAACCGTCGCATGGCTGATGGGCACTGTCACGATTCCTCCCAAATCTTGTGCGAAGGATGAGAGGGTCGCAAATGAATCACAGGCCTTTGTAATGAGATGGGGCTTGAAGGAGTCTAGAGCACCATTGTTGCATATGTTAAACCAAGTTCTTCTCCTCAATTGGCTCTGCACACTTCTGTGCTTGGGCCCTGAATCTGTCCACATAATCTGACAGCTCCTCATTCGGCTTCTGCTTGAATCGCATCAGCTCTACAATAGTTACATGTTTCTGCACATAGAAAAATTTCTTAAAAAATTATAATTTCAGATCATCCCAATCATGGACTGATCCCTTCTCCAAGTTGTAGTACCAACTGAAGGCACTATCCGTCAAGGTCTTATTGAATTCCCTCATCAATAGATTGTGGTTATTCACCTCATCATAACCCAACCATGGAGAGATCGACTCCACGAACCTGGCAATATGCTCCCTGGCATTCCCTTTCTCCCCGTTATACTTTGGGAACTGCGGGGGGTGCTCAATATACCTTGTCGGGTAAGGTTGTCTCCGAACGTGTGCCTGGTAGGGTGGAGTAAAGTCCAACTCTGAAGGTCGGGCTGTCTGCTTGCGAAGTTGATTGATCACATCGATCATATGATCCTTCGTCACATACTGACTCGTGGTATGGACTCTTTGAGGGACTGTTATGTATTGCTGCATTGGTGGCGTGTATGGTAAGGAAATTGGCTGGTGTACACTTCCATCCTGAACAATTTGTATCGGTTGTGCTTGTTGGCTTGTTTGTTGGATGTGGCTCGGGATGGTCGGTATCTGCACTTGTGAAAATGCTGGGAGAGTGGTCGGGATGATGTTGGGTTGGGGCTGACTTGCTTCCAATCTGAGTTGTGGCACATCACCGCTGTTTTGGGGCTCCAAGTTGATGATTGGAATCGGCTGACTCTCCGTTGTTGGAGGTATAGTCTGATTCTCTTTGTTGTTACTGTTGTTCTCCACTTTGCTCGTTCTCCTTGCGAACTTCTTGGGAACATAGCCCTGAAAGTGGGGATTTGCATCAACTGCTGGTGGAAATTTCCCATTTCTTCCTGCTTCCTCTGCATTTTCAGCATCATGGTCATCATCATCCCTTGGCCTTCTCGTGCCTCTTGTAATGCCTTGAGCATCTCTATCTGCACAGTATTCGCAGTTGTCTGCGCTCCAGTTACTTCTTCACCTTGTCTTCCTGTGTTTGTCTGTCTAGCACTGGTTTATTGTTGATCAGCCATTTGAGGTGATGTTGAACTTCCTTCCGAAACGTATTCTAAGATGGGTTGATCAAGATCCAGATTCGCGTTTTGGAACACTGGATTTACTTGCCTTGAAATCGGATCCGGTGAAGTGATGCTTGTTGTCGGTGAAACTCTTCCTGTAATTCTCCCACTTCGAGTTGTGGGCATACCCTTCACGAATTCTACACCTCCCCAGCAGAGTCGCCAAATAAATGTGGGCAAGAAAATTACGCCTTGTTAGGGTTAGGGTTTTGTATTGGCTGGAGAGGATAGAAATCCACGAAGAGCACGGAATTAATTGATTGATTGAAGAGGGGAAAAGAACAGGTGGACGATTACTCCAATGACAAGTGACAGAACTCTCAGAATTCGGAAACCGGGTTAGGGTAGCTGGGATTCCAAGAGCCTTCTTGAGTCTTCGAGTTGGGAGAGAATTCCAAGTGTAATGAGCTTCCAAGAGTCTAAATGTAATGTCTTGAGAGCGATCCCTTTTTCTTAGAATAGAGGGGCTATTTATAGAGCTTGCATGGGAAATAGCCACATGTCAGACACATGTTTTAAGGAAAATTCTCGAAATACCCTTTAGTCATGTTTTAAAGGGAAAATTCCAGAAATGCCCTTTAATCATCAAAGTAATGCCCAAATTGTCCTGTTCTTCTAGCAACCGATCCAATTCCTCAATCAATTCCCAAAATGGGTTGCATCCACTAGTCTTCTGTCTTGAAACACGTGGAGACTTCTCCGGGTCTAGCACATTTATTTTCGTCTAATCTGTACATTTAATTAGGTCACATGAACCCTAATTTGTACATTTAATTAGGTTTTTGTAAACCCTAATTTGTACATTTATTTTCATTAGGTCATGTGAACCCTAATATGCACTTGGGCCCACAGAGTTTCATTTGGCCTTATAATTTGACTTTTATTCTATATTAAAAATTGTCAAAAATACATTTGTATTCATTTTTCTATATACTAAATGTTAATATTCATTAAAAATTCCAAAATTATTAGAAACTCATTCATCAAAAATTATTGATAGGAGTTGTGATCGACCATGACAACCTAGTGTCCAATCCTCACATAAAAGACATAAGCCATTCCAATGTTTGTATATAAATTCTAAATATTTCACAATGTATATATAGACGACTGAGTGGTATTAGAATTATGACGGGTAATTAACTTTATGTTATTAATAATATGTCGTAATTTTAACATCACTCATATATATTGTCGGTGTCTAAAATTTTAACTCTTGTTAAAAATTTCAAATTAAAAATTCGTTACAAGTTAAAAATTTAAAATTCTAAAATTAATAGAAACTCAATGCATGGTATTACTTGTGATGGACCATGACAACCTATTTGTCCAATCTTTACGTAAAAGACATAAGCCATTGCAATGTTTATATATAGGGTTCTAAATCTTTGATGATGATTTTTTTTTTAAATGCTTATTTGTACATTGTAATTAAAATAATATATACTAATAGAATACACTCAAATTAATTTACCATTATCTCTCTCGCATTCACACTAAAAGAATATTGCAACCAAACGAAGCTTTCACCACAGCGTTTGCACGGTGGATATATACCACCACAGCACAAGGCTCTCACCAACCTCCACAACCCCTTCCCACTTCTCCGACAACCACCTCCTCAGCACCACTGTACGCAATCAAAGGAACCCGCCGGCTCTGCCTACTTATATCACTCAATTCCATATGATCACTAGCACTAGGAACCCTAGCCAATCCAAACATAAACATAGATGAAACCCTTTTTTTACCCGAAATTCCTTCTTTTTCCTTCTGGAACATTTCCCTTGCACGGGAAAAGACTTCGAATTCGAAATCTTTGCCTTATTCTTATTCTTATTCTTCATTTACTCACCATCAAAAACTCCACTAGATAATTTTCTTGAACTTTTCTTGGACTTATAAAATGAGACGTCGGGTTTCCATCGAAAAAGGCATCTTTTATTGTCCCTTATTGTTTGATTGTTTTTGGTTTCTGGTTTTTGGGAAGAATCTGAGGATGGTTGTTCGAAGAAATTAGTTTTCCGCAAAAAATAATATTATCAGGTGGATAAGAGGAAGTAGGACTATTCCACTCTTCACTAAAGAACTCGAAATAGTCTTGGTTGGATGATGATAATGAGGAGGAGGAGATTGAAGAGGTTTGATATTCTTTGGCTAAGTATTGTTCTCAATCAGAAGAATTAATTGTTGCTATATATTGGAAGATCAGATAAAGAGAGTGTCTCTACTGATTCTTCTTCATGATCATCTAGTAACTCTTGTTGCACTTTAGGGATTTCCAATGGAGCTTCTGGATCCTGAGATTGCTTGTTAGTAATCTTCATGTAATTAATTAGGGTACTTTAATAAGTTGCAATATACCAAGGGGGTACTTGGGTTTATATATATGTATGACAATATATATAATTAAGTGTGCAAACTTGTACTTCCTTTGGTGTTCTAGAAGTGCAGGCGGAGAGGCACATAGAGCCTGCAAATCCCATGATATAAGATACTAAATCCCATGATATAATTATACTACTAGGAAGTAGGTTCGGGTTGTAAAAACATATCAATTAAGCTAGTTGCCTCGTTGTGTAAAATAAACTATGCAAGTTTGATCACTTTTTACAAGCTTATTAATATAATCAGCAAAAATATATTTAGTTTAGTAGTAATCATATAATACTTCATTCCATATATAATATAAAATAAATATTAACTTTTTGAAGTCAACTTGAAATAATATCAAATTCAAAATTGATAGAATTTTATTTTAGACAATACAATTAATAGATTAATCTTGTTATTATTAATATTACAAGCTTGAAACCCGTGCAAGGCACGGGCTATATTTCTTATATATTTTTTGTTTATCAAAATAATTCAATTGTAAGTTTCTCTTTTAGATTTTATATATATATATATAATTTGAACATATATTATTATAATTATGTAATTTGTATTTGAGAATTATAAGTTGATGTTCAAATTACTTTTAAAATGATTAACCAAATTAATTTGAATAAGATCTTTTCTTGACCTATTATATACTTGTATATGGATTTGATGATACACTTTTTGTGAAGATAAAAACGTGTTATTGTAGTCTACCGTGCATATAGGCATTAATGGTGGAACGACATAAATCCTTTGTAGTCTTCTCCTTCTATCGTTTTATTTATCTTCTATGCCTTCTATGTGATTCTATATGGCTCATATCTAGAATAAATTTTATAATTTTTTGTCAATATGATAAAGTTCTGATATGGATTTGGAATCCAAACAATTTGTTTTGTGCAACTGATTTGGGCAGATCTATAAAAATTAATTACATTAGTACGAGAGTTATATTTTAGTGACTTTTATTATACAAGTGGTATATAATTATAACTCTCTTATTATATAAATTAGTTTATATGACACATTATGTGTATGTTAAAAGTGAGAATATGTGATCCTAAAATATAGGAGATTGGATAACGTAATGGGAGGGAGAGGTGAAAGACCAATGTAAAGTTAGTTTAAAGGGGTACTAAAATTGAAAAGTAAAAAGGTTTTAATATTTTGTTTACACCAAATTAACTGTCAACATTTTTCTCCCGCTTTAACTCATTGATCTTTCTCTGTCAATGAAGCGGGAAGAAAAAGTAATCGCTTTTTGATGTAAACAATTTTGTGAAGTTTTTTTAATTTTTGAATTTTTCCTTTGTAAATAAAAGCAGTTAATTTTTGAATTTTTCCTTTGTAAATAAAAGCAGTTATTTTAAAACAATTTAATTTTAAAATTTTTTAATTTTTGAATTTTTCATTTATGAAAAAAGTATATTTTTCTTAGTTTCTTTCCGAATTCATTTCTCATATAAATTTAGTTTTACACGCTTAGAATTAAAATGTATCCGTAGATTAATAAATTGTAACAGTATTAATCGTAATATTATGTTTGCAAATACTTTGCCCCGAAAGAATTTATACTTTCTACATGGTGAGTTGTAAACAGATAAATACGGATACGAATTCGTATCCATTTATTTGCGGATACCTTTAAACCGAATACGAATAATATCCGGTTTTTCCCGAATACGGATGCGGATGAATACGAATTTTCCGGTTACCATTTACAGCCCTAACTATAACTAGAATAAGAAAAAAAATAATGAGTTTTAAAGTATAGTTTATTAATGAATGAATGTTAATTTATTTATTTTTAATAAATAGTTAAATACAATAATCAATGTTCTAAATTACAATTCAAATAAGTTTTTATTATTTTTGAAATCCTAAATTTCAAAATGAATGTTCTACTTATTAATGTTTAGATGTCCATTTTATGAGTGTGGAGTAATACTATAGTGTGTATGAATATTTATAATTTATAATTAAATTCAAAAGTTTACATTAAATATTTAATTATTTTTTTCTCAAATACTTGATTAAAACTTTAAAAATATGTTTATGGGGACTTTTATTTATAATTTATCCTCAATACATAGATTACAATTTACATAATTATAAAAAGTTTATTTTATTTTATTATATTTATGGAGAGTGCGAGTTAAAATGTATGTTTGACAACTGACAACTAGTTAATTTAACTTGATCCAAAATTTATGTTGGACTTACTTTAAATATTTAAATTTTAATTTCTAAATAATTAAATAAATGAAAATGATAAATACTCCTTTTATTCGAAAATTCATAAACGTGAATTAATATATAAAAGACGAGAGAACTGGCAAGTTACTGGAGATTTAGTGGCTTGCTTGGGTCACCACTCACCAGTTCAACATTGTCTTTTGACTTAGAGGGCCATACACCGTCCCGGACACTCCGGCATCTGGTCCAAAAAAATAATTTTGACCAACTAATTTTAGCACTTAGTGACCAAAATTTCAGGCTTAACCACGGAGTAAAACCATGTGATATAACCATGTATTCTTACAAAAAAAAATTAATAATAAAATAATAAAATAATAAAATAAAAAATTGCTATATAGCTTCAAAACATAATTTTCAGGAGTCTAGTTTTATACTCCATTCGTCCCATAATATATGATGTTTTAGAGTTTGGCACAACCATTAAGGAAATGATTGTATAACATTAAATATAGTATCAATTGTCTATAATACCCTTTATCATAATTATCTCATACACACTCTCTCTCTCTCTCATTTGTAACATTTTCCCATGAGGGGTAATTTTGGAAAAATTGTGGTTAATTCTCCTAGATTATATAAAACGTCAAATAATTTGTGACAAATGAAATCATCTAAAACGTCATATATTATGTGATAGAGGAAGTACTGAACACGTGCCAAAAAGTAACATTTAAAAATTACATAGAAGGTTTGACTTCTTTTCCTGAATAGATGGAATATTAAATTAAGGAGGTACTAAACAAAGGAGGGGAAAAAATGTTGAATTTCTTGTTTCCTTGTCAAGTTCTTGCCAACAGACGACACTTGCAACTTGCAAGGACCCATCATTCACGGTAGATCAGCTCGTCTTGACTTGAAATCAAAGGTTCACTTCATCTTTAACTTCTTTTTAGATTTTAGACGGTTGATACGTACCTAATGCTCGAGAGAAAAGATATTACTACAATTACATATTTAACAACATTTTTTAAATTATTTTAAATAACGATACTTAATATTTTAAATGACAGTTATTATTTATTTATATTATTTTGCTTAGATAATATCAACAGCCCTTTTTATGTATATTATAGTTTGTCAAAAATAAATTTGGCTACATGTATTTATACTTAATGTTAATAGTCCTCAAAAATTGCAAAATTAAAAGAAGCTCTCATTCATCAAAAATGATAGGAGTTATGATCCACCATGGCAACCTATGTGCCCAATCCTTAAATAAAATATAATTAATTATAAGCCATTGCAAGGTTTATGTACATTCTATAACATTGATATTGATTTTCTTCTTTTTTTCTTAAATGTTTATTTGTACATCTTCAGTGTAATTAATATATAAAATAATATGCTCGTAAATTTATCATTATTAATCTCTCACATTCACATTAAAGGAATAACTTAACCAAAAGAAGCCTTCACCACGGTGTTTTCACGGTGGTTACACCACAACACAAAACTCTCACCAAACCCCACAACCCCTTCCCACTTCTCCCACAAACACCCACCTTCTCCTCACCACCGTCCGATAGAAACAATGCCGTCGATGGAATCCGTCGGCTCTGCCTACTTCTTATATCGCTCAATTCCATAAGATCACTAGGAACCCTAGCCAATCCAAACATAAACATAGATGATGAAACCCTTCTTTTACCCGAAAATTCCTTCTTTTTCCTTCCAGGACATTGCTCTTGCACGGGAAAAGACTTGGAATTCGAAAGCTTTGCCTTATTCTTATCCTTTTCCTTCATGTGATCACCATCAAAAAGTCCACTAGATAATTTTCTTGAACTTTTCTTGGACTTATAAAATGAGACATCGGATTTCCATCGAAAGAGGCATCTTTTCTTGTCCCTTATTGTTTGGTTTTCTGGGTTTTGGGAAGAATCTGAGGAGGGTTGTTTGGAAGGAATTAGTTTTCCGCAGAAAATAATATTGTCGGGTGGATAAGAGAAATCAGGACTATTCCATTCTTCACTAAAGAACTCGAAATAGTCTTGGTTGGATGATGATAATAATGAGTTGGAGGAGGAGGAGATTGAAGTGGACTGATATTCCTTGGCTAAGTACTTTTCCCAATCAGAAGAATTGTTGCTATATATTGGAAGATCAGATAAAGAGAGTGTCTCTAGTGATTCTTCTTCATCATCATCTAGTAACTCTTGTTGCACTTTAGGGATTGGGAATTTTTCCAATGGAGCTTCTTGATCATGGGATTGCTTGTTAGTAATCATCGTGTAATTAATTAAGGTACTTTAAGAAGTGGCAATATATATACCAAGGGGGGTTGGGTTGGGTTTGTGTGTGTGTGTGTGTGTATGTATGTATGTATGTATGTATGTATGTATATATATATATATATACACGCCAAGGATCCAGTCCGGGATCCCGGACGGTGCTAAATTACGGACTTTTTTTTTTTTTTTTTTTTGAAACAACTAAAAAAATAATAATAATAATTATGGAACTGAAATTTTTACATAATACAATGTTTTGGGCGTCATTTGGATACATATAACAAAACATGTATGTACAGTCTGCGCAGACTGTACATACATGTTTTGTTATATGTATCCAAATCACGCCCAAAACATTGTATTATGTAAAAATTTCAGTTCCATAATTATTATTTTTTTTTTTTAGTTGTTTCAAAAAAAAAAAAGAAAAAAAAAAAAAAAAAAAAAGGTCCGTATTTTTACAAAGTCCGGGATCCCGGACTGGATCCGGACTCTCTCTCTCTCTATATATATATATATATAGAGAGAGAGAGAGAGGATGAGTTAAAGCATACCTCTTAAATAGCATAGATCTCTTAAATAACATACATTTATTAAAACTAGTCGTTTTGAAAATTCTTTTAAAAAATAAAATAATATTAAAAGAAAGTATTCTTACTTGTTTTCCTTTTATTTACAAAAATACCACCCGCGACCCCACTTATTTTTTAAAAAAATCTCCAAAACGACGTAGTTTTAATAAAAATATACTATTTAAGAGGTATCCTTTAGATCTATCCTATATATATATATATATATAACAAAATGTTTGTGTGCGCAAATTAATTTGTTTTATGCAATTGATTTGGGCAGATGTGTAAAAATTAATTACATTAGTATGAGAGTTGTATTTCAGTGACTTTTATTATACAAGTGGTATACAATTATAACTTTTTCATTACATAAATTAGTTTATATGACACACCACGTGTATGTTAAAAGTGAGAATATATGATCTTAAAATATAAGAAATTGGAAAATATGATGGGACGGAGAGGTGAAAAAAATGAACAAGGAACCAATGTAAAGTTAGTTTAAAAGGGTTAAATTTAAAAGTAAAAAAGGTTTCAGTATTTTGTTTATACCAAATTAACTATTTTCTTCTCCCGCTTTAACTCATTGATCTCTATCAATGAAGTGGGATGAAAAAGTAATCACTTTTTCATGTAAACAATTTTATGAAGTTTTTTAATTTTCAAAATTTTCCTTTGTAAATAAGAGCAGTTATTTTAAAATTCAATAACTTCTCTTTTCTTTCTTTCTAGTCCTTCTTATCAATCCCTATTTTATCTCTAATATTTTTTCGTCGTTCTCAAAAGTTTTTAAATATTTATTAAATTACACACAGAGTGTGTGCAAGAAATACTAATTCCTATAAGACTGCTCGATAAAATGCTTGAAATCAAGATCCTTCTGATATATACCTCTCTTTAAGGCGTCACACCTTTCACATCCAAATTGTTCACAAAAATTCTGCAATTCTATTCATCTAAAATTATTCTTTATGATAACTAAATAAACATATATACAAAAGTAATGTCTCGCTTTTTATTATGTAATATCAGATGTTCTAGTCTATTCATCTGTAAAGTAAGAAATAAAAATTATGTGTTATATGAATTATGAAAAAAGTATATTTTCCTTAAATTTTTCTTAGTTTCTTTCCGGATTAAAATGTATCCGTAGATTAATAATTTGTAACAGTATTAATCGTAATATTTATGTTATAAAGGTATGTTTGCAAATAATTTGCCCCGAAAGAATTTATACTTTCTAGATGGTGAGGCTTGAACAAATTCTATTGTTAATATATTAATATATAAAAGACGAGAGAACTGGCAAGTTACTGGAGATTTAGTGGCTTGCTTGGGTCACCGCTCACCAGTTCAACATTGTCTTTTGACTTAGAGGGCCAATGGGCCATACACCGTCCCTGACACTCCGGTATCTGGTCCAAAAAAATTAAATAATTAATTGTGTTAGATTATTATATTTTTGAGTTTTCTCTATTAATCTTGTGATATAATATCTTTTTTATTGAAAAACTTATTAATGTTAATTTTAGCACATTAGTGACCAAAATTTCAGGCTTAACCACGGAGTAAAACCATGTGATATAACCATGTATTCTTACCCAAAAAAATAATAATAGAAAAAAAATTTAAAAAATAAAAATAAAAAATTGCTATATAGCTTCAAAGCATAATTTTCAGGAGTCTAGTTTTATTCTGAATACGTCCCAAAAAGTATCATTTAAAAATTGCATAGAAAGTTTGACTTCTTTCCCTGAATAGATGGAATATTAAATTAAGGATGAACTAAACAAAGGAGGGGGAAAATGTTGAATTACTTGTTTCCTTGTCAAGTTCTTGCCACAGACGACACTTGCAAGGACCCATCATTTACGGTAAATCAGTTAGTCTTGACTTAAATCAAAGTTTTACTTGATCTTTAACTTCTTTTTAGATTTTAAACGGTTAATATGTATTGCTCGAGAGAAAAGATATTGATATAATATATATATTTAGCAATACTTCTTAAATTATTTTAAATAACGACACTTAATAATTTAAACGGAAATTATTATTATTTGTTATATTATTTTGCTTAGACAATATCAACTGTCCTTTTTATGTATATTATAGTTTGTCAAAAATAAAGTTGTCTACATGTATTTATACTAAATGTTAATATTCTTCAAAAATTGCAAAATTAAAAGAAACTCCCATTCATCAAAAATGATAGGAGTTGTGATCCACCATGGCAACCTATGTGCCCAATCCTTAACATACATTCTATCACATTGATAGTGATTTTCTTCTCTTTTTTTTTAAATGTTTATTTGTACATCTTCATTGTAATTAATATATAAAAGAATATGCTCATAAATTTATCATTATTAATCTCTCACATTCACATTAGAGGAATAACTTAACCAAAAGAAGCCTTCACCACGGTGTTTCCACGGTGGATACCACCACAACACAAAACTTTCACCAAACCCCACAATCCCTTCCCACTTCTCCGACAAACAGCCACCTTCTCCTCACCACCGTCCGATAGAAACAATGCCGTCGACGGAACCCGCCTGCTCTGCCTACTTCTTATATCGCTCAATTCCATAAGATCACTAGGAACCCTAGCCATTCCAAACATAAACATAGATGATGAAACCCTTCTTTTACCTGAAAATTCCTTCTTTTTTCTTCTACTACATTTCTCTTGCACGGGAAAAGATTTGGAATTCGAAAGCTTTGCCTTATTCTTATCCTTTTTCTTCATGTGATCACCATCAAAAAGTCCACTAGATAATTTTCTTGAACTTTTCTTGGACTTATAAAATGAGGCATCGGATTTCCATCGAAAGAGGCATCTTTTCTTGTCCCTTATTGTTTGGTTTTCGGGGTTTTGGGAAGAATCTGAGGAGGGTTGTTTGGAAGGAATTAGTTTTCCGCAGAAAATAATATTGTCGGGTGGATAAGAGAAATTAGGACTATTCCATTCTTCACTAAAGAACTCGAAATAGTCTTGGTTGGATGATGATAATAATGAGGAGGAGGAGGAGGAGATTGAAGAGGACTGATCATATTCTTTGGCTAAGTACTTTTCCCAATCAGAAGAATTGTTGCTATATATTGGAAGATCAGATAAAGAGAGTGTCTCTAATGATTCTTCTTCATGATCATCTAGTAACTCTTGTTGCACTTTAGGGATTGGGAATTTTTCCAATGGAGCTTCTTGATCATGGGATTGCTTGTTAGTAATCATCATGTAATTAATTAAGGTACTTTAAGAAGTGGCAATATATATACACCAGGGGGTTGGGATTATATATATATATATATATATATATATATATATATATATATATATATAGATATATAGATAGATAGATAGATAGATAGATAGATAGATAGAGATGTATAACAAAATGTATATAAGTGTGCAAATTAAACTTGTACTTCTTTTGGTGTTCTAGAAGTGCAGGCGGAGAGGCACATAGAGCCTGCAAATCCCATGATATAAGATACTACTGGGATAGTAGGAAGGAGGTTAGGGTTGTAAATTAAATAAATCAATTAAGCTAGTTGGGTGGTTGTGTAAAATAAACTACGCAAATTTTGATCACGTTCACAAGGATCGCATTTGTATTTAGTTTAGTAGTATTGACTTAGTGATAAAATTATGATAATAAATTTGAAGATACTTTGGAATTTTATAATTTCATCAAATCAAATGACAAGCTTTTTTTAGAACAAAAAATGTTTGACAAATGAGTTTTTTTGTTAAACAGATAAAGTATAAGTTACTTAAAAACATATTTTAATATGTATATATATATATAGTTAATATAAAAAGGTTCCAATAATTCTTTTTAATTTCAATTTCTTTTTTTCTTTTTTTTATCTTTCTTTTTCCCTCTTTCCCCCTTCGAATTTTTTAAATTCCAAAAACATATATATATGATTGGAGTTGTTTTTACACCTTTATTACTTAATAACTGTTATTTATTTAAAGAACTTGAGGTGTAACAATTATATTATTAAGAAGAAAATTCAAAAAAATAACTCAAAAGTGATAAAATATTTTTCATCATTTTTAAATTAGGAAATGGAGTAGAAAACGAATGATTATTCTGGATGTTGGCTTTTGTTTGTTTGTTGGGGGCGGCTGATCCGCGCGGTGGCTTTAAAAAATTGGATAAATTACATATATTAGTACATTTTTAAAAATAATTACAAAAAACATACCTCTATAAAATAATTACAAAAATATTACATTTTTTATTTTTATTTACAATATTAATATAATTATAATCACTCTCTCTCTCACTCCTCCCTCCCACCGCCCCAGCCCTTACTCCCGCCTCCCTCCCTTCCGTCGCCCTCCCTCTCGCTACCCTCCTCCCTCCCATCCCTTCCCACCTTCTTCTTCCCCTTGCCCCCGCCCTCCTTCTCTCGCATAAAAGTCCATTTCAAAGTATAAGCATAAAAGGCTCAATTTATTCATAACTTTAAATTTCTTGTAGGATGTTGACTTGGGAGGATGCTTACTATGACAAGAATGGGATACATGGTCCTTCAGAGAACAAGTGGCGTAGTGACATAACAGGAAATTCACGTGATGGCCAATTTTCACATGACTCTATTGTGTTAGCTGTGGCAAAGATGTCATATGATGTTTACTCGCTTGGGTAAGGGTATGATATCGATCATAAACTCATAAGCTGTCTAGACATCTTCAAATTTTACTCACCAATCTTAGTCTTGATAGGTTGGTTACTCACCAATTTGTATTAAAGGTTGGTTACCCTTGCATTAAAAGTTGGTTACCTTTGTTTTAAGGTTGGATACCTTTTGTATTAAGTTTTGGTTACCATTGTATTAAAGGTTGATTACCTTTTGTATTAAAAGTTTTGGTTACCATTGTATTAAAGGTTGGTTACCTTTTGTATTAAAAGTTTTGGTTACCATTGTATTAAAGGTTGGTTACCTCTCTCTTTTCCTCTCGCACCTTTGACCACACCCAACAACACGCATGGCTTGGTTTCGCCTCCACACAAACCAACGACTTTTTTTGCGCCATTGGAGACTCCAACTTCCTCCTCCTATCTCTCCCTTTCTCTTCTGTTCCAGGTGTGAACCACTCAAATATACTCCTCCCTACTCCTCCTACTATACCCTCTCTCTCTATCTATATATATAACTTCACATATATGCATATATATATATATATACACACAATAATACAAAGAGATATTTGTCCTTTCTTTCTTCGTAACCAATTAGAAACAAAATTAACAGTTTCAGAGAATAATTTTTTATTCTCTCTCACAAACCCAGATACTCCGATCCTGTTAAAGGAATTTTGGACCTTGATGGGTTGCCAGAAAAGGGTAGTTACGATTAATATTGTGTTGTGTGTTATTTTTGTAATTATTTTGTGTGTATTTTATTTTTGGAATTACTTTCTAATTGTTGTATATTAGTGTTAAGGACCCTTTAAAATTTGGGTCATTGTTCCAGAATCAGAGTTATGGCCCAGCTCGTTTATTTCCGAACATTCTTTCCTACTACACCTGTCCTTATCAACCGGCCCGAAACTTTTGGAGTCTAAAGTCCAAACTTAAATAACTAATTTGAATGACTGGCACACTGGCACACTGGCACACTGGCACCTACCCTTTGTGAAGTCTTTATTTTAACTTTTAAGAGGAAAAACAATTTACGGTTCTACTTGCTAGACATATGGCTATTAAATATATAATCTAATCTAATTTATATATAATATGATCATTCTGCTTATAAGATTATTATTAATTTTAAAAAAATATATATTTTAAATTTTAAAATAAGCGTATATTCATTTAATTTAACTTATACAATGATGACTATTTTAAATTATTTAAAAAATACTACTAATTATAAAATCTATTGTTTTATAATTTAAATGTATCATAATATATTTTAAATTGACTTTCAAAAAAGTAATAATAATCTTATATATTGAATTAAACAGAGAGTATAATATTTGTGTCTTTGCACTAAGAATTATGCTAAACTGATTCAAGTTTTTTTTTTTTTTGAGACTTGTTTCTTTCTTTTTGTAGAAGAATTTCATTATCAACTCTTGTGATATATTGCTTCCTCCGTTTAGAATTTTTTTTTTTTTTTCATTTGTGAGCATTTTTTTTTTCATTTCATTGATTGACGTTAATAGATTATTTTTTTCCAAATTTGAGTACGGGGGTTATCATATCGGTTCGTTATCATATGAGTTCGTTATTTCATTACTTGTGTTGAAGAACTGTTTAAATCTGAATATTTTATTATAACTAATTTTTTTATGTGATATGACAGTTTTTTATTAATATTTGTGGTGTCCATTAGTTTTTGTTATAATTGACTATTTTTCTGATTATCTGTTATTTGTTTAAAATGATTATCATTTAAATTATTTTTATTATAATATTTTCATTTTTTATAACAAATTATAATTTTAATATATTTCAAGAAGACTTGTTTAATAAATAAAGAAGTGTTAACAGAAGTGATGTGGTGTCTGGTGTGGGGTTAGATCTTGACCCATCACAAATTAGAATTAAGGCTCAACTAATTATTCTAATAGTAATGTTAGGAACATAAATTATGTACAAAAAATATACACACAATATAAAAAAAGAAAAAAAATATGAATCGAGACCTACCATTGAATATTTTATACATTTTATTGGTAAACAATTAATAGGTCTTAATTTTTATATACAATTTTTCATGTACAATTTGTACACATAATTTTATTTGGAACATTTATATTTATTAGTACATTTTTATAAAAAATTACAACAAAAGTGCATACATAAAATATTTACAAAATTAGTGCATCTTTAATATTTAATTTATAAATTAGTGCATTCTTATCCCTTTAATTTAGGTGGGTGGTTTAATGGGTTGCTGATGTGGCCCATGTTTCTATTTAATTGCACATTTCAAAATCTATTATATAATTTTTTTTCTATTATAAAAAATTAAAGGGATAAGAATGCCTTGTATAAGAATGCACTAATTTGTAAATGTTGGGGCGAAGGCAGGCAGGCAGAGGCGGCGAGGTGGAAATTGAATAGAAAGCCTCTGTCTAGTTTTGCGTGCCATTTTTTACTCATCTAACATCACCCTAGGTAACCTTAAATACAAGGCACTCTGGCTAGCTAACTACTCCATCTACACTCCTTCCCTAAAAAAAATTAAAGTTTACACTCATTTAAGTTACCAATTAATTATAAAAAATCTATTATATAATTTTTTTTTATAGTGCAATTGGTAGCCAAAGTTTCATACAAAGGTAACAAATTCAGTTTTATTAGGTTACCAATTAATTTTAAAAAATCTATTATATAATTTTTTTTTCATAATGCAGTTAGTAGCCAAACCTTAACATAAAGGTAACCAATTCAGTTTTATTGGGCTATCAATTAATTATAAAAAATCTATTATAGAATTGTTTTTTCATAGTGCAGTTGGTAGCCAAACCTTAATACAAAGGTAACCAATTCAGTTTTATTGGGTTACCAATTAATTATAAAAAATC
The DNA here is from genome assembly GCA_034770075.1 of Aralia elata. Classification (NCBI taxonomy): domain Eukaryota; kingdom Viridiplantae; phylum Streptophyta; class Magnoliopsida; order Apiales; family Araliaceae; genus Aralia; species Aralia elata. Next base: position 14,939,491 of record CM068379.1, read on the forward strand.
TAGTATAGAATTTTTTTTCATAGTGCAGTTAGTAGCCAAACCTTAATACAAAGGTAACCAATTCAGTTTTATTGGGTTACCAAATAATTATAAAAAATCTATTATAGAATTTTTTTTCATAGTCTAGTTGGTAACCAAATTTTCATACAAAGGTAACAAATTCAGTTTTATTAGGTTACCAATTAATCTGGAATCATCTCCATTGTCTAATAACTGAAGCATTAAAAATAATACAATATTGTGAATGGTTACCAACTCAACATTATACAGTAACCAAAATTAATCTAATTGGTAACCATAAATCTGAAACACACTCAAATCTATTTCAACTCATCAATTTTGTTCTCCCTCAAGATCACCGAACAAATTATAGCAACAACAACCAAATAACATAATTCATTTCAAATATCAAAATCAATTACGAAAATGATGTGTTTATCTCAAAAATTCAAAATCAAAAATAAGAGATTCTCAAAACCTAAACAATAAACTCCATATGTTGCTTCTTCTTCCTCTTCATCTTCTCTTTTATTTATTTTTCCCCCTTTTTATTCGGGGATTGCGATTTTTGTAAGCTATTTGCTAAGCACAATAGATCTAGGATTTTACATCAAAGATTGGGTATTTTAAAGATGGGTGACAGAGAAGGATTTTTCGATGACAGAAGAGAGAGAAAAGAGAAATTGGGTTTGAAGAGAGAAGAAAAGGGAAATTGGAGAAAGAGAAGAAGGAAAATTAGGTTTGAAGAGAGAGAAAAGGGATGGAGAAGAGGTTGGTTTTAGTGAGATGATGGAAATAGAAGTGGCCATTTTTGCACAAAGGGTTTTCAAAAAGATGGTAGAAAGATGGTAACAGAGGAGAGAGAAAGATGGTAGTAAGAGGAGAGAGAAAGATGGTAGATGAGGCGGTAGTTTCCTTATTTCTGTGAAACTGAATGATTTGAAGTGGTTATTATTTTGCAATATTTTTATAATTATTTTATTAGTGCACTAATCTTGTAATTTTTTATAATTGTTGTATATTACTGTAAAGAACTCTTATTATTTTTATTCTAAAATATTAATTTAAATAACTTTACATACTACATATGGGCCAAAAAGATCATGATTTGTCCGTACTCTCAATAACTACTTAAATTGTAATAACCATCTTATCCATATTTGATACTCCTTATGTTTTAAATTTAGAGATATAATTTGATTTTTGAGGTCAAATAATATTATTTGACCTTAAAAATCAAATCAAATTATATCTTTAATTTTGAAAGAAAGAGAGTAGTTGATACTTTATTACTTTTGGAATCAAATACAGCTTACGAAGTATAGAGGAAAGGTTCCTCGTTGTCATTTTTAGTGATTACTACCCTGGTCTTATGTGAAGTAATACTTTCAATTTTTCTTTCTTCATTAGCAAAGCTTAAACTTTCTGCTTAATATTTTCATTTTTTCCCAATCTTTCTCCCATTCTTTACGGATGCTAGATTTAGATGAGTTTGTCTATCCTAGATTGAAAAGAAGGCACCTAGTAGCCCAAATCTTGCCCAATTTTAGTTAATCTCATAACGGATTAGCCTAATTAAGTCTAAAGAATAAGTTGGTTCAACTTTTGGACTACAAGACCCATTATCATTATAGTACTGGAGCTATAGGTACATTTAAATATAATTTTTTGGAGTAATATTAAGGGTCTCAAATTTTTTGTCTCAAATGATATTACACTGAATATTTTAATAATAATTTACGACATAGTCAATCACATGAGACCTACCCAATCAATATTACGCTGACACATTGTTTAACACACTTTTTGAGACCAAAAATTCAAGACATCACTCAATTCTTTGACTATATTTATTTGTAAAAATAATTAGTGGGATCGGATTATTTATACTACTATATTATTACTGCGAACTATTTTATCTAATAATTATTCTGATATTTTACATGAACTATGAATTTTTATTTCTAAGATTATTTGATGCTAGATTATAATCTCATGTGGATAGGTGAGATTATATAATCCCGCTTTTGAGGTATTTGTGACGCCCCCAAAATAGGGTCCACACAACCCATTTTGAGTCGCTAAAAATACAAATAATCAACTTATTACAATATAGTCCCAAACACAATAAATCACTCTAAATTTTCACTACAATTATTGTCACACTATTTTACAACACAGTGAAGACTACTATAGTAATTATCTTGGGCCATTACTCCACACACCGACTAGTCCCAACCACACTCTCATTTCTTGAGAAGAACAATGGAACAAAAAGAAAAAGGGTGGGTTCAAATAGCCCAGTAAAGAATATCATGACTATGATAATGAAGAATAAATTATCTTTAGCTTTCAACAGTGATAAATTAGATATTTAGAGAATATGGTAAATGATATAATTTTTCAACAAATAACTATAGTGAAATAAACAATTCATTAGAAAAGTCAAGTAGACTATAATATCTATTATCTTCTCCAATATAAAAGTTCATCATCAATATTTTAACCTTGTAACACCAATCAACAGTTCTTGATCATAATCATACCAATCTACAGTTTTTGGTCATAATCATGTTGATCAATTCATTTTTGCATCATGGGCCAAAGATATTCAATTATAACACCAATGGTCATGATCATGCCAGTCAACAGTTCTTCTTTGTACTCAGGCCAAAGAGAACTTTCACCACGTGTCCTTACCATACAGACCAAAGACACTCAACAATCATATCGTCTTTACACCCACGCCAAAGACATTCATAATAACTTGATCCTTTGATGATTAGTACAAATAACAGTGATATAGAGAATGAACGAAAGTTATAAGAATAATAAGATAAAAGAATAAACATTCGAGGTTTAACATTTAATTTGTATTTAATTTGTTCAGAGTCCAATAATGTTTAAATTGTCCACATGATAACCAAAATGTGGAGTCAAATTCAAGAATGATATTCAAGATTCATAATTTAAAGATAAAGATTAAAATTCAATAAGAAGGTTCAGGTAAATAAAAAGTTCAAATGAAATAATATTAGATGAAGCGCAAATCTCAAAGAAATTTTTAATCATTTCAGGAATTATAGAAGCAATACTTACCATAGTAAGTTTAGATTTAGGAGTATGAAAGAAAGTGATATCCCTTACCTTATTTAAAAAGTGACTTAATTAGAAAGTGACTAGATGTTGCTTTCTATGAAGTTTATCAACCTAAATATGTTTATAATTTAATTAGTAACTATCACATATGGTGTACATTGACTCGTATGTTATGAAATTATCAAAAGTGACTATATAGTATAAATTTGTGTAGTGTACAGAATAAACTTCAAAATAGTTTTTGAAAGAATAATATTTCAAAATAAAGTCTTCCAAAGAAAGTTTTCTCAAAATAGCTCTTCTAAAGGAGAAATTATAAACACCGTGTGATGTGTGTGGGTGCTTGACTAACTTTTATAGTAAAATTTACTTGAACAATACTAGTACTCTTTGTTAGGTTTGTATATAGCGCGAACATGCAATCAAATTACATAAATAGTGCGGAAGCGCGATAAAACGGATTTTAAAATTTTTCATACAAACCATCACCATGATCATCCATGTGCTCAATTATTAATTAAACGAAAGAGATAAAGTATGAGAATCATACCCTTGTAGAACCATGCTTCCACAGGTACGAGTTCACCTCCAAATCCTTCGCGTTCTCCTTGAATTTCACCAATGAGATTCCTTCCTTTGATCAACGTTAGCCACCCAAGTGTTTGGCCTCTAGAGGTGATCTACCAAGGAATAATAGTTATTCAAGAAGATGGGTGTTGGCAAAACCCTAGTTTCTATCTCTATAGAAATTGCAAGTACTCTCTCTCTCTCCAATTCTCATGGAAGAGTGTGTAAATTGTTTAACCCCAAATCATGATAAGACTCCTCTTATTTATAGATATAGGGAACCCTCCTAAACAATTTAGGAGTAGGGTTTTTATTTTAATTAAACTCCTTTAATTAATTAAACTCCTAATCCAATTAGGAATTTATGATAGAGTACTTCTATTAATTAATTCCCGATCCCTATTAGGAATTAAATAATAGTAATAGTAATAATAATAATAAGACTCCTCTTATTAATTTATATTTAATATTTCCAAAATATTAAATAATAAATATTAAGCTATTTAATTTATTCTATCTCCATAGATTAAATTAAATACACTTAACTTATTATTACAATTATGCCATTTACTTCTTAAATAAATATTTTTCTTTTTGCGGTGTGACCCTTTAGGTTCTCCACATTAAACCGGTTGTGAATAAATCAATTAGAACAATTCTAATCTTATTTAAATAAATAAATTAAACTATTTAATTCATTTAAATAAATAATATTTATTCTACAATAAGGGTAAGCCCCCTTAGCGATCAACGACTTTCCAGATAATATAGATTTTAACATTAATCACAAAAGAACCTTTCAGTGAATAGTTACCGTACAATTCAATCCTTCTACCATACAATGTCCCAATTAAATATAAGACATGGAATTACCGTCAAGTCTTATTTTATTTAATTATATGTATTTCGATTCTGAAATGCACAACTCTGATTAATGCAAATTAGAAACTCCTTTCTAATTTCATTCTGCTTTGGCCAAAGACTTCTGAGTCGTCATTTATCGAATCACATAGGACATTCTCTCCTTTTACTAGAAGTGGTAGATTCTTTGTTGATCATTCACCTATCTCCATGTACAACTTATTATACCCAATCATACCCTTTGATATACCATAAAGGTCTTAAGGGACATGTCAAAGTATAACTCATCATACACAAGATACTATGATGATCTCAAGTCCAAGGATCACTTGTACTACTATCACTAGAGGAATTTCTATTGACAAGCGAGTAAAACTCCATTAGGTATTCCTTAGCGAGCCACGTTCAGTGAACTTATTCTCTAATAAGCACCTACATACTTGCTTTAGTGTCTCCACACAAATGATTATGAGATCAATCATCCTCTTCATAAGAGCAAGCAACGTATGTACTAATCTATCCGGATTCACTAATCCCCTTTTTAGTAATCCATCGATTAGGAACAATTTTAGTTTGTGAGCTATCTAGAATTTAGATCTCATTAGCATGATCACCATCATGATTCTAAAAGCATTGTTCAAAACTATGGGTTTATCACATTTAATATAACAACACTATGTAGATAATATAAAATACCTTTAATAACCGAATAAGATTAGAAAGTATATGCTACATCATATCAAATATGATTGGCTTGTGTGCATACTACTTTCACTCTTACTGAACTTCACAAATACTCAAGATAACCGAGCACACTTAGAGAGAACTTACACCAAGAAATTTTTAGAGAGTGGAAGGAAGTATAAGCAAGAAAGTTAAGAAATTCCTTATGTTAAGCCCCCTTATTTATAGCAAAAATTTAATCAACATCTACCACACATCAATTATCACAATTTATTCTTAATCAACATCTTCCAATATTTTATTCATCAATTATTCACACATTTATCAATTATTCATCAATTATCACAATTTATTCACACTTTTTCTTTAATCATACTATTTCTTTAATCTATTTCACTCATCCTTTTTCCAATTATTCACATCTTTATCAATTAATCACACTTTTTCTTTAATCAAACTATTTCTTTAATCTATTTCACCCATCCTTTATCAATTATTCACATCTTTATCAATTAATCAAACTATTTCTTTAATCTATTTCACCCATCCTTTATCAATTATTTACATCTTTATCAAATTTTCAACCATTATTCACAATTAATATAGACGAACAATACTGACAACCAGATCGTTCCCAAGAAAGAGGAGGTCTTCCATATAAACATAGCGCAATTAAATAACCACTTCCTCGACAAAACTTCTAGACATTGTCAATAATGTTAATTGGTCTAATTATATCATATCAAATAATATGAGTTATTGTGTCTTGACAATTATTGATGAAATAATATAGAATATTGTGCATATGTTACCGTAGTAATTATTGAATCAATAATATAAAATACTGTGCAAATGTTACTATAACAATTATTGAGTTAATAATATAAAATATTGTGCAATTATTGAGTTAAAATACTATGCAATTGTTACTATAACAATTATTGAATCAATAATATGAAATACTATACAATACCATGTACTACTGTGGAATACCGCGTGCTACTGTGTAATACCGCGTGCTACTGTAGAGTACAGCGTGTGTGTTACTGTACTTTTATCACCGGGTATTTTAACAGTTAAAGGTAATAGTACCGTTAACAATTTTTTATTAAAAAAGTTATTTCTGTCGTTTTCGATATTTGACAATTAGTTATTGTGGGGCCCAACAATGATCGGTTATTTCGGCGTCGTCGTACTTTTCGACAAAACGAATATTTTTCGACATATCTTTTGTCTTATAATGTGCACATATCACCCTTAACTTATCATTTCATCAATTTAGCAACTTACTGTTTAAAATAATAATTATAAGAAAGTTATGTTCTATTTATTAAAAGTTGGGGTCTTATCGTCGACCTTATCTCCCCCGAATATAGATAACCGACCCTGTAACCGCCATAACAACGTTCCTGATCCCCTAGGGAGGCTTTATGTATAGGTTCTGGAGAACCGTCCGACCTTATATTGCCATAATAATTTTGGATTTCTACTGATAAATCTGAGGATAATGACTCCAGAGCTCTTCGGAACAGTTCAGGCTTTGCTGAATATGGGATCTCAACAAATGATATGGCTGTACGCGCTCATCTTTGGCGACTTGGTGAACCCATAACGTTGTTTCTTAATAGAACATATTTATTTATACTTGATCATGTGATGTATCTGAACTTGGGTAGTCGACAAACAAAGGGGGCAAAACTCATCGGAGCCCCGAGTAGGAAATGTGAAGCCATCAACGAAGGTATTGGAGCTTCGGGTAAACCATAATTGTGCTAAATGAAGAGAAGGGCATGGATTGTGGCTTCATTTATTTGTGTCGAAGGAGAGATGACTGAAGTTATGAGATCCTCAAACATTAAACAAGTTGATGGATTTTATAGGAAAACGAAGTACTCCATATTGACGTCATTGAGGACCGAAATGAATTTGCTTAAGTATGAAGTCCCAAATCTCCTTTTTTGTATGTTGGGGCTAGAGTTATTGCCTTTTTACCGAAGTCAAGGCTGGAGTTATTTGACCGAAAGAGGCTAAATCTGAAGGCATCAAATGCTGAAGAGGAATTAATAATCTGAAGGCACCGAATCCTGAAAAGGAATAATTCGAAGGCATCAAATGTTGAAGAGGAATTAATTGAAAGGCATCAAAGGAAGCCCATTTTATTTTGCTGAAGCCTTGGGCTTTCATGATTTTCTGAGGACTTTGGGTTTATCGAAGGCGAAGTAGGTTGGCCGAAGGAATGTCCAGTCCGAAGGTGATGGCTGGAGTAATGTCCCGGCTAGCTGAAGTCATAATTGTCAAAGGCCCTTCTAGAGTTATAGTCTTTGAAGGTTTGCTTTTTCTACCCCCAATTTTTGCACTTTCCAAGCTGTTGTCACTACATTTATGAGGAGATGAAGGAAAATTGAAGTGGCAATTGAAGTGCGAAGCGGTGTGGATAGTGGCACCTTAGAGTTTGTTATCCGAAGAGGAAGCTTTACTTCTGATGAAATTAAGTTATGAAAACGACAACTTCGGGGTCACCGTAGGCACAATGAAGGTGGTTGAAGTGATGTAGATTGCTGAGTAATTGCAATTTTTTTGGTGGTGGTCACATGGTGCGGACCCATGACTTTAAATGATTTTTTGGGCAACGTGGGATCAAATAACCATTTGATAGGTGCATTTTGTTGACACTTGTAGGTTGAGTAGCTTTTGTCATACGCATGTGCATAGTTATATATCATCTTTTATTCTTTGACAAACATATGTGCATGGGAAAATTTGATAGGTTGCATATTGTCTTGTTCATATAGGCAGGGCCGGCCCAATGGTTAAGCGAATTAAGCCATTGCTTTAGGCCCCAAAAATTAAGAGTCCCCAAAATTTAAAAAGCCCAAAAATTTTAATAAGCAATATACTTGAGTCCATTTAAAAAAGGCCCAATTTATTCCACAAACCCTAACACTAACAATTAGACCATTTTCTCTCTTTTCTTCTTTGCCTCCCCAATCCCTATCTCTGCAGACTCACTCTCGCCTCTCTCTACTTCTCTCTCTTAGTCTCTTCATCTCTTTATCACTTCGTCTCTCTCTGATTTTTTTGCTTCAAATTTGAAGAGTTAAGTGTTGAGATCTTCTACAAAAATTGAATTCAACACATCATTACATATTTACATTACATCAATAGGTAATTTTGAATCATTTTCGATTTTTTTTTAGATGATAGGTATTAAAGTTCTGCAAAAAAAATTCTTTGCAATTAGGATTTGTAAATTAATATTTCTTAATTTATGAATTTGTAATGTTCATTAATCATTGTTCAGGTATTTAATCTTGGCCTCTTAGGATAAATCATTAATCAGCATAATCAGGTTCTATTGTTCTATACTTTTCTATTTTAATTTTATTTGTTAATTAGTATTATTGTTACTTGTTTTGGCTAAAAAAGTTCTGTTATTTTTTTTGCTGAAAATTATCTATTGACTGTTGTTATTTATTTTTTGATTGGAATTTGGAAAGTATCTATTTGTTATTTGTTTTTTTGGCTTGTATCTTATTTTTTTAGCACTATATGGCTACTCAAAAATATGAATCTGGATATCAAAAACTTCAAAAAAAAAGAAGAGTAGAAAAATTAATTGAATCCCAAAAGGGAGCTCTTGAAAACTTTGTTACCAATACTAAAAAAAATATCACAGAACAATTAGGTGAAAGTTCCACAAATGAACTAGAAGTTCAGTTTAAAGAGTTGGAAGATAATACAATAATACAATCAAAAGAAACAAATGAAAATAATCCTTGTGATAGTCAATCGAAAGATAACAACAATGAAAAAAATCTTAATGCTAGTGAATCAAAAGATACTAATGAGAATATATCGGATGAAAATAATTTAGAAGCAAATGAATATATTAACGAAACACTTGACTATAGGTCTCTCAATATTTATGATCCAGCACAATGGAAAAATATTGACTCAAAATTGAGAGATTTGTTAGTAGAAAATGGTCCAATTAGACATAATGATTTAGAATTTCCTAAAGATGGAAAGTCTAGGCATTTTTCTACTACATATTATACTCGAACTTTATTAAATGGGGAGAAATATGATAGAAAATGGCTAGTGTATTCAAATAAATTAGATCGTGTATTTTGTTTTTGTTGCAAGTTGTTTAATTCAGAAACTTATATAAATCAATTAGCTAATCAAGGAACTAGTGATTGGAGAAATCTTAGTGATAATCTTAAAAGACATGAAACAAGTAGTGAGCATATTACTAATATGTACTCTTGGAGTGATTTACAAATAAGATTATTGAAAAATAAAACAATTGATAAAAGTGTCCAAGAACAAATTAACAAAGAGAAAGACCGTTGGAAAAATGTATTACAAAGAATTATTGCAATCATAAAGACTTTAGGTAAAAATAATTTAGCATTTCGAGGAACAAAAGAAAAGATTTATCAACAAAATAACGGAAATTTTTTAAGTTTAATTGAAATGATCACAGAATTTGATCCGGTGATGGAAGAACATATTCATCGCATTCAAAAAGGTGAGATTCATAAACATTATCTTGGTCATAAAATTCAAAATGAATTGATACAATTGATAGCAAATGAAATTAGAAGTAAAATTATTAAAAAAAGTTAAAGAAGCAAAATATTTTTCAATTATACTTGATTGCACTCCTGATATAAGTAATCAAGAACAAATGACTCTCGTACTAAGATGCATGGATATTTCAACAAGTCCAATAAAAATAGAAGAATATTTTTTAGAATTTATAAAAGTAGATGTCACTACTAGTTTAGGTCTTTTTAATGAACTTATAAATATAATGGCGAAACTTCAACTTAACATTAATGACATACGAGGACAAGGTTATGATAATGGATCTAATATGAAAGGAAATAAATAAGGTGTACAAAGAAGACTTCTAGAGATTAATCCTAAAGCATTTTACACACCATGCGGTAGTCATAACATTAATCTAGTGCTTTGTGATATGACAAACTCATGTACTAAAACTGTATCTTTTTTTGGAGTGGTACAACGTTTATATACATTATTTTCCTCTTCAACAAAGAGATGGATTATTTTAAAAAAGAATGTACCGAGATTCACTCTTAAGCCGTTATCGCAAACACGTTGAGAAAGTCGCATTGAAAGTGTAAAAGCTATAAGATTTCAAGCTCCAAATATAAGGGATGCTTTGTTAGAGTTGGCAAAAAGTACTGATTAAGATTCTAAAACAAGAAGTGAAGCTAACTCTTTAGCAACATATGAGTTTGGAGATTTTGAGTTCTTATTGAGTTTGACTATTTGGTATGATGTGCTATTTGCGGTCAATTCAGTTAGTAAAATTTTACAATCAAAAGATATGCATATTGATGTGGCTATAAATCAATTACAAACTCTTATAGATTTTTTCAAAAATTATAGAGAAATTGGATTTGCAACTGCTATGAATTCGGCCATAGAGATTGCTAAAGAATTGGAAATTGAACCTGTTTTTCAAGAAAAACGTGTAATTCGTTGGAAAAAATACTTTGATGAAAATGTTGATCATGAGATAACACAATCTGTTGAAGAATCTTTTAGAATTGATTATTTCTTATTTATAGTTGATCAAGATATTTTCTCAATTGATCAAAGGTTTGAACAATTTCATTTATATGAAGAACTTTTTGGTTTTCTGTTTAGTTTTGAAAAATTAAAATCATTTAATGATGATAGCTTGCATGATAAATGTCTTTATCTTGAAAATGCTCTCACATATAAAAATTTCATTGATATTAATGGTCTAGATTTATTTTAGGAATTAAAAATTTTATGAGAAGTTATACAAACAGAAGAAAAGAAGAACACTCCAGTTGACATTCTGAATTATATAAAAAAGTTAGAATTTTTTCCAAATGCATGCATCGCATATAGAATTTTATTAACAATTCCTGTAACAGTTGCTTCTGCAGAAAGAACTTTTTCAAAAATTAAAATTGATAAAATCTTACTTAAGATCAACTATGTCCCAAGAAAGATTAAGTGGATTAGCGATTTTATCAATTGAAAAAAAATATGTTAGAGAAAATTGATTATAAAAGTTTGATCAATAATTTTGCATCTAAAAGAGCAAGAAAAATGAAATTCTAATTAAAAAAATCATAGATATTAATTTAATTTAATATTAAATAGTTAAAAAAGGCCCCAATTTAAGATTTAGCTTAAGACCCCTAAAAAGCTTGGACCGGCTCTGCATATAGGCCTCACATGGTAACATGAATATAATACTATGCACTGTGTAACATGATATATATTATACATGAGAATTAATTTCACATCTTCCATTGTAGAGAGTATAGACATTTATGAGGAGGCAGCGCAGGGCGCGTGGTGGCTCGGGGGCTTACGGATGTCGGGCGCGGCGCTACGAGTGAATCGGTGATTTTAATTTGTCACTAGAACACGGCCCTCCTTCTAGCTCTAATGTTAACGCCAAAATTTGTCTGCCCGTAAAATCACCAAACAACGAGCGAGAAACCTGCACAGAGAACAAACAACACACTAAGAAGCCTGATGGTCGGGACGACCGGGGGATAACTTAGGTTTGAGAATCAGTACAGGCTAGAAAATGTCAACAATGGAGGAATATAAGTGTTCTAGTGCGTAAAAGTAAAAAATATGTCAAGTCTTTGGAACCTAAATTATGGCAGTGTATTTATAGTTGATTATACCTCCTCAATGTATTACGCCTTTCCCTGAGTAGGAATAGAAGTCTTTTTGTAAAGTCCTATTATAATCGTAATCCTTATGATTGGATTAGATTTGGTTTCCTTAAAAGTAGGAGTCAAGATAAACATAGGAATCACAAGTTAATTAGGACTGCAGATTCCTTAAAAGTCAAGCCTTCTGACTGGAATACACCGTCACGTGAAAAAAGTCCGCCATGTGGGATAGGTCCCACCGAATCAACCGGACCCACAAAATCATGTCCTAACATTATTGTTGCTCCAATTCACTAAGGACATTTGTCAAATGATAATTTGCTTAATTTCAAACTTAAGGGTGGTTGACTGCAAGATATCGCTTTCAGTCGTACTACGTTTGGTGCAGTAACAGACACGTGTCCTAGTCCTTGTGTAGTTAGTTATTAGAAAAGCTGACTTGTCTTCTTTGTCTCTATAGTTGACTCATAACAAATAAGATCTTCTTTGGAAATGAGAGTCAATGTCAAATGACCTTAGTCATTGACCAATCATTTTTTTGTCAGACTACTGTGCTCTACGATTTTGACTATATTGGCATTCAATACCCAATTATAGAGTAAGTCCTTGAATCATTTAGTATTCTTACTAAACGATCTTAGTTTTATGTTCCTTCAGTGACTTCTGAGAGACTGCTCTACGTTCTATCTTCTACTAAGCGATCTTCACTTCAACTCTGTGAACTTAAAGCTCAGCTTTCACTAAACGATTTTACTTGAGGTTTTCAGTTGATTTTCAGCACTACGAAATTTACATATAATAGCTCCACGATCTTGGATTTATCTAACAAGTTAGATCCCTAACTAAATCGTTTACACTGATTATCATAAGAACTTTACAAAACTTACTTTTTACAAATATACATTAAACTCAGTCATCAACAAATCAAATTAAGGGCAAACATAAACCCATGTATTAACAATATCAAATGACCTTAAAAATAATTAAAAAATAATTCATGAATTAAATAACAGATTAGTCAAGTGATGAAATAGTCCAAAGTAATAATAAATTAGTACAAATAATCATATCTCGCCCATTGTTTTTCAAACAAAAGTAACCTAAATTACAAAACAAGATTCACTTTTATGAAAGTTATTTTTTTTAAAACAATAATTATTGTACTTGACTTTAACATGATGATTGATAATTGATCCTGATCAGATTAAGATCTCCTCCATTACATTTATCTTTTTATTTTTTGTCATACATATATCTTTTTATTTTTATTTTTAATTTTTTAGATGAAGGGAAGGGAAAATAGTTAAAATCCCTCTAAATCTCTTGTGAGTTTTTTTTAAGGAGTGAGAGAAATGATTTGGATGTAAAGTTGATTTCATTTTTGGCTCAAAAAAGTGAAAGCATTTGGAGGGATGTGAAACAGTGAAAGGATGAAATAGTTAGATATTTTATATTATCTAAAATAACATTTCAAAATAAATATTATGACAATATGTAAGAGTAATATAGTAATAGTATAGTTTAAAAATAATTTTTTTTCTTTCCCTCTTTCTTAACTCACAGACAAGGGAAAATATAATTTAAATCTCATCATTTCTCTTCATTTCTTAAACTCATAAGGGAAAATTATAATCCCTTCCCAACACTTCTTCTCTTATATTTTTTCTTCCCATCACATTCTTCCAAGTAGTTTTGGGTTTATTTTGAGTTACATAATATGGTTATGATTTTTTAAAAAACTAAAATTATATTACCTATTCTTAATATATATATTATGTGGTTGAACCCAAATAATTATAGTTCTAATATAAGGTGAATCAATTTTTCAAATTTTAACCTTATTATTGTGATGAACTAGCTAATAAATCAATAAAATAGGAAATGGACCAATTAGAAATTGCCAACACATTGGATGAATACCCTGGCTTGTTATCAATGTGCAGACACTGAGGAATAAAAAAGACGCATGGCCTTTTTTTGGCTTGATCAACAGTGAGGACTAATTGGTCTCATGGCTTAGGAAACGGAATGTATGAAAATGGATTGAAACTTTATATACAAAATAGTTAACTAACCTAAATAGTTATAGTTAATATAGATTGATCTTTTTAATTTTGAACTGAATTGTTAGGTATACTCTAAACTCACAAATGCAACATTAATAATATAATAAAATTCGTCGTGAATAATTAATAAGATGATAAAATTTGTCAGAAATTATTATATCTCTGATACTGTCACTAAATAAATATTTATATCGCTAAATATATATAGAGAGAAGTTAACTATAGATGCAATAGAAGGATCATAATAATCCATCATGACCTAACTCGTCGCACACAAGTGAAAAAAGATTTAGTACTTCTAATTTTGAAAAAATGGATCCTTGATTGGGCCCTAATTTGGATGTTGTTAGTTTTGGGCTGAAAAAAGAAGCAACCCATTGATCTGGCAAAAATCGTTTGACAGTTAGAAATTAGAGTGTACCTGTTTTCTTACTCAAATATGGTTGTGTTCTTCCTTTTTTATTTAAAATTATATATATATATATATATATATATATGTGTGTGTGTGTGTGTGTGTGTGTGTGTGTAGGAAAAGTTTCAAAAACGAACCGAAAAAAATGGACCAAAAATGAATCGGCCTATAGCGACGGACAGAACCATCGCTGTAGGTAGGGCTGTAAATGGTAACTGAAAAATTCGTATTCGTCTGCATCCGTATTCAGAAAAAAACGAATATTATTCGTATTAGAAAAAAACCAGATATATCCATATTCAGTTTAAAGGTATCCGTAAATAAACGGATATGAATACAGATATAAACGTATTCATATTCGTTTAACATCCGTCCGTAAATATATTCGGCGTATAGCGGATATCCCAAATCCGATATCCGAATTCGGATCCGTATCCGAATAACTTATATATATATATTAATAACTTAGAATAAATTAATAATTATATATATATATGTATATATTAATAACTTATATATTTTATATATGAGTTATATATATATATATATATATATTAACAATTTATATTTTATATATATATATATATATATATATAACTTACATATATATATATATATACACATAAGTTATTAATAAGTTATATATATATATATATTAACTTACAAAACTATAAATATTAGTTTGTTACAACTTTTTACTTTTAAAACTTGCGATTCCGGGAGGCGGGAGTAATGGACAATATAATTTTGAAAAAAATATATTAAATATTCATTATAAACCTTTGAATCTAATTATATATTATAAATATTCATACATACTACAATATTACTCCACACACATAAAATGGACAAAAACATACTACAGTATTACGCCACGCACACACACACACTCACACACACACACACACACACACACACATATATATATATATATGTATGTATATAAGTTATTAATTAATAACTTACATATATAAGTTATTAATATAAATATAAATATATATATATATATATATATATATACACAAAACTATAGTTATTAGTTTGTTACAACTTTTTTTCTTTTAAAACTTACTTGCGATGCCAGGAGGCAGTAGCAATGGACAATATAATTTTGAAAATAAAAATTAAATATTCATTATAAACTTTTGAATCTAATTATAGATTATAAATATTCATATATACTACGGTATTACTCCACACACATAAAATGGATATCTACTTATTAATGGATATCTAAACATTAATAAGTAGAACATTCATTTTGAAATTTATGATTTCAAAAATGATGAAAACTTATTTGAATTGTAATTTAGAGCATTTATTATTGTGTTTATTAAAAATAAATAAATTAACATTCATTGATTAATGAACTATACTTTAAAACTCATTTTTTTTCTTATTATAATTATAGTTATAATTAGAGCATTCATTTTGAAATTTAAGATTTTAAAAATGATTAAAACCTATTTGAATTGTTAAACCTCTTTATTTGCATCAAAACAATAAAAAAAATACAAATATGAAAAATAAATCTAATATGTGGAATTAAAATAATATTTGGTATAAAAAAAATAATTATCACTTATTTCAAATGTAAATTAGTAAAAAAGAAAGTTTTAATAAGTAAAAATATGTAATAGGCGGAATTACTAAAATAAATAAGAATAAATTAATAATATACACAATTAATTTGTAAAATACCACTACTATATATATATATATATATATATATATATATATATATCATATTCTCTTCTTTAATCAATTAATTAAGTATTTGATGTTGGGAACATACAATACTTAAACATAATATTATTAACAATATTTACTAATTAATATAAGAAGATAGTGAATAATTATATTTAGCTAATTCAAGCTACTTCGTAAGACTTCCAGAAGTCAAAGATCAACGGTCGAGATTCACTCGGACCTAACCTGCCATTTAAATCTACCTTTTAATTTATTACCCAATTTTCATTTTTCTCGGTTACCGTCTTACAGAAGAACTCCCAGAAAATATAGCTAAAGAGAGAGAGAAAGTTAGAGAAATCCGGTGGTGGACTAACAACCAAATATCAGTTTAGCTCACCAGCTCCACAGATCCGTCGTCGTTTTGCTCCCTCGATCATACCCCTTTCCCCCCTCTTTTCTTCTATCTATTCTAAATCTTAACGGTACGAAATTTATGTTATTAAGCCTAACTTTTATAATCAAAACTAGTTAATTTTCCTATTAGATCTGTGACGCCCCCAAATTCGTGTCTCCAAATACCCGGATTCGGTCATCACGATCCAAAACAAACATTCACCTCTAACAACATATGGTAACTAAAATGCGGAATAAAATAAACATACGTTGTTCATTACAAGGTGTTACTAGTCCCAGAATACAAATAACCTTAAATACTTACACAAATCCATACCCTAGATAAATGTCAGGGCTTAAATTACATTAACAGTAATTAACTACACATAAGTTTAACATTTGCTACATGAAGTCTATCACTTCATCTTTTCTTTTCCTTTGTTCTTCCCTGACGTCTCGGGTTTAGCTGCAATAAAATCATGATATAGCAAGAATGAGCAACGAGTTTGCTCAGCAAGTTTAAAGTATGACAATAAGGATATATCATGATGAAGGGATATTAAGGAATTTCAACATTAGAAAAAAAATCAGAAGCAAGAACGATAATTGCTTTTAGAACAATTTATAGTCAAATAGACTTTGAACGATAACTTCCAAAGGAGTCAATAGCTGGTTGACCCTCTGGTTACTGGCTACAGAATAACGTACTTGAGGGGATCAGCCTTGCGTACCCTATGTATATGCATAACATTTAATTCTGCTATTTGTACCTTATATACGGTACGTGGGGTACTCCCCTATAAATAAAGGGGTGTTCATACAGTCTAAGAATCCTTACCATTGATTGGCTCAGATAGCTTTTATAAATTCTCACATATTTGTGTGACCGAACAAGGGTTCAGACTTAACCATGAATGGTTTATAAATTCCTGAATTTAAATATACGAGTTTCAAATGCACGAGTGCGAATGTCAATAAATATACAGATGTGGAATAATTTTGAAAGTAATTAGACCACTTAAGGCATGCTTGGAGATAAAAACTCAAGCTTAAAAAAAATAACTTGCAACAGTATATATATACCTTTTTGCACGAATTAGAAATAGTGCATAAGGCTTAGAAATTTGCTCAATGTAAAAGTTGAGTAAAGAAGAACTTGCAATAATGTAAGAAGTTTAGGGTTAGGAACTTGCCTGTTTGCTCAGCTACAGATAAATTCTAGCTTTACTTAATTGATCTTGAGTGACCTATCATTGGATAAAATCGACTTATTAATTAATATGACATGGTGGCATATTGGCACACCTTGCTATATCTTTTACTTAGCAGGTAAAAATTCACCACCTACATTTAATTACTATAATTGATAGCTAATTAGGATTGTTTATCATTTGAGTACTCAATTTATTACCTTTAATTGTATCTAGGTATGGTTTAGCAATCCTTATTTATTATTTATAAAATAAATTTATTTTGGTTTAAAGATAACAGAAAACCATTGATCAATTATTTAGTTGGTTTACTCTTAACTACCATTTACCTTAGGGGTAATTTAGTAATTATTAACCTTGTCCCTTATTCAATGTTAATTAAATACTTACTGTATTAATTCTACACACATTTAATATTATTACACAATCCTTGAGTGCTTATTATCTTTATTTATTAAGGTAAAAAAAATAATTAACTTATAAATCTCACTTATACTTAATCATTATTTCATTAATGATTAAGTAGTTATTCTCCTTCTCCTTTAATAACCTTATTAATACTTAATTACTATTCAATATTAATTAAATATTTAATATCTTTATTTATTATTTATTGGGAACATAATAAACAATTAAATTTACTCCATACTTAATTAAGTAACCATTATCTTTATTTATTACTTATTTAATAGTTATTTAATATTAATTAAATAATAATTTAAAATATTTACTATCTTTATATTTAAGTAAGTATAATAACAGTAATTAATTACATTATTAACTTTAATAATAATTAAATATTTATTCTCTTTATTTATTGTTTATTGATAAATAATAATTATCTTTACTCCTATTTAGTACCTTTATTAATTATTTATTGTTAAATAATAAATAATTAACTTATTAACTTATTCATATTTAATTATTATTGATAATAATTAAATATTTAATTATTGAAAATAAATAATTTCTTTGTTAATTTTTATTTATTAGTTATAAAGACCAGTTAATTTACAAGGGTGTTATCAGCTCAAATTAATGACTAACAATTTAGCCGAATGTTATCACCACGTATCAGTCATCGTTTGAACAACTCAAATGAATTACACAATCCGTTACTTAATTGGTTTAAATTTTTTTTTTTATCACCATAAAAGATTTTACAGGATACACCTGCTCAAGCTTATCACCCATATGTGTACCAACACGATTATGCCAACAGACAATACTATCATAACAACAGAAGACCAAGACTTGATTTTTAGGAACCATGATACCACACTGATAAATTTACAGTTTAAGAACAACATACTACAACCCAACCAAGAGCAACATGTATTATTCAAAACCAGATTCTTAATCAAAATAACCCAACACAGATTTCACATAATACACATCCAAAACAATTGTATTGTACAAGCTTAATACCTTCAATTGCTGGAACCGTTAAGGTTCATCACAGCAATTTCCTAACAATATGAACCATCACAGTATGTGATACAACCAATATAACCCAACCAGTGTATTCTACTACTAACCCAATGGATTATTATCCAACCATCACGTTGCTACCACCAACACAGTGCTATAACACATTCCCATACAAACAACACAACATGGAAATTAAACAAAAACTAACTCAGCTGCTTGAACCATTCGATACCTTGGTGTCGATCGATGGGCCGTCCTTCTTCTCCTACCAAAGTAAGCAGTGAAATCTTGGGGCATTTACAGACCAATTGCCTAACGAATTTTCTCTTCTTTTTTTTTTCTCTCTGTGTGGTTCGCTCCCAGTTTGTACCCACAAAAACTGAAATTGGGTTTAGGGTTTGGAGCTCTAATTTATAGATGAAATTGATTACTCAATAAACCGGGTATTACCTAAATTGGTTATTCAGGGACCGTCGGTCGGAGGGAGATAGCGCATGCGACTCACCGGCTGATTTTGAGCCGTGTGCGCTTTTACCGGTCGCGTCGCCGGATTGCTGGGACCTTTGGTCCGTCCGCGTGTGTGCTCGGCTACCCGCTACGAACCCGTTCCGTCCCCTGGTTCTTCTTCACGCCGTCGGTCGATTCAAGCCCTTCGTCGGCGCCTTTTCCCCCGTCCCTTACTCGATTGATGGATTGAAGCTTTGACAGAGGGTTTGACTGATTGAGGCGCTATGGATTTCCTTAGGATTTAGTTTTTTTTTCTTTTTTCTTTTCCCAAACTGATTTTGGCTTCTTTGAAACCCTTCCCAATTGCATCTACCAATTATCTGAGATTTGAGGGGAAACGGATACAACCCGTGGCCAACCTCAACCCGTTAGCTGGAATGGTATAGAATGGGTCGACCCGACATGGAAGAGAATTAGAATGGGCTCAATCCAAATAGGGTTGGGCCGGCGGTTTTAAATAAGAGGTGGCCCAAACGGAAAATAAAAGAAGGAAATTGGAATTGACACAATCAGGAAAATAAAAGGAATTTGGCCCAATCCGGAAATAAAAAGAAATGGGCCATCCCAAATAAAAGAAAAGTGGACTAAATTAATTTAACTGCATTGTATTCCTAATATTTTAAATTAAATAGCTAACCCCATTTAGTTATTTGTTTAAAATATTTATTGTAACCATAATTCTTTGTTCGAATGATTTAATCTGATAATGAAATTATTTAGTTAATCTCCCAAATTTTCTTGCAAATGAATTCTTAGGGCTAACTCACTAATTTATTTAAACTACCAGTGAGTCCCTTTAATGCACAGAAAATTATTGGATCACATATTTATATAATTAAGTAATAATACCCACATGGATCCAATTAAATTCGTTAAATTAAATAAAACGAATTTCATACGTTAAAATAAATTGTACAGGATTTTAAAAATTCCTGGGCATTACATCCTCTCTCCCTTATAAAAATTCCGTTCTCGGAATTTCAATCTAAGGTTACTCAAATAATCGCGGATAGTTTGCTCTCATCTTCTCTTCAAGTTCCCACGTAGCCTCTTCTACCGCGTGGTTTCTCCAGAGAACTTTCACCGAGTGAATGATTTTATTCCTCAGCTTCTGTTCTTTTCTATCCAGTATTTGAACAGGAATCTCCTCGTACGATGAATCTCCTCGTACGATAAATCTCTTTCGACTTGAATTGGTTCATAGGAAATAACATGTTTGTAATCTGGCTTATACGGACGCAACACTGATACGTGGAACACGTTGTGGATGTGCTCAAGTTCAGGAGGTAATGCCACCTCGTACGCCACTTCGCCTATTCTCCTCAGAATCTCGAACGGTCCTATGAACCTAGGGCTCAGCTTGCCCTTCTTCCCAAAACGGATCTTCCCTTTCCAGGGAGATACCTTCAGAAACACAAAGCTACCAACTTCAAAGTCTCGTTTCTGACGATGTAAGTCGGCATACTTCTTTTGACGATCCTGGGCTGCTACTAACCGTTGCCTTATTACTTTAATGATTTCCACGGTTTGTTGTACCAATTCTGGTCCCAACAACCTCCGTTCACCAATTTCATCCCAACACAACGGCGTTCGACACTTCCTCCCGTATAACGCTTCATATGGTGGCATACCGATGCTAGCGTGATAGCTATTGTTATAAGCGAACTCTACCAGTGGCAAATGATCGTCTCAGCTGCCACTTAAATCCATCACAACTGCCCGGAGCATATCCTCTAGGGTCTGAATTGTTCGTTCACTCTGACCATCCGTCTGAGGATGATACGCCGTACTCATCCTCAACTGTGTTCCCATTCTTTCCTGCAGACTTCTCCAAAAATTTGACGTGAAGCGCGGATCCCTGTCAGACACAATAGATACCGGCACTCCATGTCGTGACACTATTTCCTTCACGTAAAGCTTCGCCAGCTGTTCCAATTTGTACCTGATCTTGATCGGTAGGAAATGGGCAGACTTGGTCAAACGATCTACGATCACCCAGATGGCGTCTAGACCCTTATGTGTTGTCGGGAGCCCTACCACAAAATCCATTGTGATGTGTTCCCACTTCCACTCGGGAATCTCTAAGGGTTGCAACAATCCGCTCGGCCGTTGGTGCTCTGCCTTGATCCTTTGACAAGTGAGACATCGGCTGACGAATTCTGCAACTTCCCCCTTCAAATGCGGCCACCAATAATGCTGACGAAGATTTTGATACATCTTGGTGCTACCCGGATGTACCAAAAATCTCGTATTATGGGCCTCCTGTAAAATTTCTTCCCTTAGGTTCGGTACGTAGGGTATCCAGATCCTTCCCTCGAGTCTCAGCAGCCCTGTGCTATCAATCTTAAATTTCAACGTTTTTCCCTCCGATAGTTGCTTCTTAATGCCAATGCATTCTTCATCAAATTCTTGAGCCTCCTTTATCTTATCCAGTAGAGTCGGACCTACTGTCATGGTGAACACTTTTTCGTCCGCCCCCATTGGATACCTAACCTCCAGTTCCAGGCGTTCAAAGTCCTTTATCAATTCCTCTTGAACTGTCAACTGCATCAATTTCACCTTGCCTTTCCTGCTTAAGGCATCAGCCACTACATTTGCTTTGCCCGGATGGTACAGAATTTCACAGTCATAGTCCTTGATGAATTCTAACCATCGGCGATGCCTCATGTTTAGCTCCTTTTGAGTGAAGATATATTTCAGACTTTTGTGATCCGTATATATCTCGCACTTCTCCCCATATAGGTAGTGCCTCCAAATCTTCAAGGCAAAAACTACCACTGCTAACTCCAAGTCATGAGTCGGGTAACCCTTCTCATAGTCTTTCAGTTGACGTGATGCGTACGCCACTACCTTGCCATGCTGCATCAGCACGCAGCCAAGACCCTTGTGTGACGCGTCGCTATACACTACGAAACCCCCAGTGTTGTCTGGTAAGGTCAACACTGGTGCTTGGCTGAGTCTCTTCTTCAACTCCATGAAACTCTCCTCACACTTCTCCGACCAAACAAACTTGACCGTTTTCCTGGTGAGATTGGTCAATGGCGATGCTATCTTTGAAAAGTCCTGGATGAATCTCCGATAGTATCCCGCTAATCCCAAGAAACTCCGGATCTCCGTCGGCGTCTTCGGCTGTTCCCAGTTGATAACTGCTTCTACTTTTGCTGGGTCCACCGAAACACCATTCTTGTCTATGACATGACCCAGAAACTGCACTCTCTGCAACCAAAACTCACACTTAGAAAACTTTGCATACAATTTCTCCCTCTTGAGAGCTTCTAATACAATCTTTAAATGTTCAGCATGCTCCTCCTCTGTTTCTGAATACACCAAGATGTCATCGATGAATACGACTACGAATTTATCCAAGTACTGCTTGAACACTCTGTTCATCATACCCATGAATGCTGCTGGTGCATTCGCCAATCCAAAAGACATTACCAGAAACTCGAAGTGCCCGTAACGAGTTCTGAATGCAGTCTTCGGGATATCTTCCTGCCTCACCTTCAACTGATGATAGCCTGTTCTTAAGTCGATTTTTGAAAAGTATTTCGCTCCCTTAAGTTGATCAAATAGATCGTCAATCCTAGGAAGCGGATACCTATTCTTAATCGTCACTTTGTTCAACTCCCGGTAGTCGATACAAAGTCGCATAGAACCATCTTTCTTCTTTACAAACAGAACTGGCCCTCCCCATGGGGACACGCTCGGTCTGATATAACCTTTATCTAACAGTTCCTGCAGTTGCACCATCAACTCTTTCATTTCTACAGGTGCCATTCGATACGGCGGCTTCGATATTGGTGCGGTTCCCGGTGCCAAATCGATAACGAACTCGATTTCCCTGTCCGGCGGCAGTCCCGGAAGCTCTTCGGGAAAGACATCGGTGAAATCTTTCACGACTGGTATTTGACTCATCTCATCCCTTACTTGACGGGTATCAACCACATGTGCCAAATAACATACACAACCTTTCTTAAGCAATCTTCTTGTCTGCATCATAGTAAGACAACAAGATTGTCTTGGTGACTTACTGCCGTAAAATACCACCTTCGACTTATTAGGAGTCTTCAGCTGTACACACTTTTCCTTACAGTCAATAACTGCTCCGTGGGTTGATAGCCAATCCATTTCCAGGATTACATCAAACTCTCCCAGCCGAATTGGTACCAAATCCACATTGAGCTTAAATCCTCGCAATTCAACACAACAATTTCTATGAATGTGTTCTACAGGGACAATTTCTTTGTTTGCTACTTCTACGTTCATAGGGTGTTCTAATTTTTCACGAGGTAAACTCAACTGACTAGCAAATTCTTCGGAAACAAAAGAGCAAGTAGCACCCGAATCAAATAACACATATGCATTTATATCATTGATTGGGATGATACCTGACACCACGTCTTTAGATTCCATGGCATCCTGCACAGTCATGTTGAACGTGCGGGCTGTTGGCCTGTTGGCTTGACTGGATGGTGGCCCGTAGTTCAACCGGGTGCTGTTTCCACTGTTGTTGTTGTTTCGGTTGCCACTCCCAGCATCGCCCTTCCTCTTCGGGCAATCCTTGATCTGGTGGTCAGGTGATCCACAGGAAAAACATCCTCCCTTTGGCTTATTCTGACATTGGGGTGCCATGTGCCCCGGTTGTCCACACCGGTAACAAACACTCTTTCCCTTCATGCACTCCCCCGTGTGGTTCTTACCACAATTACTGCACCTACCTGGCTTCTTCAGCTCCCCTCCTGATTTGTTTCCCCCGGATGACTGACTCTCAGTCCACTTGCGTTTATTGGGGTTACTGCCCCCGCTGCTCCCCGCTTTCGGGCCCTCATGTCCCTTTTTCTTTTCTTGATTGTATTTGGCCAGGGCCTCACTGCCCCCCTCTGCAATGACCGCCCGTTCCAACAGTTCTGCAAATGTTTTGATTTTCAATACCGCAACAGAACGGTATAACCATGGTTTCAACCTTTGCTCAAACCTACGAGCTTTCCTTTCCTCAGTGCTGACCTGGTGAGTTGCAAACCGTGCCAACTCATTAAACTTAGCCGCGTACTCAGCCACAGACATGTTCCCTTATTTTAGTTCCAGGAACTTGATCTCCATCTCTTGCTTCATGCTCTCTGGAAAGTAATTTTCCAAGAACATCTCCTTGAAACGATCCCAGGCGACAGTGCCTCCTTCCACTCGGCCCCTATTGGCCTTCCACCAGTAGTTTGCCTCGCCCTTTAACATGAAGGTAGCAAAGCTTGTTTTTTGTTCCTCTGCCACCCTTGCTACCTCGAAGACCTTTTCTATCTCTTCTATCCAGGTCTGTGCTTCTATTGGGTTAAGAGTTCCCTTGAACTCGGGTGGTCCGACCAATTTGAAATCCTTGAAATTTGCCAGATGATGCACTGGCTCGGCTGCTGCTTGGGTCCCTACAGGTGGCGGCCTTGATTGCATGGCTTCTGTCAGCATCTCTGCGAACATCCTCATTGGGTTGGATTGGTTCTCAACCTCACTTTCTGATTCTTCAACCTGTCGGTTTCGTGGTCGTCCTCTTGGCGGCATGTTTGGATAAGGAAAATCCGCTGACTTTTACCTATAGTTTTATATTTTACACAATATGTCATTAAAATAAGCAATCAAAGGTAAAATATCTATCAACACATTTGATTTAAGTGAAACATCTGCATTTATATTCATATACCACTGTTTTGTTACAAGACTAAACCTGTGGCATACTTCTATAAATGCGCCACTGTGTGCCTATCCATCAATAACCTTTCCCCCAAGACAAAAGTGGGGAATCCTAACCTTCCATCCCTCAAAACACAAAAGTTGGGGTTTAACTGCTACCCCAAGTCTAGATACAATATAAAGTTTCACAAATCAAACATGAATACGTCCCTAATATAACAAAAGGTGGGACTGACTGAACTAAAGACAAAGTAACCATCATATCAAGTCACTGCATGTCGTGACGGATCCGAGCCTGCTGACCAAAGAATGCTCCATCCCCTATCCTGCGACGAACAGAGCGGCTGTAGGCTGCGTCTAGGGCATGTCCTAGGGTCTCTATTCTCACTGTGCTGGCCTCCAACCGATCCTCTAACTGATCAACCCTCCTGACCTCCCTGACCCAGGCCTCTCTGGCATGCATCCTCGCAGACACCTCCAGCCCCGCCTCGAACCTCATAGCCTCCTGTTTCGCCCTCAGGTGGGCGATCTGTAAATCCCTCTGCTCCAGCCTCTTTCTCAGCTCAGCATTCCGGGCCACTAACTGATGTAGCAGTGGTCCGACCTGCTGCGCTGAGGACTCATAGCCCTGCAGCTGTACCTTCGCCACCCCTAAGTCATGCTCGAGCTGGTAGGCCAGGTCTCTGTACTGGTCCTCCATAAACTGATGGGTCTGATTTTGCTCTTCCAGGTGAGCTACCCGATCTTCCAGCTCCTCATTCCTACTAGTCAACCCCTCGATGATATCATCGGCAGTGGACCCCATGCCATCAACATCAGCAGGTGGCTCCTCTCCCTCGGTCTCGGGGTCCTCCTCCTCTGCCTCTGGATCCTGACTGCCCGACCTCATGACTCTACCTACCACCGGCTCTGGTAGTTCCCTCTGGTAGTCCTCCTCCGACTCGGACTCCTCCTGTAGCAATCCTGGGGCAGTAGGAGCATAGCCCACCAGCTGCTCCGAAACTATTGGTATGTCTGTAAATATCTCCTCCTCTCGGACTCCACTAGTCTCCCCTACGGCAGCCATCCTACAAACACACAAAAACTAACGTTAGTACAGCAATAAAATATATTCATTGAAGAAATGAAATTATATTTCATTGGGTACTACTCGACTCGATGAATTCCCCAATTCATCAAAACCACATATGATAAATCTCCTCGATTTATCTCCTAACACTCGATACGAGTTTACTATGAAGGTTATAACCTAGGTTTCGCGATCCTAAAGTTTATAACCTACAGCTTTGATACCAACCTGTGACGCCCCCAAATTCGGGTCTCCAAATACCCGGATCCGGTCATCACGATCCAAAACAAACATTCACCTCTAACAACATATGGTAACTAAAATGCGGAATAAAATAAACATACGTTGTTCATTACAAGGTGTTACTAGTCCCAGAATACAAATAACCTTAAATACTTACACAAATCCATACCCTAGATAAATGTCAGGGCTTAAATTACATTAACAGTAATTAACTACACATAAGTTTAACATTTGCTACATGAAGTCTATCACTTCATCTTTTCTTTTCCTTTGTTCTTCCCTGACGTCTCGGGTTTAGCTGCAATAAAATCATGATATAGCAAGAATGAGCAACGAGTTTGCTCAGCAAGTTTAAAGTATGACAATAAGGATATATCATGATGAAGGGATATTAAGGAATTTCAACATTAGAAAAAAAATCAGAAGCAAGAACGATAATTGCTTTTAGAACAATTTATAGTCAAATAGACTTTGAACGATAACTTCCAAAGGAGTCAATAGCTGGTTGACCCTCTGGTTACTGGCTACAGAATAACGTACTTGAGGGGATCAGCCTTGCGTACCCTATGTATATGCATAACATTTAATTCTGCTATTTGTACCTTATATACGGTACGTGGGGTACTCCCCTATAAATAAAGGGGTGTTCATACAGTCTAATAATCCTTACCATTGATTGGCTCAGATAGCTTTTATAAATTCTCACATATTTGTCTGACCGAACAAGGGTTCAGACTTAACCATGAATGGTTTATAAATTCCTGAATTTAAATATACGAGTTTCAAATGCACGAGTGCGAATGTCAATAAATATACAGATGTGGAATAATTTTGAAAGTAATTAGACCACTTAAGGCATGCTTGGAGATAAAAACTCAAGCTTAAAAAAAATAACTTGCAACAGTATATATATATACCTTTTTGCACGAATTAGAAATAGTGCATAAGGCTTAGAAATTTGCTCAATGTAAAAGTTGAGTAAAGAAGAACTTGCAATAATATAAGAAGTTTAGGGTTAGGAACTTGCCTGTTTGCTCAGCTACAGATAAATTCTAGCTTTACTTAATTGATCTTGAGTGACCTATCATTGGATAAAATCGACTTATCAATTAATATGACATGGTGGCATATTGGCACACCTTGCTATATCTTTTACTTAGCAGGTAAAAATTCACCACCTACATTTAATTACTATAATTGATAGCTAATTAGGATTGTTTATCATTTGAGTACTAAATTTATTACCTTTAATTGTATCTAGGTATGGTTTAGCAATCCTTATTTATTATTTATAAAATAAATTTATTTTGGTTTAAAGATAACAGAAAACCATTGATCAATTATTTAGTTGGTTTACTCTTAACTACCATTTACCTTAGGGGTAATTTAGTAATTATTAACCTTGTCCCTTATTCAATGTTAATTAAATACTTACTGTATTAATTCTACACACATTTAATATTATTACACAATCCTTGAGTGCTTATTATCTTTATTTATTAAGGTAAAAAAAATAATTAACTTATAAATCTCACTTATACTTAATCATTATTTCATTAATGATTAAGTAGTTATTCTCCTTCTCCTTTAATAACCTTATTAATACTTAATTACTATTCAATATTAATTAAATATTTAATATCTTTATTTATTATTTATTGGGAACATAATAAACAATTAAATTTACTCATACTTAATTAAGTAACCATTATCTTTATTTATTACTTATTTAATAGTTATTTAATATTAATTAAATAATAATTTAAAATATTTACTATCTTTATATTTAAGTAAGTATAATAACAGTAATTAATTACATTATTAACTTTAATAATAATTAAATATTTATTCTCTTTATTTATTGTTTATTGATAAATAATAATTATCTTTACTCCTATTTAGTACCTTTATTAATTATTTATTGTTAAATAATAAATAATTAACTTATTAACTTATTCATATTTAATTATTATTGATAATAATTAAATATTTAATTATTGAAAATAAATAATTTCTTTGTTAATTTTTATTTATTAGTTATAAAGACCAGTTAATTTACAAGGGTGTTATCAGCTCAAATTAATGACTAACAATTTAGCCGAATGTTATCACCACGTATCAG
Source organism: Aralia elata (assembly GCA_034770075.1). Lineage (NCBI taxonomy): Eukaryota > Viridiplantae > Streptophyta > Magnoliopsida > Apiales > Araliaceae > Aralia > Aralia elata. The sequence goes on from CM068379.1 coordinate 14,968,228, forward strand.
TCATCGTTTGAACAACTCAAATGAATTACACAATCCGTTACTTAATTGGTTTAAATTTTTTTTTTTTTTTTATCACCATAAAAGATTTTACAGGATACACCTGCTCAAGCTTATCACCCATATGTGTACCAACACTATTATGCCAACAGACAATACTATCATAACAACAGAAGACCAAGACTTGATTTTTAGGAACCATGATACCACACTGATAAATTTACAGTTTAAGAACAACATACTACAACCCAACCAAGAGCAACATGTATTATTCAAAACCAGATTCTTAATCAAAATAACCCAACACAGATTTCACATAATACACATCCAAAACAATTGTATTGTACAAGCTTAATACCTTCAACTGCTGGAACACCGTTTTTAAGGTTCATCACAGCAATTTCCTAACAATATGAACCATCACAGTATGTGATACAACCAATATAACCCAACCAGTGTATTCTACTACTAACCCAATGGATTATTATCCAACCATCACGTTGCTACCACCAACACAGTGCTATAACACATTCCCATACAAACAACACAACATGGAAATTAAACAAAAACTAACTCAGCTGCTTGAACCATTCGATACCTTGGTGTCGATCGATGGGCCGTCCTTCTTCTCCTACCGAAGTAAGCAGTGAAATCTTGGGGCATTTACAGACCAATTGCCTAACGAATTTTCTCTTCTTTTTTTTTTCTCTCTGTGTGGTTCGCTCCCAGTTTGTACCCACAAAAACTGAAATTGGGTTTAGGGTTTGGAGCTCTAATTTATAGACGAAATTGATTACTCAATAAACCGGGTATTACCCAAATTGGTTATTCAGGGACCGTCGGTCGGAGGGAGATAGCGCCTGCGACTCACCGGCTGATTTTGAGCCGTGTGCGCTTTTACCGGTCGCGTCGCCGGATTGCTGGGACCTTTGGTCCGTCCGCGTGTGTGCTCGGTTACCCGCTATGAACCCGTTCCGTCCCCTGGTTCTTCTTCACGCCGTCGGTCGATTCAAGCCCTTCGTCGGCGCCTTTTCCCCCGTCCCTTACTCGATTGATGGATTGAAGCTTTGACAGAGGGTTTGACTGATTGAGGCGCTATGGATTTCCTTAGGATTTAGTTTTTTTTTCTTTTTTCTTTTCCCAAACTGATTTTGGCTTCTTTGAAACCCTTCCCAATTGCATCTACCAGTTATCTGAGATTTGAGGGGAAACGGATACAACCCGTGGCCAACCTCAACCCGTTAGCTGGAATGGTATAGAATGGGTCGACCCGACATGGAAGAGAATTAGAATGGGCTCAATCCAAATAGGGTTGGGCCGGCGGTTTTAAATAAGAGGTGGCCCAAACAGAAAATAAAAGAAGGAAATTGGAATTGACCCAATCAGGAAAATAAAAGGAATTTGGCCCAATCCAGAAATAAAAAGAAATGGGCCATCCCAAATAAAAGAAAAGTGGACTAAATTAATTTAACTGCATTGTATTCCTAATATTTTAAATTAAATAGCTAACCCCATTTAGTTATTTGTTTAAAATATTTATTGTAACCATAATTCTTTGTTCGAATGATTTAATCTGATAATGAAATTATTTAGTTAATCTCCCAAATTTTCTTGCAAATGAATTCTTAGGGCTAACTCACTAATTTATTTAAACTACCAGTGAGTCCCTTTAATGCACAGAAAATTATTGGATCACATATTTATATAATTAAGTAATAATACCCACATGAATCCAATTAAATTCGTTAAATTAAATAAAACGAATTTCATACGTTAAAATAAATTGTACAGGATTTTAAAAATTCCTGGGCATTACAAGATCTGCTTATTTCCGGTGTTTATATATTCCATAGATCTTTTGATCGTGTTTTAATCGCATATTTAACCCTGTTGGTTAAACTTTTATGCTCAATGTCTATGAAGTGAAGTTCAAACTATGGACTATATAGTTTGGGTAAGAATGTTTTGTGTGGACTAGATCGATTCTGGAGAAATCAAGGAATTCCCAACTCTGGAGGATTTTATTATAACTAATTTATGTAATTATGTGGAAACCTTAGTTCCAGTCAGATGGGGGAATTAAGCGTATACTCCTTTAACTGTGTAGATGAAGCTTACATGCATATGCTTTATTAAATAAATAAATATAGTTCATCATTATTATTTCTTAATGGTAATCTTTGTTTATATTATGACTTTATCAAGTTTTATTCATCATTTCCCCTCTCATTCGTCCTTCCTTGTTTGGGCTAAAGCATTAACTCATTTGTCTTCATTTCTTGCCTTATATAAGATAACACAAAGAATATGTTGTGCAAGAGCTTTTGAATTCCTACTCTCTGTTCTTTTATCAGTAGAGGTAGAACATGGCTTATCATTACTTTAGGATATTAATTTTGGGTATTAATTAACATCTGTAGTTGTCCCTGTGTATTTGTGCGTATGTTTGTATTTACTCAATCTCTTCCTTTTTCCATGAGTGATATATGGAAGTTAATTAATTGCAAGTTAAAAAATGTCTCAACAAGTATGTAGTAGCAGTGCTACCTCAGCTGCATCTGTTGATAGTTTAGTTGCATCTGCAAATGCTATAACTAATGCCCCTAATGATACATCTACATCGATTGATCTAGAGACAGCCCCAACCGCGACTGGTCGGAAGACAAGAGTTTTGACATCAAGTGTTTGGGCAGATTTTGACAGAGTTGGAATGGGTAATATATTATTGCTACTTGCAAACATTGTAAAAGAAAATTTGACGGATCAAGCGGTAAAGGCACAACTCATTTGAAAAATCATCAAAAAAATTGTGCTCTTGCCAAAAGACATCGTCTTGACCCTATGCAACAATTTCTTGGGAAGTGTGTCACCAATGAGACCCCTACTCCGAAGGTAACTACATATAAATATGACCCATTAGTTGAAAGATCTTTGTTTGCTAAAATGGTTGCAAAACATGATTATTCTTTTTTATGGCTGAGCATGGCTACGTTCATCTTTGGGTTTCATATATTCTGCCAACTTATAAATTTTGTTCAATAAACACAATAAAAAATGATTTGGGTGATGTGTTTGAAGAAGAGAGGACTAGAATTTATAAAGAAATTGAGAGTTTACAATCTAGAGTTAGTTTAACTACCGATGGATGAAAACCAAACTTTCAAAATCAGGGTTATTTTTGTGTGACTTGTCATTATATTGATGATGCATGAGAATTGCATAAACAAGTAATTGTTTTTCATGTTGTTGAATATCTACATCATGGTGTGAATTTAAGTGAGTGGTTAAAACATCAAATTCTTGAATGGAATATTGATAAAAAGTTGTCTAGTGTTGTTGTTGACAATACTTCAAATAATTCCGGAATGTTAGAAGGTATTAAAACATGGTTGAATGGTAAGAAAGTTTTGTTGCATAATGGTAACATGTTTCATCTTAGATTTTCTCCTCATATTATAAATCTGATTGTTAAACAAGGTTTGAAGGTAGTTCATGGTTTAATTGAGGGTATTCGAAAAACTGTCAAATATATTGATAGCTCACCCGCTAGAGATACAAAATTTGCTCTTACTTTGACCCAAACAAGATTCAATTCTAAAAGACGTATTCCATTTAATGTGAAAACTAGATGGAACTCCTCCACCTTTGATATGCTTGTGAGTGCTGTAGACACCCAAATTTTGCGCTTCGTATACTAACCGTGATAGGACGGCAAAATCGTCAAATGAACCGGCCTGTGAGGGCGAGGGATGCACAAGAACGAACATTCGACGCCACCGCGACGATTTACAACCGAAACCGACGTGACAGCAGGGCCGTCCGAAATGAGCCTGCCCGAATGATGCGGCACGTCTCCCAGTGATTCCCGGACTGCAAAATACAAACCTGTCGGCGAAAACTGACGTCACGACACGCGAATCGAGGTGCGGCACAGAAATCGAGAAAATCAGCCCACCCAGCCGCGGATTGATCTGCGGCCAAACGAATAAAATAATGGTGGTGCGCACGGGGACTCGAAACCAGGAAACCAGCTGAGTGCGATGGGGGGTGGGCCAGCCAGCCGCAGATCCATCTGCGGCCAGCCGCAGATCAATCTGCGGCTGCCCTAAACATGCAGCCTATTTCAGCTCATTCAGCATACAGGAACAAAGAGAGAGCCTGAGCAGCAGCAGCAGCGGCGGAAAAAAAAGAAAAGAAGGAGAAAACAGCAAGAAAAATAGAGAGAAAAGAGAGAAAAGAAGTGAGAAATTGTACCCATTTTGTGAGATTACATCTCATATTTCCTACTCTATTCAATACACAAATTCATACATATTGTGGGGATCATTTGCAAGGTGAAAAATCCTTTGTTTTAGCATTTTGTTTTACCATTTTTGTTAAGCTTTTATCATCCAAATTATATTAAATGTAGTTTCCTTGTGTATTGTTGTGGATCTATGGATTGAGGGCTATTAGTTAGGGTTCCCAAATGGAACGAAATTCCTCCTAATGGCCCGATGATATCCATTTGATGATTTTTTAGCTCGTTGTAATGATGTATCGTGCATAGGTTGTTTAGATTGCTATTTTAGGATCTTGTGGGTGTGTAGCGATTTTGAATGTGAGCCTAGGAGCGCGACCTCGTGGTCCAAATCCGATGATGGACATCTTTTGATATATGTAATAAATTCGATGTACCTTTCATTGTAAATATGTAATCGTCGGGCCTTAAAACGACGCCAAGGCGAGAATCGTGTTTAAGGCCCCGAAATAGTGAAACTTGTGATTGTAGGCGTTTGGGGTTATTTTGATGGCTTACATGCCCATGAATAGCTCCGACGTGTGTTTATGCTCGATTTGATTTATGAGGACGAAATTGATTTTCAAAGCCAAATGATAAGATCTTCATAAAATAAATCAAACTAGGCTATTAGCATCACGAGGTTAATAAATGGGAAATGCTAATGAATGTCGATTCCTATTTAACGAGAAAGCTAAGGAGAATCGTTTTCAAATATCATAAGGAATGATTTTGTCAAATAATTAACGTTTTATTAAACCGTTGTGCATAGGGTTAAAGAGATTCTAGAAGTTGCCCATCATTTGAGTTACAAAAGCAACGTATAGATCTCGATTCCTATTTTGACAAAGGTTTAAAACTCCTGTTTTGCCAAAACGACACCTAACGAAAAAATCTCATAGTTTTTGACAATTAAAATCAAACCTTTCTTATAAAGAATCAAGCTTTCTCGTGTATGCCGAAAAGACATTCCGAAGCATTCTCAAATTTAAAGCACGACTTTCCCTAAAAATCCAAATGATTCTTTCATACAAACTCACCACAACATTCATTAAGCACACACACACACACGCACACATACACATTTCATGAATTAAAGGATAGGAAAACATCAAGGTTGCGGTAACCGTGCTTCACGGAAGTCGGGGGGTGCCTAACACCTTCCCCTCGCTTAAGCAAGCCCCCGAACTCTATGAATCTCGATTCGCAGACCAATTAATTCGGAGTCACATATGAGCCAGCGATTTATAAAAAAACGAAAACTCGGATGAGTTGGTACATCCATTTCAAATATACCAACTGGCGACTCTAGTTAATTGGCTCATCATAAAAAAACGATCTTTCAAAACCCCCGTCGACATCAAAGCCGACCCTTTTCCAAAAAATCATCTAATGAAGGCTAAAAATCGGAAAAGGACAAATACCGCATTAAGCGGAAAAACCCGGCGTCGACAGCTGGCGACTCCGCTGGGGAACATTAGAGGGCTTAAGCCGCGTTCAAATCTTGATGCTATCCTATCCTTTAAAAATCATGAATATGTGTGTGCATGCGATATTTTGATCTTTTGTACTTTTGTTGTGTGAATGTGTGTTTTGCCCAATGAATGAATGATTGAATAGAATTGCTTTACTTTAAAGTAATCATTTACATACGGTGAGGACGATGAATGTGAATGTATGTTGAGAGTGTACCTCCTCCTGAGGCGAACCTGTCGGTTGCTTATTACTGGACTCGAAGGGGCTGCTCCCCGGAGATGGCTCAGGAAACGCACCACCCAAATCCGCTCCAATCGAAAGGATTCAGACGAGTAGATTGCGAAGATTTGGGAACCTTCATGCCGAAAAGCCCGCGAGAGTAACCCTAGGATAGGTCAGCCTCTGATAAACCTAACGAAAGGGAAGCTTCTCCATGCCCTTTTATCGTTCAGTCAAATAAATAAATGTCATGTAAATGGCATACAATTGTCATACCATCATCATCATAATAAATATGTCATGTATCATGTGATTACATCACCTGCACATATAAAGAGAAAACTGACTTGGTTTTGCAGGAAGGCCATCCATACCACGTACCAAGGTTTTCTAAAACTTCTGAATACTATCCTGTCATCAAACACTGACCTTGTTTTGCAGGATAAGATTAGAGAACCGAAAAAAAAAAAATGAATAAAAATCAGGCATCAGTGTTGACATGCATCGGCCAACTTGTGACGGGCACAGTACTAAACTACGGCCCTTGTTGGTTTTGTGAGATTGCCCCTGGGACCCAACTGAGAGGCCGTAAAGTCCATACTGCACCCATCCAAATGGCAGAAGCCGGTAGCCATGAAATTATAGTTCTGCCACTCCAACAATACGACCAAATACGAGGGATGCATCCTAGGACTGAGATTAGCCTTGGGAATTACGGTACAGACTTGTCCGGCCTATGAGGATCAGATCGGAGGGATCTCCCATAGTGACGCCCCTCCTAAATGGGCTTGGTATCAAAACATTAAAGAGTTCCTCCAAGACGGCTCCTCTCCCGAAAATGCAGATTTAACCGAGGAAAGAGAATCCAATGATGGGCAGTGAAGTTCTTCTTAAGCAGAGGTGATTTGCATAAATGGGACCTAGCTACGGGACTGCTGAGAAATCCGGAAGCCGAAGTGGCCCACTGATTAATGAACGAAGTACACGGCGATGTGTGCGGAGCCCATATGAGCGGAGCATTTTTGGCAAAGAAAATCATGCGAACGGGTCACTACTGGCTAACCATGAAAACCGACTGCGATACTCATGTCAAGAAATGCCATCAATGCCAGATCCATGCCAATGCGATCCATGCACCCCCTAATGAGCTCCATTGCTTGACCTCACCGTGGTCGGTTGGACCGTGCAGCAGGTGATATCCAGGAAGGGATAAATCCAGGATGATAGCAGTGAATCCCGGCCAATAGAAGATCAATGGGTTTTAAAATTCTGAGTTTTATTTCAAATCCCAGCACGCTCATGTCACTTTGTCATGTTATCCAAAAAGAAGATCATGTGCCGAAATGTTTTATATCTATGACAAACATCCCTGTTTTATTTCGGGTACCCCGATTTGAGGCACGCTAGCCTGACAAGCAATAGGCCAAATTTGAAGGAGGATCACGATTCTGGTATAGAGCTAGATTCCGATCTGATGGGGATTGAGCAGGGCGAGACAGATATCGACAATACGCCTGGCGAGATCAAGGGATGGGTCGAAGGTAAGCCCAAACCTGACTTAGACCGAACATTCGCCATCAAACATCAGAACCCCTGACGGTCACAAAGAACCCGGAGTAGGGGCAAATTCATCCAAATAAAAAAAAAAAAAAAAAAAAAAAATTTTTCAAAAATCAAAAATTTTCAAAAATCAAAAAATCCCCCAAACCTTTCAACAAGTCAAAGGACCGGATCTTTTGTTAGCCCAGCGAGATACCAATGCAACCAGTACGAGGGAGATCACAAGAAAAGCCACTTAACACTGGGGCATTTGTCAACTACCCAGGAAATGATGACGTGCAAATTGGCACCCATGCAACAATCCCATCAGCATGCACCATCATCATCAAATGCTACCTCAGGACAAGTCAATATTCAACGATACGATCATCTGGCATTTGTCAAGCATAGTTTTCCCGGGATACGATGACCCGCGTGAAAGGGAATTTTATTTGACTTGATAGGAATCGGATTAATTCTGACAAGCAACCGTGGAGCACGATCGTGAGTATGATTAGACGAAGAAGGCTATTCAACCTTTTGATCGGGTACAAAGCCTTAATTCAAAGCAACGTTTGCGGCAGAATCGACCTCATGTGACAGCCTTCACTTTGCATTTGCACAAACTTTCAGTTGTGGGGTATAAAGCTATAACGATGTTGATGGCCATTAACACGTAGTCAGACAGTCAATAATGATCAATATCAAGAAGTCAGACGATAAATGATTATCAAGCTAATGTCTCGAATCGTGGCCTGGGTTATTCGAGTAATTAAGCCCGAGGGGTATCTCTACACCTAGTGCCCTAAAGCCATCTGGTTTGGGAGTCGCTGGCCCAACACTCGTTACATGGGTAACTCAGAGCCTAAGAAAGCGAGCATTACAGTCGAGGAGGCCCGAGCAAATTCGAATCGTGGCATGGGCTACTCGAGTAATTAAGCCTAAGGGGTGTCTCTACATCTGGTACCCTAAAACCGTCTGGTTTGGGAGTTACCGGCCTAACACTCGCTACATGGGTGACTCAAGCCTAAGAAAACGAATCTTGCGCAAGGTCAAGCAAAGAATGAATAGTGCAGACCACCAGCTTGTCTCGAACCGTGGCCTTTGTTACTCGAGTAAATAAACCCGAAGGGGTGTCTGTACACCTAATGCCCGAAAACCATCTGGTTTGGGAGTCATTGGTCCAAAACTCGTTAAATGGGTAACTTTGAATAGCCTAAGAAAACGAGACAAGTGAAGTGGACTAATAAAAAGAAAAGATAAAAAAACTCTCGGCCTTAAACAAGGAGTCATAGAAGAGAAACCCCTACTGAGTGCTCCATCGCACAGTGCATTTGTCATATGACGTCAATCCTGCTAAGAACGTTGTCGAGAATGAAGGCATGATACCTTTGACGAGGGAAGGTAGTTCTTTTGAATTCGACCTTACTCACGTACAATGACCATGAATGCTTGAAGGGTTTCTTACGATTTCATAACTCGTCAAATAGAAAATCATCAACTCACGAGGGATTAAAAAAAAAAAAAAAAAAAAAAAAAAAAAAATGAAATTTCAATCTAGTACATTCACGGTTCACAACTTGCTAGATTGTGCGATCAACAGATATTCAATTTCATGTGCTTTAACTGCATTGTTGTCGAGATTGTAATATCTTTGTGTTGAGCTAACACTAATGGCCCGAGCCTTCAAGTTTTGGCATTTGTTAGTCATCTGATATGCAGGATCTTGTAGAGCTGTGTATAACTCAGCACGGTCAACATCGCGAGTTTTCGATAGAAATTCTTGATAATAACACGCGCCAAGGCTGGGGCAGTTAAGAATCGTGAAATGGAAGGAAGATAAGGCTGCACAGAACTTCTCGTCATAGGGCCTCTCCCCAATCCTGACTATCACTGCCTCGACATCCAATTGATCCACATGCATGAGCATATACAAGGATGATATAGGCAGGAAGACAGCATATCGGCCAGCAGAAATGATCAAAAGGCTAAGGAGCCCAACATAGCTGTCGATCATCACTGAGAGCGAAATAGACCGCCTCAACTCGATGAAATGAAGACGACCAAGAACAGGCAGAGTATCAAACCAATGTTGAAGTCTAGAAACTACACTTCACGACGAGGCGTGATCCAATCAAATGTTGGCAAACAATGACAACGGTCGAATCGTATCATTTGACTGAACAGGGGTCATTTCTATCGAAACATATATGGTGCACATGCATCTGTCCATAACATATCTGCCAGATCATGCATAACATCTTTCTCATGCATGCAGGTACGATCAAAATAAAGATCTTCACAGGAAAGTACAAGCACGTCGTTTTCAACCTCACGAATGATCAGACTGTGATGGCTTTTGCGGCATGATACGTGGACGATGTTGGTGGGTGATCCGGGACATGAAGCCGATCACATATCCCATTTCAAAAAAAAAAAAAAAAAAAAATCACTCAAATCCAATCAAAGACGCCTGGGAAGGACTGGTATCCAACCAATCAAAGACCCCTGGGAAGGGCTGGTATCCAACCAATCAATGACCCCTGGGAAGGGCTGGTATCCAAACAAGAAGTGAACCTGGGAAGGCATCCAAGCAAACCCCAACAAGGTGGTGAGCAAACCTGGGAAGGCATCCAAGCAAACCACAACAAGATGGTGAGCACCCCTGGGAAGGGCTGATATCCACAAAAAGAAAAAAGGACAAAAAACAACAAACCCTGGGAAGGGCTGAGATCCACGCGAACCACAACAAAGATGGTGAGCATCCCTGGAAAGGGCTGATATCCACAAAAAAAGACAAAAAAACAACAAACCCTGGGAAGGGCTGAGATCCACGCGAACCACAACAAGATGGTGAGCACCCCTGGGAAGGGCTGATATCCACACAAAGAAAAAGACAAAAAAAAACAAAACCCTGGGATGGGATGAGATCCACGCGAACCACAACAAGATGGTGAGCACCCCTGGGAAGGGTTGATATCCACAAAAAAGAAAAAAGACAAAAAACAACAAACCCTGGGAAGGGCTGAGATCCACGCGAACCACAACAAGATGGTGAGCACCCCTGGGAAGGGCTGATATCCACACAAAGAAAAAGACAAAAAACAACAAACCCTGGGAAGGGCTGAGATCCACGCGAACCACAACAAGATGGTGAGCACCCCTGGGAAGGGCTGATATCCACAAAAAAGAAAAAAGACAAAAAACAACAAACCCTGGGAAGGGCTGAGATCCACGCGAACCACAACAAGATGGTGAGCACCCCTGGGAAGGGCTGATATCCACAAAAAAGAAAAAAGACAAAAAACAACAAACCCTGGGAAGGGCTGAGCTCCACGCGAACCACAACAAAGATGGTGAGCAACCCTGGGAAGGGCTGATATCCACAAAAGAAAAAAGACAAAAAACAACAAACCCTGGGAAGGGCTGAGATCCACGCGAACCACAACAAGATGGTGAGCACCCCTGGGAAGGGCTGATATCCAGAAAAAGAAAAAGATAAAAAATAACAAACCCTGGGAAGGGCTGAGATCCAAGATAACCAACCGGCGACGATAACCGGGGGTTACGAGATGGGTGACCGGCGACGATACCCGGCCCCGACAAGACAATCGACCGGCGACGATAACCGGCGATTGCGAGATGGGTGACCGGCGACGATACCCGGCCCCGACATGACGATCGACCGGCGACGATAACCGGCGATCACGAGATGGATGTCCGGCGACGATAACCGGCTCCGACAAGATAACCGACCGGCGACGATAACCGGGGGTTACGAGATGGGTGACCGGCGACGATACCCGGCCCCGACGAGACAATCGACCGGCGACGATAACCGGCGATTACGAGATGGATGTCCGGCGACGAAAACCGGCTCCGACAGGATAACCAACCGGCGACGATAACCGGGGGTTACGAGATGGGTGACCGGCGACGATACCCGGCCCCGACAAGACAATCGACCGGCGACGATAACCGGCGATTACGAGATGGGTGTCCGGCGACGAAAACCGGCCCCGACAAGACAATCGACCGGCGACGATACCCGGCGGTTACGAGATGGGTGACCGGCGACGATACCCGGCCCCGACGAGACGATCGACCGGCGACGATAACCGGCGATTACGAGATGGGTGACCGGCGACGAAACCCGGCCCCGACAAACGGTGACACCTGTGGAACCATATCAAAAGACTGTACAGGGGTCATTTTTCATCAAATTTACAATGTTGTGTCACATGCATTGAATATATGATAATTCTGTACGTGATCCATGCAGGTTAGGTGTCAAGGTCCTAGCCTATCAGAGTCAAAAGCGATGGTTGCCCAAGAACGATGTACGAGAACGAACTCCAAGGATGCCCTTCAAGGCTAGTCAGGAGAATAACTTCCTTTGATGGCAATGGGATGGAATAAGGGGATTACGAGAGGGGTGACCGGATATGAGACCCGACATTCACAGGACAATCGACCGGATACGAGACCCGGCGATTACGAGACGAGCGACAGGTTAGGGATTGATGCATTGACACCTTTACAAATGTGTTGCATGCCTTACATCTTACGTTATATCATAAGTTGTATGTGTTGCACTGTCATTCTTATGCACTGTCATTCATGCATCGTGTGTCTACTTCTTTATCCTGTTCATTTCATTAGACATTGCATGAACATGATAAAGAGGGGCAGCTGTAGACACCCAAATTTTGCGCTTCGTATACTAACCGTGATAGGACGGCAAAATCGTCAAATGAACCGGCCTGTGAGGGCGAGGGATGCACAAGAACGAACATTCGACGCCACCGCGACGATTTACAACCGAAACCGACGTGACAGCAGGGCCGTCCGAAATGAGCCTGCCCGAATGATGCGGCACGTCTCCCAGTGATTCCCGGACTGCAAAATACAAACCTGTCGGCGAAAACTGACGTCACGACACGCGAATCGAGGTGCGGCACAGAAATCGAGAAAATCAGCCCACCCAGCCGCGGATTGATCTGCGGCCAAACGAATAAAATAATGGTGGTGCGCACGGGACTCGAAACCAGGAAACCAGCTGAGTGCGATGGGGGGTGGGCCAGCCAGCCGCAGATCCATCTGCGGCCAGCCGCAGATCAATCTGCGGCTGCCCTAATGCAGCCTATTTCAGCTCATTCAGCATACAGGAACAAAGAGAGAGCAGCAGCAGCAGCGGCGGCGGAAAAAAAAGAAAAGAAGGAGAAAACAGCAAGAAAAATAGAGAGAAAAGAGAGAAAAGAAGTGAGAAAATTGTACCCATTTTGTGAGATTACATCTCATATTTCCTACTCTATTCAATACACAAATTCATACATATTGTGGGGATCATTTGCAAGGTGAAAAATCCTTTGTTTTAGCATTTTGTTTTACCATTTTTGTTAAGCTTTTATCATCCAAATTATATTAAATGTAGTTTCCTTGTGTATTGTTGTGGATCTATGGATTGAGGGCTATTAGTTAGGGTTCCCAAATGGAACGAAATTCCTCCTAATGGCCCGATGATATCCATTTGATGATTTTTTAGCTCGTTGTAATGATGTATCGTGCATAGGTTGTTTAGATTGCTATTTTAGGATCTTGTGGGTGTGTAGCGATTTTGAATGTGAGCCTAGGAGCGCGACCTCGTGGTCCAAATCCGATGATGGACATCTTTTGATATATGTAATAAATTCGATGTACCTTTCATTGTAAATATGTAATCGTCGGGCCTTAAAACGACGCCAAGGCGAGAATCGTGTTTAAGGCCCCGAAATAGTGAAACTTGTGATTGTAGGCGTTTGGGGTTATTTTGATGGCTTACATGCCCATGAATAGCTCCGACGTGTGTTTATGCTCGATTTGATTTATGAGACGAAATTGATTTCAAAGCCAAATGATAAGATCTTCATAAAATCAATCAAACTAGGCTATTAGCATCACGAGGTTAATAAATGGGAAATGCTAATGAATGTCGATTCCTATTTAACGAGAAAGCTAAGGAGAATCGTTTTCAAATATCATAAGGAATGATTTTGTCAAATAATTAACGTTTTATTAAACCGTTGTGCATAGGGTTAAAGAGATTCTAGAAGTTGCCCATCATTTGAGTTACAAAAGCAACGTATAGATCTCGATTCCTATTTTGACAAAGGTTTAAAACTCCTGTTTTGCCAAAACGACACCTAACGAAAAATCTCATAGTTTTTGACAATTAAAATCAAACCTTTCTTATAAAGAATCAAGCTTTCTCGTGTATGCCGAAAAGACATTCCGAAGCATTCTCAAATTTAAAGCACGACTTTCCCTAAAAATCCAAATGATTCTTTCATACAAACTCACCACAACATTCATTAAGCACACACACACACACGCACACATACACATTTCATGAATTAAAGGATAGGAAAACATCAAGGTTGCGGTAACCGTGCTTCACGGAAGTCGGGGGGTGCCTAACACCTTCCCCTCGCTTAAGCAAGCCCCCGAACTCTATGAATCTCGATTCGCAGACCAATTAATTCGGAGTCACATATGAGCCAGCGATTTATAAAAAAACGAAAACTCGGATGAGTTGGTACATCCATTTCAAATATACCAACTGGCGACTCTAGTTAATTGGCTCATCATAAAAAAACGATCTTTCAAAACCCCCGTCGACATCAAAGCCGACCCTTTTCCAAAAAATCATCTAATGAAGGCTAAAAATCGGAAAAGGACAAATACCGCATTAAGCGGAAAAACCCGGCGTCGACAAGTGCTTTGGAGCTTCGGGATGCAATTGAGCGTTTAGCTGATTTAGATAATGGTTATAATTTTTTGCCTTCTTCGGAAGAATGGGAAAGGGGAAAGAAGGTTTGTGATTGTTTGAGTTTGTTTAATAAGTTACAAAAAGACTTTCGGGAATTAAGTATCATACGTCAAATTTGTATTATATGGAAGTGCATACTATTCGCATGAAGTTGTTGGAGTGGAAAGAAAATCATATTTATTATATTTCTACAATGGCCATTGAGATGCAAGCAAAATTTGATAAGTATTGGGAGGAATCTAACTTGCTTCTTACGATTGAGGTGATTCTTGATCCACATTATAAGATGAAAATTGTTGAGTGGGCTTGTAGGGAAGTCCATGGTGATTATGCCGAAATATATATAAGCAAAGTTCGTAAATTTTTGATACTAGTGGATTTGAAGCAAGGGGTGACATTAGTACTTCATCCATAAGCCATGAAGATAATTTATCAAAGTCAACAAATAATTCAAGTGCAATTTTCTCATTTAAGAAGTTTGTAGCCACATATTGTGCATCTAATGTTGTGAAAAAAAAGTGAGTTGGAGGAATATCTTGAAGAGACTTTGCACCCTTTAGATGGTGAGAATCAACTAGCTTTTAATATTTTGCATTGGTGGAAATATTATGGACCTAAGTTTCCAACACTTGCAAAGATTGCTCGGGATATTCTTGTTATTCCTACTTCTTCCGTTGCTTCGGAGTCATCTTTTAGCCACGCACGTAGAATTATCACCGATATTCGTGCATCATTAAATTCGACAACGGTGGAAACTCTTATGTGTGTCAAAGATTGGTTGCCGGAAATTGAAGTAGGTAAATGTAAGTATGATTAATTTTTAATTGTTCTTTAAATTGTTTAATCCTTGTACTAATTTTATTTATGTTTACTATTTATATACAGTTGGAGAATCTACAATTGAAGTTAGTGCCACCATTGGAGATAGTGAGGATCATGACCTTAACATTTGTAAGTTTCTTAGACTTTGTAGCTTGTTATGTAGTAGCCACACTAGAGGTGATTTTTTCTCACTTTTTTAGTGTAGCAGTAGCAGTTGGCTTGAACCAATTATGCGCGCGCACGCGCACACACACACACTTGTATAGTCATGAAGATATATATCACCAAGTTCATACTCTTTTGTTTTTTTGGTTGTCAATATTCATCTCAGTAGTTTTGCCTGCCATACAACAAATAAATGTGAATTATATGGAATGTTCCGTTGTCCTAAAAACCATGCAGCAAAGTTTATCAATTGATCTTCAATTGCAGCCTTTGTTAAAGTATCTTAAGTCTGTCATGGTGTCCTATCAGAAATGAGAAAGCTGCTTGTGTTCTGTTTCAAGTACCTAACATAGAAAGTTTTAATATTTTTGCAAATCCAGAAGCTTGGATATTGATTGGTATAGCATGATAGTATATAGTAATTTCCTCAGAAATTCTGCATTTTGATATTCATTGGTGGCTTCGAAATACGTGAAAAATTTTGGTCATGTGTCTGGTTACGTGAATTGGCAAGTTGTTTGTTTCAGCCATAGAGTGGGAAAGAACTAACATATTATAACAAAGTAATATATGCATACACCAAGTAAGTCCTTTTATCCCGCCTCCATTTATGTGTTCCTTATTTCAGCACTTAGACCATAATTCCATGAGTTGAATGGCTATTCACAATTAATATGAGGTTCTGAAAGAACCTCAATTAGTTTTGCAATATGAAAAATGTGTTTTATGCTCTATGATTTATTTTCTAGAGATTATATTTACATTTTATTCTTATCTAACAAAAAATGTCACATCGCTGGTACATACCGAATTTTGATAACCGTGAAGCTCAGATGATCCATTTATAAGTACACTAAGATTTTCATCTGGATTAGTAGTTTATTATGGCATAGAATTTTATGGCATTGATGTGGAACTTTTAAGAAATAAATTTCCAAGAAAATGACGCACAAGGTATATTATAGCGCCTTAATAATGCATTATTATGTGAATAACAGAAATGGGAATTGTGGTCTACCTCAAAGTTTATTTAGCCCTGTTTTCATGGGTGCAGACGTGGCTTGTATAGCATTCATAAATTATACTTGCTTATTCAAGATATATTCACCACTTATATCTGTCTTTTCAGCTGGAATCAAGCTTCTAGTTTTATCATTGTTGGATTTGGTTCCATTTCTGTTTGTTGATAACTCTTTTACTTGTATCACCTTATTATTATATTAGTTTCTTACTTTCTGTGGCTTGGGAAGCTTTATATTCTGAATAAGTGAATATAACATGCTAGTTAGTTTTGCAGGTCTTATCATGATGAGGAGCATTATAATAGTGTGCGATTAAAAAGAAGACACTTGTTCTGGAGCTGCAAGACCAGTAAATGATCAATGGTTTATGCTAGTTAGTTTCCAAGTAGGATGATCAATGGTGTATGCTACAAGTTAAGTTAGGATGCAAATTAATCTTGTAATTTTTATGATGATGTGTTTGACATTTTCCTCCCTATGACTAAGATGTTTAATTAATATGTATGGTTTAAATTTTAAATTATGATTGGTGATGATTTAATTTTAATTATTCAATTTTTTTTGTAAATAATTTGAATGAATTTTATATTATTTTATTGATAAACGAATTTGGATACTCGGATATTCGAATAATCTGTCTATTCGGATAAAATAAACGGTAACAGATATTATCCGTATTCGGATATTATTCCGAATACCGGATACGGATAATGTTTTGAAAATCTGTCGGATACCGGATACGAATACTGATAGCGAATTAATTTTTCGGATACGGATACTCCTGTATCTGGATTCGAATAAATCCGTTTACATCCCTAGTTGTAGGCTATGGCGACGGTTTACTGAGCTATAGCGACGGTTTACTGTCGTCATATGGTTGCAAGTGTCGCCATATGCTACAACGACGATTATGTCCGTCGCTATAGACCGGTTTGTTAATGAACCGGTCCGTTGGAGAAGGGCTTCCTATATATATATATATATATATATATCATTAAAGGGGAGCAGAAAAAATAACTATTCTTTTAAAGGTGTATCTTTTTTTGTTTCACTCTCTTATTTTGCGCATGTAATGTGTGTCATGTGACTAGTTATTATTATTGTTATTATTTAGTTTGATTTACTACAAATAGTATAGGACTAGTTATGATTAATATTTATGAATTATTTGATAAAATTGAATGAATGATCTGAATAATTAAGCACGTCTGAATGAGAATAAATAAATGTGTTTGATAATTTATATCTGAAATAATTGAATGAGTGCATTTTTACTTTTTAACCCTTTAAACTATATTCTACATTTTTTTTAGATATAATTATACATTTGCAATCTTATCATGAATACTATTACATAAACTTTTGTACAGTTCTTAATATAATAATTTTAGGGGGTAAAATTTATAGAGTAGAAGTTTTCTTTCCAACGCAAACAGTTTATATTTACACAAAAATAGAAATATCATTCCCCTAATGTTATACTTCCTCGTTTTAAAATATAAGATTATTATTGATTTTATAAAAATAAATTTGAAATATTTTTTAACTCAAAGTTAACATAGATTCATTTAATTGTAGTTATACAATGATGAATATTTTAAATTATCTAAAAAATACTAACTCATCGTAAGATTTATCGTTCTATAAATTTTTTTAAAAAAATATTAATCTTAAATTTTAAAATGTTTGAAGTACTTTCAAAAATCAATAAAAATCTTATAATTTAGAACCCAATAAATATTAAAATTTACATTCATAAAGCTTCTAATAGTAAAGTCATGTTAAATTCCCACAAGGTGACGTACAAAATTTTTATATTTTGAAGTTTAACATGGAAGGAAAAAGAAAAAAAAACAATCCAAATTCAATTTTTGATAACGTGAAGGGAGTCCACACAAAGAGTCATATTTATATAAATAAATAAAATTTAAAACAATAGTATAAAAAATGGGATAGTATCTTTATTTATAACAATACAATTTTATTATTATGTCAATATTATTAAATTAAAAACTCATTATATTTATATGTACACATAAAAATATAATACATATTTTTATAAATTATAAAATTTATAAATGAGATTGCTTTTGCAAGACAATACATGTACTCCCCCCGTCCCAAATTAATTGCTCAATTTTGACTATTTTAAGTCAAATTGACTATTTTTAGAACTAATCTTTTTACTATTTTTGCTAAAATATAAGTGAAGAGATTATAACCAAAAGAAAGTATATACACTTTATTACTAACTCCAATTTTTATAATTTTAGAAATATATTTATATATGCTTAATTATTAATTCTAAAAATAGTCAATTTGACTTAAAAATGTCAAAATTGAGCAATTAATTTAGGACGGGGTGATATTTATTTTTTGGGTCAGGCCCAACTAAAAATATATGCCACAAACTGACAAAAGTCTGACAATATGAAACTTAATAGTAAAAGTCTACTTTTTCCATCAACAAAAGCTTTACCACACCAGCTAACCACACCAACATTTTCCAAAAAGTAGGTGGTGACTTCCTGTGGCAGACGATGGACTTAAAGGTTCTTCAATTGGATTCGAAGTTCGAACACGCCGTGACTTCTTCAGAGTCAATGCAGCGTCCTGATAACGTCTGCCTTAATCTGTTCTAAGATTGAAGATAAATTTTCGATTTGTTTTAGATTAATTTGTAAAATTATAAATTCAAAATTAATACAAATAAAATTTATAGATTTTAATACAAACTATTATAATTGCTATAAACTAATTAAAGAGTACTATTTTTCTCAGTATTTGTTTTCAAAAGTTAAACGAGTTCATGTCAATTACTATGTTCCTCTCTGAAAGAATGAGATAAAGTACATAAGATGAAAAATAATTATGTCATTTAGTGGAGTTCATTAGTATAAAAAAAAAATTATTCATAGTTTTATGAATCTCGTGGGACCACTAAGAAAAAATTTCAAATTTTATTTACTATCTTTTCTCTACTTTTGTTTTTGAAATTTATATTTTGCTCATCCTTATGAGCGGAGAGAGTATAAGTTTTAAAATTATAAAAATGAAATGTATCTCGTGTATTAACTCGTTTTCCCTTGTGAGCAGAACCAGAACCAGAGGCTTCTGCGGTTTCTCAGCTTTCTAACCAGACACACATTCACAAATACTCCGTGCTCAGATCCAATGAAACCTTTGGCTTATATTAGTAATGCTTTTACTTTCTTCTTGTCTTTGGCTTTGGCTTTGGCAGTTCATCATGGGAATGAAACAGACAAGATAGCACTGCTCAACTTCAAGGCCAAAATACTTTATGATCCTTTCATGGCTTTTAGCTCATGGAATGAGTCCATCCACTTCTGTCAATGGAAAGGCGTCAAGTGTGGCCGCAGACACCAAAGGGTCACCGTGTTGGATCTACGCCTTTATAGATTGAGGGGTTCGATATCTCCCTACTTGGGAAACTTGAGCTTTCTTAGGACCCTACGCCTCCACAACAATAGCCTGATGTCTGAAATCCCCCCTGAACTCGGACGTTTAAAAAGAGTAGAAATCTTGTGGTTGTTTGATAATTCAATCAGCGGTCTTATTCCCTCCAACTTATCTCATTGTTCTAACCTTGTTAACTTCGATGTTTCTCGCAACGAGATAGCAGGTACTATTCCGGCTGAGTTCGGATCCCTGGGAGAGCTCCAAGTAATTTACATGGAATACAACAGACTAACAGGTGGTATCCCTCTTTCCTTTGGGAACTTATCGTCTCTTGTGAAACTTGTTGTAAGGAACAATTTTCTTGACGGCAGTATTCCCAACACTTTAGGGCAGCTAAAAAGGTTGGAAGTTCTGGTACTGGATAATAACAGGTTTTCAGGTGCAATCCCTTCCCAGGTCTTTAACCTATCTTCCATTCGGCATTTTTTTGTGGCTTATAACCGAATCAGAGGTAGTCTTCCCTCCGATATGGGTAACACAATGCCAAATCTTGAGCTACTTCGCATCAGCGGAAACTATTTTACCGGATCACTTCCTGTTTCCATGTCCAATATGTCGAATCTAGTGACTCTCGCTGCCGTAAATGCCAGACTCACCGGAAAAGTGCCCGATTTTGGAAAGCTACATGAGCTTTCACTCTTCAGCATTGCGGGGAACCATCTTGGGAGTGGAGGATACGCGGATGGTGACTTGAGCTTCATCTCTTCTCTGACCAATGCAACCAATTTAAGCATCGTCTCTATTACTACTAATAATTTTGGAGGGGTATTGCCCGAATCTATTACCAATCTCTCCATTACACTTTCCAAATTGTACCTAGACGAAAACAAGATATCTGGTAGTATTCCAAATGACATGGAGAAGTTGTTCAACTTGGACTACTTGGAAATGGCAGATAACCAATTTACAGGTAACATCTTTCCAGGTATTGGGAAGCTTCAAAAGCTACAATTCTTGGATTTATCCTCAAACAAGTTCTCGGGTACAATCCCATCCTCTCTTGGAAATGTAACTCTTCTAACCAAACTATCCCTAGGAGGAAATAATCTCCAAGGCAGCATTCCATCTACTTTGGGAAATCTCTCGATGTTGCTAGCACTGGATCTTTCTCAAAACAACCTTACTGGCGAAATACCTCCGCAAGTACTTTTCGGTCTCTCTTCGTTATCTTTATTTTTAGTACTATCTCATAACCAACTTACCGGTTTGCTTCCCACTGAAGTTGGAAATTTGAAGCATCTAAATGAATTGGATGTTTCTAACAACATGTTATATGGCAATATTCCTAGCTCTCTTGGTAGCTGCGTGAGTATGGAAGTTTTGCTTATGGAAAGGAATTCCTTTCAAGGGACTATTCCATCAGAGTTGAGTTTGTTGCGCGGCATTCAATTCATGGATCTCTCTCACAACAATTTATCTGGACAAATTCCAGACTTTTGGGGGGAATTTGACTTGCAATACTTGAATCTTTCTTTCAATGATTTTGAAGGTTCTTTACCAACAAAAGGCATTTTTAAGAACACAAGTGTAGTGTTTGTGAACGGAAACAACAAGCTTTGTGGGGGTGTGACTGCATTACATCTTCCTATATGCAATTTTAAAGCACTTAAGAAGAAGAGATCAACCCCATCCTTAAAGATTGTACTCCCTGTGCTTTTTGGAAATTTAGGATTGACATTGGTGTTGTGTTCTCTATATTTTTGTGTCATTCGAAAGAATAGAAAACATTTACTTCCGAGTTCAGAAGAGTATTCGCTCTTGCGAATTTCTTATCATCACCTTCTTAAGGCAACAGGCAGCTTTTCTACAACAAATTTGATTGGTGCTGGTAGTTTTGGCTCGGTGTATAAGGGAGTCCTCGAAAGCGGAAGAGTTATTGCAGTAAAAGTACTAAATCTTGAGCGTCATGGAGCTTCAAAAAGTTTTTCAACTGAATGTGAGGCTTTGAGGAATATCAGACATCGGAATCTTGTCAAGGTGCTAACTTCATGTTCAGGGGTCGACTATCAGGGAAACGATTTCAAGGCCCTAGTGTTGGATTTCATGGTTAATGGTAGTCTTGAGGAGTGGCTGCACCCAATTTCAAACGAAGATACTCAACCAAGGCAGTTAGACGTCATACAAAGGTTGAATCTTGCTATTGACATTGCCAGCGCGATTGATTATCTTCAAAATCATTGTCCTACCCCGATTGTGCACTGTGACATCAAACCGAGCAATATTCTTCTTGACGAAGAAATGGTTGGCTATGTTGGTGATTTTGGGTTGGCAAGAATCGATCTAGGAGACGCAAACAAGTTTTCTTCGCAACAAACAAGCTCCATTGGGGTGAAAGGATCTATTGGTTATACTCCTCCAGGTAATTACTACGTTTTTGTGCACTACCCTTTCTAAATCGTGTGGTTGCTTCCATTTGGTTAAGCCTAAGCATAAAGCATCAACTTAAGATCATTGGACTTTTTCTAAAATTCAATTACTAGTTTCCTAGATCAATCTGATCATCCTCATGCAGCTTAAAAAATGGTTAGGCATTTCGCTCATAATTCCATGACTGCCATAAACACAATGGATTCTACTCGTGAGCGATTGAACATATGCAAGCACATGCACATTCATTTTCTTTATCTAACATACACTAAATCTCATACCACCACCTGACTTTTATAAATAACACATAACCCACCTATAATTGTGAGGCTAAGTGCAACAACGCTTCCCACTTCTCCGTTAAAATATACGAGCTAAAGTTGGTATGCCCTTTTATATAAACAAATTTTCATCTTTCTTTTTCTCTTCCTTCATCGTCTCGTTCTCCTACTGTTCATATCCCCATTTCCCCATTTTCTCTAACTTTCTCATATTCCAAACACCACACCTCATAAACACCAAATGATGTTAAGAATTAAGCATCTTAAAGTTACTCAATAGATTTTATGATTCATCAAGATGATAACTTCTACCAGGACGGCAATGGAAACCTAACCAGAAACATATCAACAACCATTGTAGTATGATATATGAACAAATCAAATATGTATAAAATACCAGAACGAAAATCCTAAACATCATGAAATACAAAATCCTAATGACGAGATTGGCATATTACCAAACAGGTTATGAGCAACATTGACAAAGATAATTAAATAGAAGATTTAAATCATAGTTGTCAAGGCGACAAGTCAAGGCAACACAGTAGGCGGAAGCTTAAGCGTTTAGGCGATAAGGTGCCCGACTAGTCGTCCACAAGGCGACAAGTCGCTAACGATGCACAATTTATATATGTATAATTTTATATGTATTGTACTTCTCAAATACATTAAACTTAGGAAAATTATATGCATTAAAACTTGAAATAATAGGTATAATATATATATACACACACACACACACACAAATATACACACATATACTAGTTAATTTTTATTTTTATTTTTACTATAAAAGGTGGCCAAAACTGCATAGAATGAAAGTTCAAGGGTGGGTAGTGAAAGAATGTCAAACTTTTAAGATATGTTTGAATATAAAATATAATTATTAGGTATACTTAAGTGAGAATTTAAATGTCAGTTTAGAGATTAAATAAACATAAATTTTAAAATATTTTAATTTAAAGTTGTAACTTGAAACTATCACTCGGCAACTTATATAATCACGTATTAATCTTGGTAAACCACTAAACCAGGGGTATATCTTGAGTGGGAGACATTTGGACCTACATGGACAGTACTTTTTATAACCATTTGTAAACCTTTAGCGAAGGCTTGTTTGGATAATAAATGAATTATATTGACACGTACAGCCGTACTCAAATAAAAGCCAAACATAAATCAACACATTTCGTGTATCATATTAAGGGGTTGTTCGGGAATGACTTATAAGTTGGTTTGTGTTAAATCAACTTATAAATTGGTTTGTGTCAAACCAACTTATAAGTCATTTGTTACTATTTGAGTGTTCGAAATTGATTTATTTTTTTACTTATAAGTTGAATTTTAAATTAAAAAAAATAAGTAAGTATTTGTAACTTATTTTAAAATAACTTATAAGTCATTTTAAAATAAGTTAGTTTGACCAAATATAATGTCTATTATACCCCTCTTTTTATTAATGTCCTTTTTAGTAATCTTTATATTTTTTTAACTTATAAGTTCATTATAAGCCGAACACCTTCATAACTTGTTTAAACTTAATTTCTGACTTACAAATCAAATTAATGCCGAACGATTTACTTATAAATCACAACTTAAAACAATTTATAAGTTAACTTATATTTTAACTTATAATTTATTTAAAATAAATCGTTCCCGCCCAGAGTTTCTCTTTTCATCTTTTTCTCTCTCTTAAAGTTCTGGGTTATCCCTAAAACACTTGGTGGCTTTAACAGGAAGTCGTCCGAGTCGTCGCCTAGGCGACCAAAAGCAACGACTTGACTGCCGAGACGCTCGACTACGAAGTTCAACTAAAGCGTATCCTCGCCTAGTCCTTGAGTAACCGCTTGGACGCCTAGTCGACGACTAGGCCATGCCTTACCAACCATGAGTTAAACTTTCCAAGCCGGCCATTGACAGAGAGAACTACATAAAAAAACTTAAGTCCTACAAGCCAACCCAGCAAAAGGAAGATGAGCAACAACATTTACAGAAAAATGAAGCTAAAACTTGAGTAGATTTTTATAAATAGAATTGGGAGGAACAAGTAAAAAAATCTATTTATTCTATTAAAAAAAACAACTATGTATATTTCTATTTACAAGAGAAAGCAAATCCAGCATCAAGACGTAACATAAATTTAACAGTAGTTTTAGAAATTGAAAACGAATTTTCAAACCATGACACGCCGTTCAGAACTGAAAGCTTCCACCTCTGTTCTCGGGATACAGAAATGGCTGAAATGGTAAAGAGAGGAAGATAATGTAGAAGGCGGAAGAGAAACGTGCTCCGCATAACCCTGCTTAAGCCTTGAATTGGAGGACCATCGTGAGGGCTGTTCATCTTCGCCTTGGGTTTGGGCTGTCCAATTCCTTTGTTATTGGGTTTTTTAATAAACCAAAAAGTAAAGAAATGGATGGAAAATATAATTATTTTTCGTGCCAAATTTTTTCATCCAAAAGTGAACGGATTTGGACAAAAAATTAAATACATAAAATTATCTTTTATAATCTTTATTATACCAATTAAATTATAAACACAATAAAATTAATATAAGGACAATTTAGTAATTTAAATGTAAAATTTAAGTTCTTTTTTTTTTACTTTATAAACTCAGTAACAACATAAAAATTAAGTTTCATTCTTTTTTTTTTCCGATCCAAACTCAGAAACGAGTGACATTTGCAATGTTTACATAGGTAAATTTAATTACTTGTGCTTGAAATAAATTATTTTTCGACAAACAAGATTTTAAAGTACTTTTGAATTTCCGAACACACCAAATACACTCTAACCAAAAAAACACTAAATCTATTCATATCAAACAAGTAACGATCATAAAAGGTATTTTGGGTATTTTATTCTACATTTCACATTTGACAGTACATAGGCTTTCATCTCATATCACTTTTGGATGCAATTAATGCCTAACATTTTCACTTTATCTCACAA
This sequence comes from Aralia elata, assembly GCA_034770075.1. Lineage (NCBI taxonomy): Eukaryota > Viridiplantae > Streptophyta > Magnoliopsida > Apiales > Araliaceae > Aralia > Aralia elata. The sequence continues at coordinate 14,993,635 of CM068379.1, forward strand.
TACATGTTTTGCTATGTTTACTCTTTAAAAGTTATTTAATCTTATTGTTGTTGAAAGTTATTTGATCTAGTAGCTAAGTTTAGGCTTTTTAAGTATTTATTGTTAAAAGTTCGACGGTGATATAAGATTTAGTGTAAATCTAATGTGCTTTTTGAATTTTGTACCCTATCAAATGTTTAGTCACTTTATAGCATTCGTGTTGTTGCCTTTACATACTTGAGTAAATCTTGACATACTAACCATATACAAAAAAAATCACAATTAGTAGGAGACGATTAGATTTTCCACTATAATAATACTTGATGGCCCACATCCTGTAATGAAAAATCTAATTGTCCTTCACTAATTGTGAGTTTGTTTATAAGTTGTTAGTATGTCAAGATTTATTCTACATACTTACACATGTTTTATGATCATAGTCGGTTTTCTTGGCCTTAATTATTTGACAAATTTTGTCAATGCCATTTTGTTTGGATTTCTTATAATGATTCGCATTAATGAATTGTGTAGAGTATGGTATGGGAAGTGAGGTATCAACAGCAGGTGACATTTACAGCTATAGTGTCCTCTTGTTGGAGATGTTTACTGGAAAAAGGCCCACAGATAACATGTTCAACGGTGATATGAACCTCCGAAACTATGTTAAGATAGGTTACCCTGACAGAGTAGTGGAAATTTCGGATCAAGCACTTCTACCGAAAGAAGGAAAAGAGGAGAGTATCCAAAAGATTCAGGAATGCTTGACTGCAATATATGAAGTTGGAATCGCCTGCACTGCCGAATCCCCAACAGACAGGATAAATATTAGTCATGTTCTTGCAAATTTACCACGCATTAGGAACAATATCCTGATGCCAACTGGTGTTGGGAAATAAAGACCAGTGACCAAAAAGTCTTGAGGTATAGATAGCTTGGTTATTGTTTTGTGAAAAACTGGTATCTAGGTGAATAAAGTTTTTTGCTAGGAGGTTGGGTTGGCTTTGTATTGCTGGTGCTTGTCTGTTATTCTGTTTCTTTGTGGGATTTGTATTGTTTCCTCGTTTTTTTAGGGTATGGTTCAGTATAGTGTAATGAGAATACAATTTAAAATTGTAGTATGTGATATTTGGTATTATAATTTTGAGTATAAATAATACTTGTAACGAACGAAAATTTTGTAATATAATTTAAATATTTATTGAATTGAATAAAAAAAATTCGATGATTTGATTGTTGAATTAATTGATTAATTGATGAATTTATGGTAGATTAATTTAATTATATGTGTTTAATTGAGTTTATTTTATTAAATGCATTATTTAAATAAGTATAATATTATTTCTAATTAATTTAATAATTAATTAGAGATTTAATAATTTGTCATTATTAATAAAGGAGAATTTTATTTATGTGACTATGTGATTTAATGTAGAATTATTCTATTTTACTTAATTGATTTAAATGAAATTATTTAATATGTGACATGAACTATTTTATAAGCAAAATATTAAAATAAACCAAAAGAAGAGTTTTTAAGCAAGCCAAACGAGGCCTTAAGGGAAGTTGGAGTCAGTTAACCATTATGGATTAACTGACACCCATGATTATATCAGTTTTTTTATATTCTACGTATTCTTAATTCTTAATATCAGTACATTCATTCCTAAAAACCAAAATTGAGAGAAAAGAAATTGGAGTTGTAGAAGAAATTGGAAGAATTGTAGAATTTCTCATTATTCTCTAGCATCTTAAACTATTAATTGAAGGTAATTCTTCTAATTAAATTTAATTTACGTTCTTAAACTCTTCCATGAAAGTATTCTGTAAGTTATCTTATAAGTGAATCTTATGTGAAAATTGATTGTAAGTTGTTTATAATTGTTTAAATGCATGTATAATCTACTATATGATGTTTATAAATTGTTTAAGTGAATTAATTCATGAGATTATGCCTTTAATTGGAAGTTCTGAAACTTACAGAGTAGTTATGTATGAATGTGAACTATATGTATGAAATTGATGCTTGTTTTGCATGTTAATCGGTTAAATTGATAATTGATTATGTTTATGCATGTAAAAATGAAGAAAGCAAGATTTAAACAGATTAATTTGGTGTTATAACGAACTCGTTACGTGTGATTTCATAGAATTTGAAGAAACTTTGATAAAATGATAAAAACCTCAAATTTTGATTCTTAGATTCATGGTTTATACGACTTAAGTTGTTAGAATCATGCTAGAAGGCTTAGGTAACGATTATATATGAATTATAGTAACTGTGTATGTTTAATTTGATGTAAGAATAAGAAGATTAGAAAATTTTGGCCTATTTCTGTGTTCTTCGCGAACTGCAGGAACTGAGTTTCGAGTCCACCGCCCCGACGGTGGAATTACTCTAAAATTGCAGCCCCAGCGGTGACACCGCCCCGGCGGTATAAACTAATTTAGTCGCCTCGGCGATGACCTCGTCCCGGCGCCCAAAATGAACTGTAAATGTCGCCCCAACGGTAGAGTTGTCCCGACGGCCATTTGTGAAGGAAACCCACCGCCCCGGCGGTGGAACAAAAAAAAAAGAAAAAAAAGAGTAAAAAGAAGAGAATAAATTTTTTTTTCTTCCTTTGTGATCATGTTATGTTATCGTAGAAATATCCAAAGCTTAGGCTAACATATTAATTGAAGTATTAAATGAAATTGGATGAGAATGAGTCCTCAAGTGTTTATAATATTGTAACTAATTATTGTTACTACTTTATAAACGGAATGTATAGGTTGCTTAAAGAACGTGAATTTTAATTTATAGTCTATACACGAGGCAAGTATCTTATCCTTACTTTTTATGTTTATACAAGTACCTTGATCTATTATTTCGTTGAAAGCAAGCTTCGTAATAATACCTCGATTTCAATTACACAGGTTCCTGAACTTAATTCTTTTATCATTTATGTTCATAATGTTATTACTTACTCGAGCAAGTTATTATTTCTATTTCATTTAATTTCATGGATTCAATGAGACGTTTTAATTTCTCTTTGTAATACTTCAGTTATACAGAACTTATCCAATTGTACCATTTGTGAGATTTAGTTTTTGATTCTCGAATATCAATTTCATTTTTATTGAACCTTGAATGACTAGCGAACCCTTATTGATTCGGCTAGTCCATAGTTGATGAGCGTTCTAAATTTTAGAAGCGTTATTGAAGTAAATCCAAACCAAATTTCCTTTAGTGCGGACTCCGATGTCAAACTGAGATGAACAATCCTTTTTTTGGGGATTATTTTACGCGTTAGCGTTTAGATGTTGTACACATACATGGTACAAAGGGTTGATCCCCCTAAATACGAGAAGTAAGATCCATATAGTCTTACGACTATTAAAAGTTTAAAGTAGAAATACTTGATAACCTGGGACATAGTTCGTGGTCTTAAAACCCTCAGATGTTCTTTTGAATCTTGTCTTACATTCTTGACTCAAAAGCTGAATCTTCGATTATTCAATATCCGACGATTATTTTGCATGTTATTATTGTTGTTTTTATTGTGTTATTTGTTGGGCAATTATTGTTCACCCTTGCATAATAATATTGCAGCTAAAGCTGAAAGAGTTGACGAGTTGTTCACTAGTAAAGGCAAAGGAAAAGCAAACAAGTGATGAAGACTTGTTGTGTTTGTTTTAATGATGTTTATGTATTAGACTTGATTATATTTCCACATTTGATGTTTTATTAAGGTTAGATGACCTGAGATTTATTTATTAGTGATGTTGTAACCCTTTAATGGGAGATTTCTATTTTAATTAAGAGTTTTCAGTTATATTTAAATGGATAGTTAGATATGATATGATGTATTTGGATAGTGAACACCAAATCATGAGAAAACGAAGTACCCGGATTTGGGGGTGTCACAATACTTCCTCCATTCTCATTTATTAGACGTTTTAGGCAGTTCAAATTTTTTCTATATATTTGATGTTAGCAAAATTTCTAGGAAGCATTAATTATAATTTTTCCTTATTGCCCTCAAGTATCTTCTTTCATAATTTCTCTCTTATTTATGTAGACAACTTTATACATATTTTTCTTTAATTCATGCAAGGATAATTGTGGTAATACATATCAATCTTAATGATAAAATTAGAGTAATAAATGACTTCCTTAATAAGTGTGTAACACACTAAAACGTCTAATAAATAGGAATGGAGGGAGTATAATATAGATGATAGTAATACATTGAACTTGTATCTATATCAAAAACATTGTATATACTTTTTTAATACATGCATGTACATTCATGAAATAATACAAAGGATACGAAAAGTTTTGTATAATTTTGAACATGACATATACTATATCAGTAGAGATAATGAACTCGTGATTAACTCGGTATTAACTCGCACTAACTCGGTATTAACTCGGTGACCAACTAAAATGACTCAGTTAATTTGGATAAAATCTTCAATTGCCTTGTTATATAGTAGTAATAGATTGCGTGAGTAGGGGTGTTCAACCGGTAAAAATCTAGCCGAACCGAACCGAACCGGTACCGAAAAAAGGTAAAACGGCGTACCAATACCGGTACCGGTTTTTACCGGTTATACCGAATATTATTATTTTATTATTATTTTATTATTATATTATTATTATTTTTATTTTTATTTTTTTTTTATTATTATTATTTTTTTATTAATAATAATTTAAAAAAATAAAATAATAAGAAACCGGTACAACCGGTATGTACCGAACTCTAAATTGCCGAACCGGTACCGAAACCGGTTGTACCGCTATACGGAACCGGTACCGAACCGATCATTTTTGTACTGAACCGACCGGTTCGGATCGATCCGGAATACCGAAAAAACCGGTTATACCGAAAAATTTGAACAGCCCTATGTGT